>CM071716.1:26662790-26676156 GCA_036630335.1 Physaria fendleri | reverse complement strand
AAAAAAGATTCTCACCATCTTCAGCTACACTTTCCAATGCTTCAGCTATACTTTGAGAACGAACCAACTGCGTTAAGTGCTGCGGAGCTCGATGATGCACACCGAGCAAAAGACTGTAATCCATTATGTTCTGCGCTTCCAAGAACTTGCTATCGATCTCTAGTTGCCTGGTTAAAAATGCGGAAAATGAGGACAAATGTATAGATCTTACAATGGGTCTCGGATAGAGTAATACCTTAGTAAACCTTCCCTCCAAGAAGGCTCCAGGAAGAAGTTGTAGTCCAGATCCAAATCTTTAAGTATCGTGTTCTCGTCTATCTCCACTTTGTCTGCAGATCGTCCCAATGATGAACCTTTGAGGTCGAATCTTCGATGAATTCTTAGATCTGTAAAGAACATGTTACCCATCACCACAAAGCGAAACTGCAATGCAACAGAGATTTTCAAAGTTAGTCTTAAGATTGATTTCGATTTCCAAATGTTTCTCTAATGCAAGTGTGCTACTTGCTTCAGGACCTTTTGACCACTTGATGGTTTGATTCTGTGAAGGCCAAAGAATTTAGTAATGAGAGTGTTCTCATAAGTTTTCACATGATGATGGTAATCTGGAAGCATCCTAAGGAGAACCTACAAAAGCAAAACAAATAGTCTACATAAAGAAATGGAGAAATGTGAAAACAGAGATGGTGGATACATACAGTGGTTACAAATACAAACCTTGACTTCAGATTTCCTGAGGGTTTTAATCATGAACCGATCATCCTGCGATAGGAAGAAGACGCTACCACTCTTCCCCGGAGAAGAAAGCTCCCTTAAGGTATCATTTCCGCAAATGGACATCATATAATCAGCTGCATCAATCTTGAACATCTCCCTCAGGTTCCTGAACACCATTGGGCAATAGTCCTTCCATTTGAAATCTTCAGAGTGGTGTGGAGGAGTCATCGTGGAGCCAGCTCGAGGAAAATTCATCCAAAAACTAGCCCGAGGTCCAAAGTCTGCTATCCTTACTTCTCGCCTTTGAATAGGCGTAATCTTCCCCACCGTATATCTACCGTTTGAACTAGTTCAGTGAACACAATACTCGGAACATGACACAGGATTAGAAGGAGCAAAGCATACCTGATTCCAAGCTGCAAATTGAGCATCAGATCATAACTCCGGTGACCTTTAATAACAACTTCTCCAGGCTTCTTAGCTTCCTTAACTAGTCTTTTATGTTTCCTTTTCGCTCTTCTAGATGTGCGTGAAAACCCGTTGTTTACCACAAGCTCACTGATCAGAACACCTTGCATATATTCCCGCTCCAAGATCGGTACATTTGCTTTATACTCCACACTACTTCTGCTATCTATAACTGCTGTAGATAAATCTGAGTAATCATGTCCAATCACTTTCTCAATAGATACTTCAAGACTCCAACGTCTTTCTAAAGAAACACTTCCATTGCGAGACTGTTCTAAGTTTATCAAGCTCCCTTTTGAGAGCTTATCGCGGTTCACACCAACTCTAAGGTTCTCCATATTAACCGAAGAAGCAACTTGGTTCTGTCTTCTCAAATCCGGTAAGGTTCACACCAACTCTAAGGTTCTCCATATTAACCGAAGAAGCAACTTGGTTCTGTCTTCTCAAATCCGGTAAAACTCCTCTTTTCCTTAGAGCATTTAAATAAAACTCTTGCACAGCGGGAACTCGAGTTCCCGCTGAATAAAACGAGCCTTTACCATCTTTTAAACCCCGTGTCCATGTTCCGACATAGCAACCACCATCTCTCCATGTATATACACCAAAACCATGCATCATTCCATTCAACCAACTTCCTTCATAGGAGTCCCCAGTAACCCAAGTCAGCGTACCCTTTCCCGACATTTTTCCGCCTTTCATATCCCCAAGATACACATTTTTATTAGCCCAAGTATACTTACCAGGCCCTTCTCCTAACCCCTGAATCCAAGAACCTTCAAAGACATCACCATTGGGGTAAACCTGATATCCGAGCCCATGTTTCAGATTAAGCCGCCATCTTCCTTTATACGTTAACTTGTTAGCATCCACATAAGTCCCTGAACCGTGCATATAACCGCCTGAAAATTCACCTTCATACCAACTTGTTAGCATCCACATAAGTCCCTGAACCGTGCATATAACCGCCTGAAAATTCACCTTCATACCAAGCCCCGGAAGCCCATGTCATCTTTCCAATACCATGTCTCATCCCACGCCTCCATTCTCCATCGTAAACACACCCATCTGACCACACGTACTTCCCTGGTCCCTCGGGAACATTCCCAAGTAAAGAACCACAGTAGGATTCGCCATCAGGGAGAGACAGCTCCCTAACTCTGAACCTAGCATCCTCAGAAGATTCAGAAATTTCTCGATTGTTTAGTACTGATAGTATCTCTTTCTTAGTATATGCATCAACAGATTTTGTTCTTTCTGCAAAAGCAACTGGTCCTTCAACATAAAGGCCAGACATGTAAATCTCCAAAGAAGCTTACGGCGAAAATGCTCTGACAAACTGCTAGAGCAAAACGGCGTGAGGGCTTCAAGGAGAACACTCTTTCAACAAAACATCCGGCTACTCCAGCAGATGTATGAATCAGATTCCAAATCACTATGTAAGAATCTAGAATCAGAAAAGGAAATTCAGTAACTTTTTGTGTATGAATTCTCATTTAACAAAGAAGAGATTCCTCACACGTCTCCCAAATAAAGCCAGAGTATGCCAAATTTACCAAACCAAAGAATCCTACTTTTTTAGGAATAGAACAAAGCAAAATGTTCAATACAGTTCAAACCAAATTTGAAATCTTTTTAGAATGAAACAAGTCCATTTTCAATCTTCAATCTTTATCAAGGATAAAAATGAAAGCAACAGAAATCGAAGATCTTGGTTAATGACTTCAATCTAAAGAGAACTCAAAGAGACAAACAATAAGCAAAACCCGGAAAAATGAAACCGGATCCAAAAAACTCAAAGAGTGGCACAAACCTTAAGGAAAAGCTCAAAGCTTTAAGCTTTGTCTCGTCCGTCCGTATTCTTAAGCTTCTGTGGACTTTGTTGGTCAAAATATTTCTAAAAGAGACGATTTTGAACCAAATCCCAAAGCTAAGTTCCACAATAACAGCTCTCCTTATGTCAGAAACTTCTGAATATACACAAAATCACGAATATACCCTTGGACAATGGCTCTATATATTGTCTATTTTCTGATCTAACCCACTAAATCTGTCTTTCAATTGCAAGAGTGGTTTTATATATTTCTTAGAAAAGGTTTCTACTTTGTAACTGGTTAAATAATCAAAATTTAATAATGATTATTCAGATCTTTCTATTACATTGTGGTTATAGATATTTGATCAAGAATTAGTTATTTAATATATAAATTCAAGACTATTCAACAAAAAAAAAAAAAATTATGTGATTTAAGAAGGTGGAGAGATGTTGACCTGCTTGGCCGGTGAAGGGAGAGACATTGTGTTTTTCTTACACTTATCCACGTGCATTCCAATATTTTAAGTCAAATTTTGCTCACCTATTTGAATTTTTCAAACACAAGTTGACCTTAATTTAAGTTTCAATTACAAAAACTAACATTTACAGATATTTTACAGCTCGAGAAAACTCTTTTGAAATCAGTGTAAATCGAATTCTTTAATCCAAATGTGTAAACTATTCTCAACCTCAAATACAAGAAAATTATCTGCATTAAATTGCTAAAAAATTTTATTAGTAATACATAAACCTGATTTAATTAAATTAACAACGCGTTTTGGGGGGTCACATTTTTTAGTTAGGAAATTAAAAAATTATATACAGTAGAAAGTTTAATGCAGTTTTAGGGGGGTCACATTTTTTAGTTAGGAAATTAAAAAATTATATACAGTAGAAAGTTTAATGCAGTTTTAGGTAATGTTTAGGGAGTATATGTTTGTAATTGACATTAAGATCAAAAATTAATTATGTACGTTCTTAAACAATTAGTTGTACTACTCTATTAACAAAGTAATGATTTTTTTAAAAAAAATTGTAGGGTGGGGGAAGGTAAAAAAGTAAGGTGCTAATGATAGTAGTTATGATTTAACACTTTTAATTACATTAGCTTTTTTGGTGTGAATTATTATAATGATGCTCGGATTAGTGATCAGAGCTATTTAATCTCTGGAGTACGTATTAATCAAAGCTTTAAGTAACAATATAAAAAGTATAACTTGTAAATCAGGAAAACAAAAGTATGATTTCCTCATGCTATGACCTCATTATTTGTAGTCTTGGACATCGGGGTTAATAACTTAGTTTTTTATATATATATATAAAAAAAACATTTGTATCTTATAATTTCGTTTCAAAAATCAATATTATTATATAATTAATATCTAAAATCAAATAATTAAATCCACCGATGCAAGTAGTGGGGTTGGCTACCACTAACTTGGAAAAAAAAAAAAAAACATTATAATCGTTTTCTATTTCACTATTTGTTGTTATTATATATATATATAAAAAAAACATTTGTATCTTATAATTTCGTTTCAAAAATCAATATTATTATATAATTAATATCTAAAATCAAATAATTAAATCCACCGATGCAAGTAGTGGGGTTGGCTACCACTAACTTGGAAAAAAAAAAAAAAACATTATAATCGTTTTCTATTTCACTATTTGTTGTTATTTTCAGTTTTTGTTGTTATTTTCAGTTTCCCATCACTTCAAATTATTGATTTTGCGATACCAAAAAGGCAAAAAAACATTCTTCATCATCAATCAGCCAATAATAATAATAATGAACTGTAGACTAACGTGGATAATATGTTGAGTGAATTATCAATGTTGGATTTATATTAATGGATACAAACTAAATTCATATAACACTGTTTGGATGCATTCTTAAAAGATGGACAATTCTTCTATATTTAGAT
This sequence comes from Physaria fendleri, assembly GCA_036630335.1. Classification (NCBI taxonomy): domain Eukaryota; kingdom Viridiplantae; phylum Streptophyta; class Magnoliopsida; order Brassicales; family Brassicaceae; genus Physaria; species Physaria fendleri. The sequence continues at coordinate 26,671,230 of CM071716.1, read as the reverse complement.
GCCGACCAAACTTGTTTCAATATATTTGTTTGACTAGTAAAAATTTAATTAGAATTTATCAAACCAGATCATAATCACCACATATGTATATATTTTTGTAGCTGTAAACAAAGCTTTAATTAGAGCCACTAGTCTTACAGAATTAATCTAATATAGGTTTGTTGGCCCCATGATTGATGTTACATTGACTACACATTTTGTATGCATTACTTATTATAACTCTTAACACTAGTTTCTCTTAAGAGTAATTAATCTTTATTAATGGTATTTTATTTAGTGGTTAGGTCTAGTCATTTTTCATGCAATGACAAAAAAGATTTGTGTCTGTCGACGATATTAACAACTATGGTTTATTAAAGTTGATTAGTGACTGTTTTGTCGACCAGGTGATTAGCACCCTGCAGCTAGTAATTACAATTAATTTTCCACCAATTATTTTCATTAGAGTATTAAATAATGTATATTTATCTGTTTTTTTTCATAATTGCATGGTGGTATATGTCTCAATTCAAAGAGTCACAAGATAACCCTACCAAAGATTGAAAATGACAAGATTTCGTATAAACTGGACCGGTTTTGAGCACAAGCAAATATACGTATATGGATATTTTTATCGATTTTGTTTATAGACAAAAGATTTATTATTTTAAAAAATTGTATAAAAATACTTTATTTTTCGTTTTAGATTGCGTTTTATATATGACAGAATCGACCTTGCATATAAACCGATAGAATATTACAAATCCATAGATTTAACAAATTAATTAGTATTATCTAACTAAAATTTCATATAATTGGAGTCACAATATTTATATTATTGGTTAAAAATTTGATGAACTTCTTTTTGTGGATTTCAAATCTATCATAATATTCTCTATAGATTTCATTTTTTGATAGATCATATATCTTTGGTGGGAATCAAACTATAGTATAAGGTATCAAATATTAGTGGATACCTTAGTTAACTATAGATTACAATATCTTAACGTTAGATTTTCGTGTGGATTATTTTGTTGTTATTTTCAGTTTCCCATCACTTCAAATTATTGATTTTGCGATACCAAAAAGGCAAAAAACATTCTTCATCAACAATCAATAATAATTTGAAATAAAAAAAAAAATAAAAGAACTGTAGACTAACGTGGATAATATGTTGAGTGAATTATCAATGTTGGATTTATATTAATGGATGCAAACTAAATTCATATAACACTGTTTGGATGCATTCTTAAAAGATGGACAATTCTTCTATATTTAGATGCCGACCAAACTTGTTTCAATATATTTGTTTGACTAGTAAAAATTTAATTAGAATTTATCAAACCAGATCATAATCACCACATATGTATATATTTATGTAGCTGTAAACAAAGCTTTAATTAGAGCCACTAGTTATACAAAATCAATCTAATATAGGTTTGTTGGCCCCATGATTGATGTTACATTGACTACACAATTTTGTATGCATTACTTATTATAACTCTTAACACTAGTTTCTCTTAAGACTAATTGATCTTTATTAATGGTATTTTATTTAGTGGTTAGGTCTAGTCATTTTTCATGCAATGACAAAAAAGATTTGTGTCTGTCGACGATATTAACAACTATGGTTTATTAAAGTTGATTAGTGACTGTTTTGTCGACCAGGTGATTAGCACCCTGCAGCTAGTAATTACAATTAATTTCCCATCAATTATTTTCATTAGAGTATTAAATAATGTATATTTATCTGTTTTTTTTCATAATTGCATGGTGGTATATGTCTCAATTCAAAGAGTCACAAGATAACCCTACCAAAGATTGAAAATGACAAGATTTCGTATAAACTGGACCGGTTTTGAGCACAAGCAAATATACGTATATGGATATTTTTATCGATTTTGTTTATAGACAAAAGATTTATTATTTTAAAAAATTGTATAAAAATACTTTATTTTTCTTTTTAGATTGCGTTTTATATATGACAGAATCGACCTTGCATATAAACCGATAGAATATTACAAATCCATGGATTTAACAAATTAATTAGTATTATCTAACTAAAATTTCATATAATTGGAGTCACAATATTTATATTATTGGTTAAAAATTTGATGAACTTCTTTTTGTGGATTTCAAATCTATCATAATATTCTCTATAGATTTCATTTTTTGATAGATCATATATCTTTGGTGGGAATCAAACTATAGTATAAGGTATCAGATATTAGTGGATACCTTAGTTAACTATAGATTACAATATCTTAACGTTAGATTTTCGTGTGGATTATAGATTTTCGTGTGGATTATGACCAGAGTGCTTAGTGATAATCTTGTTTTATGTCCTAATGGACCTTACCAATTAATATAATATCTCTAATTTTAGGCCAATCCTAATTAGTCAAACTTCTTCTACTTTTATAATTAACGGTTGCATGCTTGGCTCATTCACCGACTCAATGGCATGCCAATCACTATAGTTTTTGTTGCATAAAACGAAACGAATTAAATTTTAAAAAAACATAATTAAAAGGCTCCATTTTAAGCTAAGAATGTCTAAAGAAAAAATTATGATGCCACATAATATTGTATGGTAAAGCAGAGATATATCGTCAAATATTGATTAATTTTTTTTCGTACAATAGTATAATGAAACCAATGTGGTACTCATAATGATCTTTTAATTAAAAATAAAATTTTCGTACAATAGTATAATGAAACCAATGTGGTACTCATAATGATCTTTTAATTAAAAATAAAATTTAATGAAATGATAGTAAGAAGGTAGATTTACTATGGCGAAAATAAATAGAATTTTGTAGTATATTTGTTTTAACATTGTTTTTGTATCAATATATATTTTTGTCATCATTTTTAGACTAACTAATAAATGTAAATAAAATGGTAAAATAAAAATAAAAATAAAAAATAGTAAAACCACTATTAGCCTAGGTTCGGAGAACAAGACACAGTATAATTGAAGACACTGACTGACACAACAGATCACACATTCTTTTAGCTTTTAGAACATCGTACAGTACATTTGATAATGCTTATGTTAATGTTCTGTCACTTTCAATTTCTGTTATCACCAAACCTTATTTACCAAAGGTTGTGACCTACACACGTTAAAAGGAACTTCTAGATTATTCATGTTGTTTTTCTTTTTGAACCTAGTGGTATCTTTGTTTGGGCTAATATTGATCGTATAGTATAACTGAGAGGCTTCAAAGCTAACAAATTGGGCTAATATTGATTGTATAATTAAGTCAAGCAACGAGCCCATCACAAAGTGGATCCATTTTAGGAACACAGCCCAATAAAACAAACTGAATTAGTAAAAGCACAATGAATTTCTTAAATTTTAAATTGGCATATATGAATAATAGAGAGCATTATATTAAAATGAATAGAGAATGACTAAATCACTAAGCTGGTTGGTTAGGTGATCAATCCTTCCAAATATAATGCGTCCAATTTTGTATTTAAATATTATATTTTCAAACCGAAAATACTTTAGGACCCTTTAATTTCTCCAATCTGAAAAGAAAAATCTTCAAATTAAAAAAACAAAGGAGCTTGTCAAGTCATTAACATGAATATATTCCCATTAATTCTTTTTCATGTACTAAATTAAAGTTTAAAATTTTGCATTCTATATAGCATATTCTTGTTAGTTTTCAGTAAAGATCTTGAATTTTTTTTTTTTTTTTTGGTTGAATTTTTTTTTTTTTTTTTGGGTAAAAGGTGATATGGTATTAAAAGAATAAGTGTTTATGTACAATAAAGGGAACTAAAGCTTTTAGAAAAACAGAGTATGGATAGAAACAGAGTGTAAGTATAAAACTAAAATCGTAGTGATGTTCGTCCCTGGTCCCAAACCGTGTCCCACCTGCGTCGTAGTTTATCCGATAGGTCCGAGTCACGACTTGAGAAGGAGATAATCTTGTCACGGATGAGCCGTGATGCTACACGGAGATAATCTTGTCACGGATGAGCCGTGATGCTACACGGGCCAAGCTACTGAGCGGTTGCGGTGTCTCATGGTGAATACGGGCATTTCGCTCACGCCAAATTGAGTAAACCGCAGTCTGCAAAGCCATTCGAAGAAGCAGGAAATCTAACTTTGAACGTCGAGGATTTTGAATCGATGTGATCGTGATCAACCAGTCCGGATTGATAGACCATGGGAGTAGATTCCTAGCAAGGAGTACCCATAGTTGGAACGTATAGGGACAACCAAAGAATAAGTGTTCCCTTGACTCTACCCATAGTTGGAACGTATAGGGACAACCAAAGAATAAGTGTTCCCTTGACTCTATTCTCTCTGCGCAGAAGGTGCAAGGCTGCGTTATACCCCATGCTCTCATTCTCGAACCCGTGGATAATCGATTTCGGAATGTGAGCCAGAGAATAAAAGATTGGCGAGGAATGGCTAAAGGAAACCACACAACTCTCCACCAAAGTACTTTTGCAGCTGGTGATCTAAGTTGATTCCACGTCTGACTCGAAGAGAAACGTGGCTTAAATACTTGGTCCTCGACTCGCCATAGGAATACATCATCGCCAGCTTCTAATCTAGGTACCGGATGAGCCAGAATGGAGTCAAAGAGTTGCTGCAATGCATTAGTTCGAGGCCTGAGTATTGTCCATTGTAGACCATTACAAGCTTCCGAGACCTTTGCATTTCTTGATACTCCAAGTGAAATGGTTAAATGATCACCTTGCTGCCATAACTGTTGATCTGAGAGCCACTTATCGTGCCTGAAAAAAGCTTGGTTACCACTGCGGATATCCACTTTAAAGAACGGAGCAGCAATAGGCCTAAGGTGAAGGAGTTTTCTCCAGACCCACGAACCATTTAACTTGATCTGAGGATCCCAGAAGGATGAACCACGTAGCAAATAAAGTTGTACCCAAGATACCCAAAGTGAATTTGGTGTTGTGAGTACACGCCATATTAAGTGCAGGGAAAACACCAAACCTGTGTCCTCAAACCGTCGGATACCCAACCCACCTTCGTTAAGAGGAGACATACATCGTGCCAACACACTTTGGCTCCTGTTCTAGCGTCAATATTGCCCGACCATAGAAAAGAAGCGCATAATGATTCTATCGTATCTAGGCAGCCTTGAGGTAGAGGGAAAACGGATTGCCAAAAATTGATGATGCTTGCTATGGCCGATTTAATAAGTTGTAACCTTCCTCCATAAGATAGGGACAACCAAAGAATAAGTGTTCCCTTGACTCTATTCTCTCTGCGCAGAAGGTGCAAGGCTGCGTTATACCCCATGCTCTCATTCTCGAACCCGTGGATAATCGATTTCGGAATGTGAGCCAGAGAATAAAAGATTGGCGAGGAATGGCTAAAGGAAACCACACAACTCTCCACCAAAGTACTTTTGCAGCTGGTGATCTAAGTTGATTCCACGTCTGACTCGAAGAGAAACGTGGCTTAAATACTTGGTCCTCGACTCGCCATAGGAATACATCATCGCCAGCTTCTAATCTAGGTACCGGATGAGCCAGAATGGAGTCAAAGAGTTGCTGCAATGCATTAGTTCGAGGCCTGAGTATTGTCCATTGTAGACCATTACAAGCTTCCGAGACCTTTGCATTTCTTGATACTCCAAGTGAAATGGTTAAATGATCACCTTGCTGCCATAACTGTTGATCTGAGAGCCACTTATCGTGCCTGAAAAAAGCTTGGTTACCACTGCGGATATCCACTTTAAAGAACGGAGCAGCAATAGGCCTAAGGTGAAGGAGTTTTCTCCAGACCCACGAACCATTTAACTTGATCTGAGGATCCCAGAAGGATGAACCACGTAGCAAATAAAGTTGTACCCAAGATACCCAAAGTGAATTTGGTGTTGTGAGTACACGCCATATTAAGTGCAGGGAAAACACCAAACCTGTGTCCTCAAACCGTCGGATACCCAACCCACCTTCGTTAAGAGGAGACATACATCGTGCCAACACACTTTGGCTCCTGTTCTAGCGTCAATATTGCCCGACCATAGAAAAGAAGCGCATAATGATTCTATCGTATCTAGGCAGCCTTGAGGTAGAGGGAAAACGGATTGCCAAAAATTGATGATGCTTGCTATGGCCGATTTAATAAGTTGTAACCTTCCTCCATAAGATAAGAACCTGTTAGTCCAAGAAAGAAGGCGTTTACGGATCTGATATACCAATGGTTCATAGTTGGTTCTGGACATGAGTTTTGTTGTGAGTGGTAGACCAAGGTAACGAATTGGTAGAGTATCAACTGGTATGCCAAGATGTGTAGCTCGCTGAATAAGAGAATGGTCGATCTTGCCAGCATAGAAGAGTGTGGATTTGGCATGGTTTATTTGTAATCCTGATGCCGCACCAAAAATCTGCAAAACATCCATTATACCATCAAGAGCGCACCAAAAATCTGCAAAACATCCATTATACCATCAAGAGAACTAATACACCCATCGAAAAAGACCATTAGATCATCCGCAAAGCTCAGATGCGTAAGGCCAATCTCTGCACACATGGGGTGATGGCCAATATAACCTTTGTTAGCTGCTCTATTTAAAAGCAAGGAAAAGATATTCATGACCAAGTTAAATAGATATGGAGATAAGGAACAACCTTGGCGAATACCCCTGGTGCTTGTAAAGAAACCCTCAAGGTTACCATTTACCGAAATAGGGTTTATTTGTAAACCTGATGCCGCACCAAAAATCTGCAAAACATCCATTATACCATCAAGAGAACTTATAGACCCATCAAAAAAGACCATTAGATCATCCGCAAAACTCAGATGCGTAAGACCAATTTCCGCACACATGGGATGATAGCCAATATAACCTTTGGTAGCTGCTCTATTTAAAAGCAAGGAGAAGATGTTCATGACCAAGTTAAATAGATATGGAGATAAGGAACAACCTTGACGAATACCCCTGGTGCTTGTAAAGAAACCCTCAAGATTACCATTTACCGAGATAGAAAAAGTTGCTGAAGTAATGCAAGCCCGAATCCATTGAACAAACATTATAGGAAAGTCCATAGCCTCCAGAACTTCTAATATGAAATCCCAACTAATCGAATCGAAAGCCTTTGAGATGTCAAGCTTGAGAGCTGCTCTCGGTGAGATCGTGTGTTTGTGGTAGTTTTTAGTGAGCTCGGTAGCTAGTAGCACGTTTTCCATTAGCAGTCTACCCTTAATGAAAGCACACTGGTTTGGTTCGACGATGTGGGGCATAAGAGGTTGTAGTCTATCTGCTAGAATGCGTGAGATCACCTTATAAATGGTGTTGCAGCATGAGATAGGCCTAAAATCCTTCATTGTGATGGGAGGGGTTACCTTTGGGATAAGAGCAAGGATTGTAGAGTTTAAACCACGTGGTAGGGATCCATACTCAAAGAAGGAGTGAATTGCCATGACCATGTCTTGTCCAAGAATTGGCCAGGAACTGCGAAAAAATTCCGCAGTGAACCCGTCAGGCCCTAGAGCTTTGTTCAATGGCAATGAGAAAACCACTTTACGAATATCTTCAGCTGTGATGGAAGCCACCAGAGATTGGGCTTGTATAGGTGTGCAGCGGAAAGGAACAAAACGATCCGCACGTAGTTTCGGTCCAGCTTGTGGGTACAAAGAGGGAGAGAGCAAGTCTTGAAAATAAGAAACCGCCCTCATAATGAAAGCACACTGGTTTGGTTCGACGATGAGGGGCATAAGTGGTTGTAGTCTATCTGCCAGAAGGCGTGAGATCACCTTATAAATAGTGTTGCAACATGAGATAGGCCGAAAGTCCTTCATTGTGATGGGAGGAGATACCTTAGGGATAAGAGCAAGGATTGTAGAATTCAAACCGCGAGGTAAGGACCCATACTCAAAGAAGGATTGAATTGCCATGACCATGTCTTGTCCAAGAATTGGCCAAGAACTGCGAAAAAATTCCGCAGTGAACCCATCAGGCCCTGGCGCTTTGTTCAGCGGCAAGGAGAAAACCACTTTACGGATATCCTCAGCTGTAATGGGAGCCACCAGCGATTGGGCTTATAGGGGTGTGCAGCGGAAAGGAACAATATGATCCGCACGTAGTTTCGGTCCAGCTTGTGGGTTCAAAGAGGGAGAGAGCAAGTCTTGAAAATAAGAAACTGCCTCAGCTGCAATATCTAGCTGACTGGTAAGAAGATCACCCGTACGTGATGCAATAGAACTGATGGCGTTAAGAGCTTGTCTGGATTTCACAGAATTGTGAAAAAATGCTGTGTTTAGGTCGCCACTGTCTGTAACACCCCTGAACCTGATCTGGGCCAAAGATGCTACTTTCGGAGCGACTCGGGTGTAACACCCCTGAACCTGATCTGGGCCAAAGATGCTACTTTCGGAGCGACTCGGGAAAATTTTCAAACTGAGTTTCAGGACAGAACCCTCAATTTAAAAACCTTCCCTAGTCGTTCCCCTAAATAGCCAAAC
>CM071716.1:26638600-26648601 GCA_036630335.1 Physaria fendleri | reverse complement strand
TATATTTTAAGAAATAATATGTAATATTTGATAACCAAAGAATTTAAAACATTTTTTAATTTATTTTATATAACATTTAAAAAGTAATTATTTTAAATTACTTTATATTTCTATTTCCTATATATTATTTGAGAACCGAAAAAGATTAGGTTTACTCGCCAATCAAGACCGTTCCAAGGGGTGGGCAACTTCGGGTTCGGTTTGGGTTCGGTTCAGTTCTTTCGGGTATCGGTTCTTCGGGCTTAGAGATTTAGGTACTATTCCGTTCCAACTAAAACAGAGGCCTCAAGCAAAAATTATATATATATATATACATATATATAATAATTTCTAGTTACCAAGAATTGAACTTGAGTTTATTGGTCTTAGAAATAAAAATATAACCACTACACTAATAACAATTTTGTTAATTTTGTTGCTAGTTGCCCAACTTTTATATAAGATAGTTAAATTTTCTTAAATCTATAAAAATCGAATTTAACATACAAAATGATAATTACCAAGAATTGAACTTGGGCGTTATTGGTTTTAGAAAATAATCCTAACCACTAGACTAAGAATAATTTTGTTGTTAGGGTGCTATTACTTTATCAAATAAATTAATTATAGTTAATCACTAATTAATTGTAAACGTATAATATTTTAAATATTTTTCTTAAAAATAATATATTTTTCTTAAAAATAATATATTTTCTGTAAAAACAATGTATAACTCATAAAGCCAATTAGAAATCTCACAAAAATAAATCAAAATTTTTAAATTATTTTTAATTATTTTTAGGTTAACTCGTATGTATAATTAATTTGTAATAAATCAAAATTTTTAAATTATTTTTAATTATTTTTAGGTTAACTCGTATGTATAATTAATTTGTTTAATTTAGAACCCAAACATCGGGCAGATCTATCTACATCATACATGATAAAAGGTATAAACTGAGGTTAATATTGTATTTATTTAAAGAGGTTAGAAACTCTTAAAAACCTCCAATGTCAAAGAGCATTAAGGATCAGTTATTACATAATGTTCTTAAAAAATTGTAGTGATTTGCTATTATAAACGTAAAGTTTCCTTAGTCACACCGGTTACCTCTCTGCATATTGTTTTTGTTCTTCGATTGTTTGTAGGATTTTATGTGTGACCAAAATATTTTACAGAAGTTATTAAGTCAAATACAAATCATCATTACTAACTTTGTCTTACAATTATTAGTTCATTACTAACTTTGTCTTACAGTTCTTAATTCCTGACCTCGCCACTTTCGTTCTACTCAGTTTCTTTTACCAAAGTTATTAAGTCAAATGCTGCTTCCTTCTTGATCGATCCCTTTTGTGACCTTGTTCCATCCATCAGTCTGTTCTGTGCCGCCGTTGTTGTCCATCCATCAGACAATTCACCTTTCTCCTTTGTAATTGATAATAGATAGTTTTTCTAACTAATGTTAATTATCAAACAACTCCATGACAAAAAAAAAACCAAACAACTAATTTGTTAAAAAAAATATCGTTAATTTATTGAATCCAAAAAGATCTTAACTTTTTGCTGACGAACTTTTTGTAGCTGATTTGATGAATACTAACATTAGGCATGGGAAAATAGCCGAATTCAAAAAAACGAAAATCGGAATATTTATTGAATCCAAAAAGATCTTAACTTTTTGCTGACGAACTTTTTGTAGCTGATTTGATGAATACTAACATTAGGCATGGGAAAATAGCCGAATTCAAAAAAACGAAAATCGGAATATATATATATACCTAAAACGAGTTTTTCCTCTATTTTTATACAAAATCCACTCAAACCATATCTTACCTGGAGAAATTGAGCTTCCTCCAAACTCAATTCCCACCAAATTACTTATCAATGAGCTCGAAATCTCCTTCCTTAATCACTATTTTAAGATTTTTTTTTTTTTTTCCTGTTACTTCTATTTGGTGGCGAACAAAGTTTCTGGGAAGTGGATAAGTCAGATCTTGACATTTATCCCAAAGATCAATGTGTCATTTATGTTTTTCCAATCTGAAGGCATAGGTTTGATGACTGTTCTGTAATTTTTCTTTGGCATATGTATGTATGCATTTTTTTTTTGTTGAGCAAAAGATTTGCAGGAGTTTTACTGCCCAATATTTTTTTTTTTTCATTCCCAGCTTCATTTCTCTCCTGAAACTGGAGTACTGACTGTGGAATTTACATTGAATAGGATTCATGTCCTTTGGTTAAGAACATTCTTCTTCTAGATTCTCAAGGAAAGCGTGTGGTTGTCAAATATTACTCGGATGACTGGTCAACTAATGCTGCCAAGTTAAGTTTTGAAAACTATGTATTCTCAAAGACCTCTAAGACCAATGCTCGCACAGAAGGCAAGACCACATATATTATTCATTGACACTATTCCTTTCATGTTTGCTGTCTTTGTATATACATACTGTCTCTTTCAAATCATTTATAGATGTTTGGTTATAACATTTATGTGCAGCTGAGATCACGTTGTTGGAAAATAATATTATTGTCTATAAGTTTGCCCAAGACCTTCATTTCTTTGTTACTGGAGGTGAAAATGAAAACGAGCTTGTCTTATCTTCTATTCTTCAAGGATTTTTTTTCTTCTGAGGTATTTGCTCGACTTAGCAACTAAATATGCTTTTTTATTGGTCAACGATCTCCACAATTAAAGTTGGATGCATCCCTTTTTCTTCACCAGGAACAATGTGGAAAAGATGGAAGCACTTGAGAGCTTGGATCTCATCTTTCTATGCCTTGATGAAATGGTAGATCAGGGGTATGCAAGTTTAATATTGTAGCTCAGCACGAGAATTATATGAAAAGTCTTAAGCATGTTAAAGATTTGCTGAAATTATATTGATCTTATCCAATATAACTTAACATATAGCAATTGATTGATTATGGTTTATTATGGAACGTGTTCAGGTGATTCTTGAAACAGATCACTATTCCTTTCATGTTTGCTGTCTTTGTATATACATACTGTCTCTTTCAAATCATTTATAGATGTTTGGTTATAACATTTATGTGCAGCTGAGATCACGTTGTTGGAAAATAATATTATTGTCTATAAGTTTGCCCAAGACCTTCATTTCTTTGTTACTGGAGGTGAAAATGAAAACGAGCTTGTCTTATCTTCTATTCTTCAAGGATTTTTTTTCTTCTGAGGTATTTGCTCGACTTAGCAACTAAATATGCTTTTTTATTGGTCAACGATCTCCACAATTAAAGTTGGATGCATCCCTTTTTCTTCACCAGGAACAATGTGGAAAAGATGGAAGCACTTGAGAGCTTGGATCTCATCTTTCTATGCCTTGATGAAATGGTAGATCAGGGGTATGCAAGTTTAATATTGTAGCTCAGCACGAGAATTATATGAAAAGTCTTAAGCATGTTAAAGATTTGCTGAAATTATATTGATCTTATCCAATATAACTTAACATATAGCAATTGATTGATTATGGTTTATTATGGAACGTGTTCAGGTGATTCTTGAAACAGATCCTAAAGTGATCGCGGTGAAAGTAGCAATGCAGAACACAGAGGCTAGTGGTTCACTCTCGGAACAGGTAATGGCAATTGTTACATAACCCAATAGCTTTGATTTATATAAATTCTGGTCTAGTTTTGTTATAAACACAAATTTGCACTTCTCCAATAGCTTTGATTTATATAAATTCTGGTCTAGTTTTGTTATAAACACAAATTTGCACTTCTTATTTGGACCTGTTATAAATTTTGGGATTTTGGGGTTGTAGACACTAACTCAAGCGCTAGCAACGGCGCGGGAGCATCTGGCAAGAAGTCTGCTTACATGAGATTCAGCATAGCCACACAATATTAGAATAATGGATTTCCGGGAGCATCTGGCAAGAAGTCTGCTTACATGAGATTCAGCATAGCCACACAATATTAGAATAATGGATTTCTTTTTTTTTTATTTTCACAAGAACATTTCATCTTTATTAAGAAATTATAAGGAATCAAGAAACCACATAGGGCAACATGTCAATCACATTAGTAAAATAACGAATGTTATTAAGTAAAGGAGCCTTTGCTAACCCATCTGCTATAACATTAGCAGATCTCTTAATCCCAAATATATCTTTTCTCCATCATAGCAAGTCGCTGTGATCGTATTTGTCTGATCCAATTATATGCTTCGAAGTTTAGTTTCGTACCTTCAATCAATTCCGGCACCTCTTTATTATCACCTACTAGATCAACATTATCTATACCAAGATGATGACAATGTATCATAGCTTCACTCAGAGCATGTAATTATGCTTGCAATGGATTTTGAGGAAACAGCGATTGAGCTTGTCCCGCACCCACAAATACACCATTATGATCATAAATAATCCAACCAGTTGTTGCATTGCGATTATTTGACCATGAACCATCATAAAAACATCTAAAACTCCCTGGTTGTAACACTCGTAAATGACTTTGCCATTGATGTTGTCTACTAGAATGCTCGTTTTCCTCTGATGGATTATTATTATTGTATCATTCTATAGCATCACTTTCGGATCTCTGTACTGTGACAAGCCTTTGCTAACCCATCTGCTATAACATTAGCAGATCTCTTAATCCCAAATATATCTTTTCTCCATCATAGCAAGTCGCTGTGATCGTATTTGTCTGATCCAATTATATGCTTCGAAGTTTAGTTTCGTACCTTCAATCAATTCCGGCACCTCTTTATTATCACCTACTAGATCAACATTATCTATACCAAGATGATGACAATGTATCATAGCTTCACTCAGAGCATGTAATTATGCTTGCAATGGATTTTGAGGAAACAGCGATTGAGCTTGTCCCGCACCCACAAATACACCATTATGATCATAAATAATCCAACCAGTTGTTGCATTGCGATTATTTGACCATGAACCATCATAAAAACATCTAAAACTCCCTGGTTGTAACACTCGTAAATGACTTTGCCATTGATGTTGTCTACTAGAATGCTCGTTTTCCTCTGATGGATTATTATTATTGTATCATTCTATAGCATCACTTTCGGATCTCTGTACTGTGACACAGTGGCGGAGCCAGAGGAAAAAATTGTGCTCTGTACTGTGACACAGTGGCGGAGCCAGAGGAAAAAATTGTGGGGGTCAAAAGAAACTTTTTAATTGATTATAGGAAAAGTTATATTGAGAGTAAAAAGAATAACTGGATATAAAAGAAAGATTGATTAAATAGAGAGGGTCAAATTTAAAATTTCAAACTAAAATGTAAAGGAAATGAGAAATTAAAAGGAAATATAAACACATTTTGTAAAAGTTGTGGGCGTCAATTGACCCCCCTCCCATAGCTATAGTTCTGCCACTGCTGTGACATTAACATCTATAGTTTTCCTTTGATATAGTAATATGTTCCTCGCTTTCCAAAGGCGCCATAACACCCATAGCGCCATACTTTTGTGATCTTGATTTCCTGCGTGAGTAACATAATCCACCAGTCCTTGTAAACGCAAAGTAAATGTCATTGTAGTAGCCAAAACTTCATTGAGACAAATATTTGAAGCTTTCCATACAGCTTGGGCATAAGGGCAAGTGAAAAACAAATGCTCTAAATTCTCTAAATCCGTACAACAGCGAACACACACTACAGATGTAGTCATATGACGTCTTAAAAGTTCATGACCTGTAGGTAAAATCCCTGTCTCGGCTTTCCAAAGAAAGTGTTTGATTTTTGTGGCTATATTAAGCTTCCATATTTTCTCTTTCAATTGAACATCGCCCGGAGGTCTCTCAGGGGGTTGATTATCCTGCGGTTGAATCGCAAACCAATAAGCAGATTTTACCGTATAGATATAGTTTTCCTTTGATATAGTAATATGTTCCTCGCTTTCCAAAGGCGCCATAACACCCATAGCGCCATACTTTTGTGATCTTGATTTCCTGCGTGAGTAACATAATCCACCAGTCCTTGTAAACGCAAAGTAAATGTCATTGTAGTAGCCAAAACTTCATTGAGACAAATATTTGAAGCTTTCCATACAGCTTGGGCATAAGGGCAAGTGAAAAACAAATGCTCTAAATTCTCTAAATCCGTACAACAGCGAACACACACTACAGATGTAGTCATATGACGTCTTAAAAGTTCATGACCTGTAGGTAAAATCCCTGTCTCGGCTTTCCAAAGAAAGTGTTTGATTTTTGTGGCTATATTAAGCTTCCATATTTTCTCTTTCAATTGAACATCGCCCGGAGGTCTCTCAGGGGGTTGATTATCCTGCGGTTGAATCGCAAACCAATAAGCAGATTTTACCGTATAGAGACCGTGAGATGTATAGTTCCAACCCACAAGATCAGCTGTAGCTGTAGGAGATAGTTTTATATTCATAATTTTCATAACATCATCTGGATGAACCCATCTTCTGATCTTGTCCTCATCCCATTTAATTCGATTTGGTAAAAACAAATCCGCCACTTTGATATGATCCGGTGTTCCCAGATTCCTACGGGGTGGACGAGGTGGATTTTCCTTCAGCCAAGGGTCAATCCATGCCTGGACAAGCGATCCATTACCTATTTCAAAACGAAGTCCTTTGCGCAACAAATCCCTTCCAGCCAATATTGATGTCCATATATAAGAAGCTTTCCTACCTTGTTTTGCATTGAAGATGTTACTATGAGGATAATACCTTCCTTTTAATACCTGGGCCATTAGACTATTTGGATACTGGAAGAGTCTCCAAGCTTGTTTCCCAAGAAGAGCCAAATTGAAATTTTCAAAATCTATAAATCCTAACCCTCCTTCCTTTTTAAAAGGTACATAACCGTTTCCAGGATAACCAATGTTTACCTTTCATATTATCTCCTTTACTCCACCAAAAATCAGCTATTATCTTCTCCAAATCATCACAAAAACCTTTAGGTAATCTGAATAAGTTTATACAATACACAGGCATCGCCATGGCTACGGCTTTCACTAATACCTCTTTACCTCCCGGTGAAAGAAATTTCTTTCCCCACCCTTGAGTTTTTTGTTTGATATTTTCCAAAATATAATGGAAAGTGTCTGCTTTCTTTCTTTGGAACTCTTCAGGCAAACCCAAGTACTTACCTCCTCCTTCGTTAAAAATTCCCAAAGTATTTCGCAACATCGTTTTGATATGACCAGAAACGTGAGCCCCAAACGTAATAGGTGATTTATTAAGATTAATAGCTTGTCCAGATGCTTTTTCATAAAGCTGTAATAAGAAGATCAGCTGTAGCTGTAGAGCATGATTTAATATCCATAACTTTCATAACATCATCTGGATGAACCCATCTTCTGATCTTTTCCTCATCCCATTTGATTCGATTTGATAAAAACAGATCCGCTACTTTGATATGATCCGGTGCTCCCAGATTCCTATGGTGGACGAGGTGGGTTTTCCTTCAGCCAAGGATCAACCCATTATTCTTAATAGCTGTACCATTCCTTTTATTAGCCAGAGAGAAAAACAGTGAGTCGTCTGCAAATAACAAATGAGAAACACACGGACCCATTTACCCCAACCGAATACCTTGAATTTGATTCCATTGTTCCGCTCTTGTCATCAGATGTGATAAAACCTCAACACATAATATAAACAAATAAGGAGACAGCGGATCACCTTGCCGTAGTCCACGTTGAGGCTCAAAATGACCATAAGGACTCCCATTGATTAAAACCGAATATGATACAGTAGTAACACATTGCATTATCCATCTGATCTAAACCGAAGAGAAACCCATCTTCTCCATAGTTAGCTTAAAAAAACTCCACTCTATTCGATCATAGGCTTTAACCATATCAGTTTTAATAGTCATATAATACTTACTTTTACATTTTCTGGACTTCAAGGAATGGAAAAACTTATGAGCCAATACACAATTATCTGTTATCATTCTATCCGGAATGAACGCCGCTTGTAGGCTTTAACCATATCAGTTTTAATAGTCATATAATACTTACTTTTACATTTTCTGGACTTCAAGGAATGGAAAAACTTATGAGCCAATACACAATTATCTGTTATCATTCTATCCGGAATGAACGCCGCTTGATTTGGAGAGATAATAGCTGACAAATGATTCTTTAAACGATTAACTAAAATCTTCGAGATGATTTTGTAACTTACATTGCAAAACGCGATCGGTCTATAATCTTAACTAAAATCTTCGAGATGATTTTGTAACTTACATTGCAAAACGCGATCGGTCTATAATCATTTTAAACGATTAACTAAAATCTTCGAGATGATTTTGTAACTTACATTGCAAAACGCGATCGGTCTATAATCAGTCATAGACATAGGAGCTTTAATCTTTGGGATTAAACATAAGTTTGTATGGTTCTGTTCCTTGTCCATGTTCCCAGTCGAGAAAAAATTCTGAACTTCTGTTAATATATCAGGTTTAATCTCGTTCCAGAAATCATGATAAAAAGAGGCGGTGAAACGTCAAGTCCTGGCGCTTTAAAAGCTCCTATTGCAAAATATGGCCTGCTGAATTTCTAACATTGTAACTGGCTCAATAAGTGACTGATTCATCGTAGGTGTTACCCTTCCTTGAAAGTTTACAAACACCTGCTCCATCACTAAAGAGGTAGTTAACTAAAATCTTCGAGATGATTTTGTAACTTACATTGCAAAACGCGATCGGTCTATAATCAGTCATAGACATAGGAGCTTTAATCTTTGGGATTAAACATAAGTTTGTATGGTTCTGTTCCTTGTCCATGTTCCCAGTCGAGAAAAAATTCTGAACTTCTGTTAATATATCAGGTTTAATCTCGTTCCAGAAATCATGATAAAAAGAGGCGGTGAAACGTCAAGTCCTGGCGCTTTAAAAGCTCCTATTGCAAAATATGGCCTGCTGAATTTCTAACATTGTAACTGGCTCAATAAGTGACTGATTCATCGTAGGTGTTACCCTTCCTTGAAAGTTTACAAACACCTGCTCCATCACTAAAGAGGTAGGCCGACTTGAACTATACAAAGATTTGAAAAAATCAATAGCTATCTTACTTATAATGTTATCTCCAAAATGAATAACTCCACTACTATCTGTTATTGAACGCAATTGTAACCTTGTTTGAGTAGATTTAGCCTTCTGGTGAAAAAATCTTGTATTTCTATCTCCAGCTTTCAACCATTGATTATGACTGAATTTTCCAATATAACTCTTCATCCTGATAAGCCGTATTTAGTTGTGCTTGTAACTTCTTTATTGATAAGCCGTATTTAGTTGTGCTTGTAACTTCTTTATTTCAGACGTAGCCATAATTCCTTCTGTGATCCTTTCTCAATCTCTGCACGAAGTACTCTTATATTAACTTTAGCATTATGAGGATTACCCCATTTCCACATACAAATAGCCTTTCTGCAGGAATTAAGGCAACCTGATAACATAGAACCATAAATATTTTGACGACCGAAACCTTTTATCACTGATTGTCTAAACTCTTCCTGTTTGAAGCACCGGTGATTATAACGGAACATGTTTCGACGAAGACCAACATCAGCGGCTAATGAAAGTAACATTGGCCTATGATCAGACTCATCTAATTGCAAATAATTGTTAATAGCCTAGGGAAACTGATTCATCCACTGTCTATTTGCCATTACTCTGTCTAAACAACAAGCCACACTATGATTTTCTCTTTTGCCAAACCAAGAAAAGCTGTCTCCTTGAAATTTTAGATCCTTAAGTTGACAAGTTCTAGTCATTTTCCTAAAATCTGCACAAGTTCCCATAGAACGAATTTGACCACCTCTTTTTCTGAAAGATGGAGAATTTCATTAAAATCTCCTAACAATATCCAAGGATCCTGATGTCTTGTTGTGAAAATACGTTCTAATCTTTCCCAAAAAACTTTTCTTTCACTTCTAACCGGTGGACCATACACAAAGGAATAGAAGAAACCCAATTCATTAAACTTAAGATAACAGTCAATTATGTTTGCAGATACATATATAATAGAGACTTCAACAACAGACTTCCACATAATT
>CM071716.1:26622069-26637169 GCA_036630335.1 Physaria fendleri | reverse complement strand
TTAGTAGATTCTAAATTTTATTATTTTATTATAAATTTGTAATATTCTTTCATTTATATTACATAAACAATAAATAATAAAAAAATATCATGAAAAATAATTATCGGAAAGATTTTTAAATTAAAAATAATTATTGGAAGATATTATTTTTTTGAATTTCAATAATAATTATTGGATTTTTTTTAAAAAAAATCTATTATATTAAATTTAAAAAATGAATTACTAATAAATAAATTTAAATTATTCATTTAATTATTAGCATCCGTATATCATACGGGTTTTAATAACTAGTTAATTTAAATTAATTTAAATTATTCATTTAATTATTAGCATCCGTATATCATACGGGTTTTAATAACTAGTTAATGGATATTTTACACTTATTTATAGAGGTTTGTTATATCATACACACTATAAAAAACAAATTTATTAGTGGATATTCTCTAATTTTTTATACCTTACATTTTAATATAAGTTTTAAATGAACAATAAAATTAAAAGATTTAAATTTTAAATTTGAAAATAAAAAAAAAGATTTTGAGAATACATCAATCGGTAAATTCTTTATAAATGATTTTCATAAGAAGAGATTTACCATTTATCGATATAACAAAAGTTAAAAGATGAGAAGTATTGGTGGATCTATTAGAAGATGACGTTTACGAGAGCATAATAAAATTAATGCAAATATTTTTTTCATTTGTAATAACTATTATATATATATTATTTAAGAATATTTTTATTTTATTATTATTATTTCCTAATATAAATATAAACATAAATGTAATATATATATATATATATATTTATTATATATATATATATATATTCATTCATTTTCCTCTAAATAGTCACTAGTTGACTTTTATATTTATTCTGCTACAATTATTCCTCTCAACCAGCTTATTTCTCTTACTGCCCTTATTGCGCTGCATTTTCTTCTACTGCATTTTATTCCTCTAATTCCACTTATTCCATTTGTAAACTACCAGTTGGACCCCCAATAAAATGTTAAATAGGAATCGGTAATATAAGTTACATATCCAATAAAATGTTAAATAGAAAAAGATAAAGTGTGTTTTGCCAAAGTATCCGCAGCCTTATTTTTTTATGCGACTAATGTGTGTGAAATGAATACACCAAAAACGTTTAGAGATTATATCTTGTATTTCCGTAAAAGACTGAAGACGGGACCAAGATGTGGGTGTTCCAATACATTGATGAGCATAGATGAGTCCGGCTCACAAATGATCTGATCATAGCTCATATTCGATACACAATTCACTGCACATACGAGAGTTGTAGCTTATGTTTCTAAAGTTGAAATAAGGCGGGGAAATGCCTTTATTCTATATAATTTGACCCGTCCATTTTGATCTCTAAGTATTCATGCAATTCCACATACATCATGAGAGTCTTGCCAAGCGGCATCAACATTACACTTGAGAAATGTATCCGGTGGAGCCTCCTATTTATCCGTTGACACTATAGGATTGGGTGGAGATTAAAGCGTTGTCGTGTATCCCTGGCTGGTGGTCAATTTGCTTGCATCGCTCGTGCTTGGAGAGGTTGAGTTGCGAGTTGGTCGTAAGATGCTGAAAAATAAATTCATTTATGGATTTCTAAATTCGCCAAAGGATCCAAGGCCATAAGTGACTATCGTCTCCTTGCATAGTCAATAAGTGGTTTAGACATTCCCATAAGTTTGTTTTGACCGTCTCCTTGCATAGTCAATAAGTGGTTTAGACATTCCCATAAGTTTGTTTTGACTTACTTGGTGTATTCAAGAGCTGAGTGGGGACAGGGGCGGATCCAGAAATATTTTTTTTTTGTGGAGACAAAATATATTATAAAAAAATCAAAGGGTGCAAATTTTTTTTTTTAAGTGGCTCGAATCTGCTACTTCCTCTAAATATCATGGGTTACTAATACCATTTTGCCAGCTGCCACCACTCTCACCAACGTGGGTCCGCTACTGAGTGGGTCTTTTATTTATCAGAACTTTTAGATTAAAAATGGAGAAAGGGAGTCGATGCTTCGAAAAGAAGAAAAGACAAGAAATCAACATTTAAAGGACCAAAGATACATTTGGAGGCTTCATTGCACTGGATACAACCAAGACTTAGAGATTTCTGAAGACACAACACTACAAGAAATAAGGTTAATTACATCATTTATTTGGTATGTTTATGTCATTTATTGAATGATACAAATTTCTTTCCATCACTTACGTAAGTGTTTCTGAAAGTGATGATGCAAATTAATGTATCGTTTATATCAACTAATGGTAGTATTTTCATCTATTATAAAAAATGATGCTAGTATGTATCATTTGTTTTAAATGATGAAAATATTGTGACATTTATCTAAAATGTTGTAAATAATTTACATCAATTATTTGAACTGATATTAACATTTGCGTCAATTTGTAAAATGATAATAATATTTGAGTCATTTAATATTTATGATACTATGTTAATGTTAGTTTCAAAGAAAACTTAATCGTAAACTGAAAACACTCTAATTATTATGATTGAAAGCTTGGCTTAAATAGCCTTACAAATAAGAAACAGTCGTCTTCTACGACTACTTGAAAGAGAGAATATAGCAACTAAGCAAAACAGAACGATAAATAAGGAAACTTAATGGTTTAGTTAGAATGTCTGCAATCTGTGCCTCAGTGCCGCAATGAACAAGCTTAACGATTCCATCCTTAGTGAGACCTCTTAAGAAATGAAACCTGACATCTATGTGCTTGCTTCGCCCGTGGAGAACATGATTCTTTGAGAGCTTAATGTGTTGAGCTGTTATCATACATGATTGTGGTGCTGCCTGACTGCTTTAATCCAAACTCTTCTAAAATTCTTCTCATCCAAACACATTGACAAGCACAGTATGCTGCTGAAACAAACTGTGCTTCTGTTGTGGATAGTATTACCACTGGTTGCTTCTTGGATGACCATGCTACAGCTCCTCCGCTCAACAAAAACACATATCCACTTGTGCTTTTTCTATCATGTAAGTCTCCTGCATAATCACTTTCTGTATAGACAGTTAAGCCATCACCATCTCCTCTTTTGTAAAACACACCAAAACCCAATGTGCCTTTAAGGTAACGCAACACTCTCTTTGTCGCCTGCATATGTTGGTCATTTGGATCTGCCATGTATCTACTCAATAAATCAATAAACACACTACATACATTAAGTCTGGCCTCGTTGAAGTGATGTATATCAAACTACTAATCAGCTGCTTTTACAAGGTTGGATCAACTTTATTCCAATCTCATCACGTGAAAGCCTTGTTCCTGGAACTATTGGATTTTTGACTTCATTTCCACATTGTAAATTAAACCTTTCCAATATTTCACCAGCATACTTCTTTTGATGAATGAAAATACCATCAACATCTTGTATGACTTCAACTCATAAGAAATATTTCATTCACCCCAGATCAATCATATCAAATTCTTCTTTCATAGATGCTTTGAACCTTTCATAGACGTAAAGATTAAGTCATCGACATATAAACTAACAATCAAAATCTTATTACCTTCAGTCCTTATGAATAAAGTGTGTTCATACTCGCATCTTTGGAGACCTTCCTTTGTGAAATATGCTTCGATTCTGCTGTACCAAGATCGAGGAGCCTGCTTTAACCCATACAAAGCCTTTACAAGCTTGTATACTTTCTGTTCTTCTCCTTCTTTTGTGTATCCGTGGGTCTGTTCCACATAGACATCCTATGATAATTCTCCATATAAAAAAGCACTTTTCCCGTCTAGTTGATAGATACACCAATCTTCTTGTGCTGCCAAGGCTAAAATCATGCGTATTGTGTCCCATCGAGCCACATGAGCAAATATTTCGTTATAATCCACTCCTAATTGTTGAGCATATCCCTTGGCCACCAATCTGGCTTTGTATTTGTCTACTTCCCATTTTTCGTTGAGCTTTGTCTTATAGATCCACTTTACTCCAATCTTCTTAGCTCCTTTTGGTAGATCGATAAGATACCAAGTTTCATTTTTTCGATTGATTCCAGTTCTCTCTCCATAGATTTTATCCATCTTGTATCTCCTTTAGCTTCATCATACGAGACTGGATCATCAACAAAAGCAAACATGACAAAATTAATCATATCTTCTTCTTCCTCTTCTTCTCCTATTGCATAGTCTTTTAAATAAGTGGGTGGCCTACGAATTCGTGAAGTCTGAGACCTTTGCAAAATCACCTCTGTTATTGCTTTATCTGGTGGCAATGGAGACATTTGAACTGTTTCTTCTTCATTTGACTGAATTGTTTCTTCCTAAGCTGGTTCTATATCAGACTCATAATCTTCCCAAATAAGCTTTTCATTCTCTGTTTCTCCAGTTATCTTCTCCCAATTTCTGCCTTTCTCTTCATCAAATACTACCTCCCGACTAATTAACACAGCTTTTGTCACTGGATTATACAATCGATATCCCTTTGATTCTTTGCTTACGTCGATCAGTACACAAGTGATGTTTTTGTCATCCAGTTTCGTTCTCCTCTGATCTGGGACATGAACATACGCAAAACAACCATATACTCTGAAGTATTCTATTGTTGGTTTCACTCCACTCCACATTTCTTCAGGCTTCTTCTTTAAAACTGAGGTCGGACTACGATTAATCACATGAACAGCCCATGTTACTGCTTCAGGCCAAAATCGTTTAGGAATTTCTTTATCATTCAAGATGCTTCTCACCATATTCATGATGGTGCGATTCTTTCGTTCAACGATTCCGTTTTGTTGTGGCGTGAATACAGTTGTTAATTGTCTGTTTATACCCATCTCTTCACAAAATTATCAATAAACACACTACATACATTAAGTCTGGCCTCGTTGAAGTGATGTATATCAAACTACTAATCAGCTGCTTTTACAAGGTTGGATCAACTTTATTCCAATCTCATCACGTGAAAGCCTTGTTCCTGGAACTATTGGATTTTTGACTTCATTTCCACATTGTAAATTAAACCTTTCCAATATTTCACCAGCATACTTCTTTTGATGAATGAAAATACCATCAACATCTTGTATGACTTCAACTCATAAGAAATATTTCATTCACCCCAGATCAATCATATCAAATTCTTCTTTCATAGATGCTTTGAACCTTTCATAGACGTAAAGATTAAGTCATCGACATATAAACTAACAATCAAAATCTTATTACCTTCAGTCCTTATGAATAAAGTGTGTTCATACTCGCATCTTTGGAGACCTTCCTTTGTGAAATATGCTTCGATTCTGCTGTACCAAGATCGAGGAGCCTGCTTTAACCCATACAAAGCCTTTACAAGCTTGTATACTTTCTGTTCTTCTCCTTCTTTTGTGTATCCGTGGGTCTGTTCCACATAGACATCCTATGATAATTCTCCATATAAAAAAGCACTTTTCCCGTCTAGTTGATAGATACACCAATCTTCTTGTGCTGCCAAGGCTAAAATCATGCGTATTGTGTCCCATCGAGCCACATGAGCAAATATTTCGTTATAATCCACTCCTAATTGTTGAGCATATCCCTTGGCCACCAATCTGGCTTTGTATTTGTCTACTTCCCATTTTTCGTTGAGCTTTGTCTTATAGATCCACTTTACTCCAATCTTCTTAGCTCCTTTTGGTAGATCGATAAGATACCAAGTTTCATTTTTTCGATTGATTCCAGTTCTCTCTCCATAGATTTTATCCATCTTGTATCTCCTTTAGCTTCATCATACGAGACTGGATCATCAACAAAAGCAAACATGACAAAATTAATCATATCTTCTTCTTCCTCTTCTTCTCCTATTGCATAGTCTTTTAAATAAGTGGGTGGCCTACGAATTCGTGAAGTCTGAGACCTTTGCAAAATCACCTCTGTTATTGCTTTATCTGGTGGCAATGGAGACATTTGAACTGTTTCTTCTTCATTTGACTGAATTGTTTCTTCCTAAGCTGGTTCTATATCAGACTCATAATCTTCCCAAATAAGCTTTTCATTCTCTGTTTCTCCAGTTATCTTCTCCCAATTTCTGCCTTTCTCTTCATCAAATACTACCTCCCGACTAATTAACACAGCTTTTGTCACTGGATTATACAATCGATATCCCTTTGATTCTTTGCTTACGTCGATCAGTACACAAGTGATGTTTTTGTCATCCAGTTTCGTTCTCCTCTGATCTGGGACATGAACATACGCAAAACAACCATATACTCTGAAGTATTCTATTGTTGGTTTCACTCCACTCCACATTTCTTCAGGCTTCTTCTTTAAAACTGAGGTCGGACTACGATTAATCACATGAACAGCCCATGTTACTGCTTCAGGCCAAAATCGTTTAGGAATTTCTTTATCATTCAAGATGCTTCTCACCATATTCATGATGGTGCGATTCTTTCGTTCAACGATTCCGTTTTGTTGTGGCGTGAATACAGTTGTTAATTGTCTGTTTATACCCATCTCTTCACAAAATTAACCCCCATTAATACTAAGTTAGATTCTAGGCTATCTAGATTCGTGTACCATAATTCCTCGTGGATCCACCCGATCTATACTACAAGTGACTCAACCTGTGCACTTGCAATTAAGAGAGGGTTTAAACTCCCGAGAGCTATGTCTCTCGGGCGAAACCTAGCGTCATCTGTCTTTTAGGGGTAATCCTAATTGCAGGCACGTCACTAGGTTGGCGTATCTGGAAAACAAGAAATGCTTTAATTTTTTAAAAAGAACGTCACTTCATCCGGAATCATCAACCTTGTAATTCATGTGGTTTATCTCGAGCCATGTCTTATAGCACCCTTCCTCCAACTTCCTCGGATGAAAGCATGGATCAGGGTTCATCGAGAAGTCACTCAGCTGCTTCACTGATGCTTCTTGGATCTCCCGTACTAGTTGTTTTGGTTTTGGTTGGATAGTTAAAGATGAACAACATGGCATTGATATGGTTATCCATCATTCGTCAACATTGGTTGAATACATCAGCTACTTAACTAGAAAACACAAACTGCGATTCAAATATAAACATATTTCGAGTTAGAATAATCAAGAAGTCGTTCATCTGACAAAACAAGCACGTATCATAAGACCACAGCTCACAATATGATGGTCTAAATACAAGTTCTTTTGCCGACAAAAAAAAAATACAACCGAAAAATTTACAGCAAAATTTTTGCAGCCATAATCATAAATTAAACGACCAAAATTTTAAATCTGAAATTCTAAAAGTACAAATCCTATTAATCTGCTCTTTATTGACTCTAACCAATCGACCTTCTATTTACGTTCTATCTTGTTATGTTTTCGTTGAATAAACAAAATTAAACATACAGAAAAAAGCTTGTTCTGATTACTATTTTTTCCATACTCTAAAAAATGAGTATTAAATTAGTAGAAGTAATTCTTGTATTGAAGAATATCAATAAAAATAACAGGAAAAAACAAATTCAATTTTCTTTTTTTGGAAAACAATAAGTTTTATCAGATTTTTAGAAAAATCCGATATTTAGAGCGAAAAATGAATATTCCCTCACATAAAATAATCTTCAAATGTTGCTAACTTACCAAAAAAAATTATGTAATCTAGGCATGACCACGGTTACGGTTGATTAACTGACGGTTACAATTATAATTTTTTTTAACATTAACCTTAACTATTAAAGATCCGGTTAAAACGGTTACGGTTAAATACGATTACAGTTATTGATAAATATTACGGTTATAAACGGTTAATTAATAATAATTATGGTTATAAACAGTTAATTAATAATGATTACGATTTTAAATGGTTATATAGTAATAATTACGGTTATTTAAACGGTTAACAAATTATAAAAGAATATTCAATAAAATTCTAATTTCTTTAAAAAATGATTTTTGTTTGACTGAAAATAAAACTAATATTCAAATAAATTATTACAGCAAACTCAAACAATTCAGCTGTAATCGATACTCTAAAAAATATAGGTTTTTCAAATAAAAAATGATTAAAAAGTGTAGATTGTGGATAATAAATACATATTTTATACAACAAATACAAAAAAACCATTAAAACTATACTTTTAATATTCTGAACATTGATTTATTAAATTGACTAGTATATTAATTAGTTTGTATTATTATTTTTTTCGTAAATGATGATTAATTAGATGATGATTGTAAATAATACAAAGCTAGTGGTAAGTGACTAAAGGTATAAATAGACATATTATGAGAAATAACATTCTAGCTAAAAAATCAGCTTCTCTGTTGCATTTGCGTGATCTCCATTTGAATGGCACTCGTCATAGTTGTTTGTTTGATGTTTGATATCTTGGATCCAATTATGAGCTGCAAAGTGAAGACCTTTCCCTATAAGCAGATTATACACTTCAATGTTATCGCCTTCATAAATGACTCGTCTCCAACAATGTTGCATGGCCATAACTAGTGCTTGAAGCTCACTCTCTAAAGATGTAGTTGTTTGGTTTCCGATTCCTTATCCACCATATAAGCATTCCCCTCGATCATCTCGTACTATCCATCCAAATCGTGAAGCAATGTTTGCTTTAAATGATCTCTCGTACTATCCATCCAAATCGTGAAGCAATGTTTGCTTTAAATGATCAATCAAAGTTGCATTTTACCCATCCAGGAGGAGGCGGTCTCCACGTATCTTCTTGAGGTTGCGTTTGTTGTGCCTGGTAAGATTAGTGGTCTGTATATAGATTTCAGCATCTAGTAATGTCAATAAGGCCCGTGCCCCGCGGGCTTGGCCCGCTAAGGTCCTAATGGACGCGAGCTTGGACATATTATTTTATGTCCATATAAATACGGGCCTCACGGGTCAGCCCTTTGCAGTTCGCGGGTTTTGCAGGTAAGCCCATTGCGGGTTCGCGGGCTTGCGGGCCGACCCGCTAACTTTTTTTTTTTTGGGTATAAATCATTATTCTAAAATTTCCGTATAAACATACAAAAAAAATAAAAGCCCGTGGCGGGGCGGGCTAGATGGACGCGGGCCGGCCCGTTTGACATCACTATCAGCATCCCTCCATTCTTTAGCATCAGACCGAGCCTGTGCTAATAAAGTTCTCAAAGAAAAATGTGTCTATTGAAAAATTAGAGCATTTCTACTCTTCCATATTCTCCATAAAATTCAGAGAGGCAAATGTTTATAATGATCCATCGAAGATGATAGATTAAATTGAAAAATTGCCCTCATTTTATTTTCAAAACTTTCAGAATCATTAATTAAGATATGGTTTGGAATACTAGAACCTCTCCAAACTGCATTTGCATAATTACAACCAAATAAAAGATGGTGAAGATTTTTAGTATTTTGGCAACAACGAAGGCACTGATCATGATTAGATATATGACGGTATTTAAGAGCTGATCCTGAAGACAAAGAGCCGAAAAGAAGCTTCCAGCAGAAATGTTTAAGTTTTAAAAAGTTTTAAAGAAAAATGTGTCTATTGAAAAATTAGAGCATTTCTACTCTTCCATATTCTCCATAAAATTCAGAGAGGCAAATGTTTATAATGATCCATCGAAGATGATAGATTAAATTGAAAAATTGCCCTCATTTTATTTTCAAAACTTTCAGAATCATTAATTAAGATATGGTTTGGAATACTAGAACCTCTCCAAACTGCATTTGCATAATTACAACCAAATAAAAGATGGTGAAGATTTTTAGTATTTTGGCAACAACGAAGGCACTGATCATGATTAGATATATGACGGTATTTAAGAGCTGATCCTGAAGACAAAGAGCCGAAAAGAAGCTTCCAGCAGAAATGTTTAAGTTTTAATTAGTGTGTATTAATATACCTTAATTAACTCTAGAAACTCAATTATATTTTAAAATTAATTTAATTGTAACTGATATATTACTTTTATAATATCGTTAATCAAAAATTGAAAACACCTGGTCAATAAACATTTACATTTTTCTTGTTGACCATAAGCTTTAAAAAAAAAAAAAAAATAGAGCATTAGTACGAAAAAGGAAGAGGAATACAAAAAATGTAGAAACCTATTTTTCCATATATTTTATGATATATATATATATATATATATATTCTTACAAAAATAACAATATTTCGCATCTCTTATATATTATTTAAAAAAATAAAAGCCCGTGGCGGGGCGGGCTAGATGGACGCGGGCCGGCCCGTTTGACATCACTAGGACGCCGCACCATCCGACCAAAATGTCATGGGTTCGAGTCACCATAGTGGAAACACTTAAAAATGCGTTAAAAAAAATCTCTCGTATTAGCTTTTCGTCACGAAGAATCATCATTAATAATATATAATCCATCATTTTCTGGTTGCTTCTTTCAACAATAAGTGCTCAGACCAAGATTTACTGTATTGAATCATAAATATTTTGACTCAGGGAAGCGATATGAATGTGACTGAAGCCACTGGCGGCGACTCAACTGAAGCGGACGACCCAGACTCTTCTCCTTTGCAAGATTCTTCTCCACCATTCCTCTGGAAACACCTCTTCCCTACATCTGAATCTCTCTCCTGTGAACTGCCACCACCATCCTTTCTCCCAGATGGTACTCCCATCGTCTCCATTCCTCCGGATATACTTCTCAAAGCTTCAACAGCATGGAAAGACGATCTCATCTGTTCCTTTTGCGGTACACCACCTTCACCCAACAAAGTTTTCTCTGATCTCAACCCCATATGGGGAAAGCGAGGAAGCATCATCGTTCGTAGATTCGCCGGAGATTCTTATCTCATCTTTGTCCCTTCATCGTTCGTAGATTCGCCGGAGATTCTTATCTCATCTTTGTCCCTTCACCTGTTACAAGAAAATGGATACTCAATGTTGGACTGTGGTCTTCAGGCACTGTAGCTTTCGTGGTTTCTGAATGGACAGCAATTGCAAAAATGTTTACAATTTACAAATATAATAAAATTATTTAATTAATTAATATATATAATTATAAAGAAAATTATCATATATTTTTTTAACCGCTACCGCTTTCCGTTACAACTCTTCTTTACCGCTTTCTGTTACAACTGTTCTTTATCGCTCTCCGTTACAACTCTC
Organism: Physaria fendleri; assembly: GCA_036630335.1. Taxonomy (NCBI): domain Eukaryota; kingdom Viridiplantae; phylum Streptophyta; class Magnoliopsida; order Brassicales; family Brassicaceae; genus Physaria; species Physaria fendleri. The sequence goes on along the minus strand of CM071716.1, from coordinate 26,626,113 downwards.
TACTATCACTCTCCGCTACCGCTTTAGCTGTGTTCAGCTACCACTCACCACACCACTCTTCCAATCATGCATTTAGTCAAAATCAAATTTAAATCGGATTAGTTTCAATTTTAAGCAAATAATTTGTGAAGTGCTGTCGTTTTGGTAAATGAACAAATCAAGAAATGTCTTCAATTGGGCTGATCGTTAAAGTAAAGCCCATTAAGCTATACGTAATGTTATGGGCTTAATTGAATGACACAATAATGAGCCCATCATGAATTTTTTAACCACCACCACCCCAACTTATACCTTAAAAAAACACCTCATAGTTTTTATTATTCAAATATCAACCCCATTTACCTCGTCTCAATGTATAAAACTAAATGTATGTAGATATGCATTATTAACTAGAGTAGTATTCTAAACCAATAATTTAAGAATCTTGACACGATACATTACTACCGTTAATCACATGATCATTGCAAGTCATTTTTGTTGTTATCTAAAATATTAATTACAAATTTAGTCGGTTTAAGATAAGTCACGTTATGAAGACATTGGTCTACTTTTATTATGTGTGTTTTCGTATCTATGTCATTTTTTAGTTTTGTTCCCAACGTAACTGTTTATTCTAAGTTGAATAAGTCACGTTATGAAGACATTGGTCTACTTTTATTATGTGTGTTTTCGTATCTATGTCATTTTTTAGTTTTGTTCCCAACGTAACTGTTTATTCTAAGTTGATCTTATATATATATTTCCGGGAAAAATGAATAAATATTTACTTTTAAATGTTCTGAAAATCACTCTCTTTTTTTAATCTTGTATACCATTTTGTACGTAATATTCTTTAAAAAAATATTGAGTTATGAATAACAATTTTGTTAAAAATTTTAGCATTTAAAAATAAATCTATTAAATAAATGTATTTATATTATTATTTTAATATATAATAGTTATTTTTATCTTCTAGATATAATCGGTTAAATATATGTAAACAATTGTTTTAATAATTATGTGCCATGAAAAATGTGGTTGAATACAAATATTTTGGTGGAACGTTTTTGTGCTTGGTCTTGATTATCAGCAACACGCTTGTGTTCTCGATTATCAGCAACACGCTTGTGTTCTCGACCAATCAATTGGAATCGATAGATGTCGAAATTCCTATTTGAAACTCGAATGACTTTTATCCAATTATATATTCCGAAATTTAATATTGTTTTATTTAAAAGTTCATTCATAACCGTATTGTTCCCTTAAAACCTACATATTGATATCTTTTATTCAAAACACTTTGCAACGCTATAGTAAGGTTTCCAGCTTAGTTTCGATTTATCACTTACTTACCGACATTTTGTTCAACGCCCGAATATATTTTTCGTAGGTCCCACATAATCTATTATCTTTTTTCTGGAATGTTATCTATCTTTTTCGTAGGTCCCACATAATCTATTATCTTTTTTCTGGAATGTTATCATAGTGTATTTTTCGAAAATACACCAAACAAAAAAATTATTTGAAATACATAATTTGTAAAAAAAAGTATTTGAGAATTTAAAAATTAACACATACATACACATAGTAATTAGTATATTTATAATGTATAAATAAATAAATTTTTCAGCTCAAAAAATATATATTTATAATTTTGTTTTATATTATAATTAGTTATTTTTTAATCGTCCATATATAATCGCTTAAATATATCTAAACAATTATTTTAATACTTGTGTGTTTCATGAAAAATGTGGCCAAATACAAATGTTTTAGTGGAACGTTTTTATGGTCGGTCCTGATTATCAGCCACACAGTTGTCTTATCGACCAAGCAATTGGATTTGAAAGCTGTTGAATTTCCGACTCGTGATTCGAATCACCTTTATCCAATTATATACTCCAAAATTTAATTTCCGACTCGTGATTCGAATCACCTTTATCCAATTATATACTCCAAAGTTTAATGTCGCCTTTTTTTCATAAACGTACGTATTGTCTCTTTAAAAAATCTCATGTCGGTATCTTTTAATCAATACACTTTCCAAAACTATAATTACGGGTTGCCGTTTATTTTCAAGAAATTCTCGCTTAATTACCGGCACTTTGTTCAATGCCAAATATTCTTCTTAGTTCCCACATAATTTATTATCATCTTTTTGTCGGAATGTCTGCTTAGTAAGTATCATCGTAATTATATTTAATATAATTTAATGAAAATTACATGTTGTTTATTTCGTTCTCCAAATTATTATTATATTAAATTTGATATTTAATATTTGATTTTCTAAATTTTCACATATTAATTAATAATTTCAATAATTATGAATTAATAGTAATTATGCGAATTTAATTAATTATTCCAAATATTTAAATATTCTTTTGAAATATACAATTTAATCATAACAAAATTTTAAACTAAATTACATAGAATAATTTTTTACTTGTGAAATATATAAATTTTTGAGATATATAATTTTTAATTTGGTTCCAAAAATGGTAAGAACCTCATTTGAACTATACATAAACGATTAGGAAAATGAACTGAATCCTTCACAAAATATCCAGCAACATTCATTATTTGAAGTTCACCAAATCTTTATAGAATATTATCAAATTCTTCTTACCTATTTTTTTAGGAAAACTGTCTTATTCTTGATAAAAAATGATTTTCTTTTCTGAATTTTGATTCAAAAATATAAACACCATTTACGTAAATACATACAAAACGATAAAAAAAAATCAAAACCGTCGAATCCAAAATTCACGTTTGTGGTGTAGAGAAACGGTGAAAGCACTGACACGAATCTGAGAGAAGCTTAGAAACTTGAAGCAAGCAACATCCTTGAGTTTTCATTAATTTTTTCTAGAAGCTAATAAAAATAATATTAATCTCTACTTTGTTTTCCGGAGATTCTTCATTGATTACACTTTTTTTTGACTATAAATACGAAGCTAATCTCTACTTTGTTTTCCGGAGATTCTTCATTGATTACACTTTTTTTTGACTATAAATACGAAGCTCGCGAACTATCACAACACAGGTCCAGCGAAGATACTTACTACTTCAGCTTATTAATGGTGAGTTTTCTTCTGTCTCTTGAGTTTTAAAGCTCTATTTTTTTTGAATTTTCCTGAAAGTTGCATCCTTTAAGTTAAATTCAGTGGTTTTTAATCAGAATTGATCTTCTTCTTCTTGTTTTACTTATTTAGTAACATGTTGAGACTAAGGGTTTATAAGATCAGGGTTTAAGGTATTGTTTGATCTTCATCACTTGTTTAACTGTTACTAATCATGGAAATGCGTAATTCTGGAGATTCCTGGTTTAAGTCACAAATTTTGTGAAATATTAAGCTCAGTAAGGAACATGATTTGTCAAGGATGAAACTTTGCCAGGAACTGATACAAAAATCTTCTTTTTTTTACATGTTGAGACTAAGGGTTTATAAGATCAGGGTTTAAGGTATTGTTTGATCTTCATCACTTGTTTAACTGTTACTAATCATGGAAATGCGTAATTCTGGAGATTCCTGGTTTAAGTCACAAATTTTGTGAAATATTAAGCTCAGTAAGGAACATGATTTGTCAAGGATGAAACTTTGCCAGGAACTGATACAAAAATCTTCTTTTTTTTCTTTTGGGTTTCCAGGAAGGAGGAGGCTGTATTGAGATAACTGAAGAGCTCTCACCAAAGCATGGTGAACACCAAAGAAGGCCGGACGTAGTGTTAGACATACCATCAAGATCCGATGTCCTGAGATCAAATGCTTCCTTGGTTCATAGCCCTGGTGCCATAAGGTTCAACTTTTCACCAATGTCAAGTCCTAGACTTGATAGACGTGTTGGATCCATAAGTCCTTTCAGCAGAGCGAATGAGAAGAATCTCATAAACTTTCAGAATAGGAACAGCAATGCAGATGTTGAGGACGGTGTGTCGCCTTTAAGAGATGGTAGGGATAAGTACTCTATTCCAAAAACATGGTCTCTCACTAATCTCTTAGCTCCTAGAAAATCTGGGAAGACAGAGTCTTTACCTGTCACCCCTATAGCTCACTCAAACCCTGA
>CM071716.1:26517146-26538882 GCA_036630335.1 Physaria fendleri | reverse complement strand
CACATATGGCGCGAACGAAATGGACGTATACATGGGACTGCTCATACACCTGCTCCTTTAATCGCGAAGGCTATTCAACATACTCTCACACTCCGGTTGAAGGCACAATTCCCAGAACCAGCGCTTCATGATCACCCACTTTGGCTCGCTTGGAATCGTTTGAACCATGGATCTTAATGTTTTATTATCCTCTCTTGTTAAAGAAACTTGCATATTTTTCTTTCACTCTTAACACTTTGTAAATAATTTTCATTTTGGTTATATAAATATCACCTTAAACCAAAAAAAAAAGCTATTCAACATACTCTCACACTCCGGTTGAAGGCACAATTCCCAGAACCAGCGCTTCATGATCACCCACTTTGGCTCGCTTGGAATCGTTTGAACCATGGATCTTAATGTTTTATTATCCTCTCTTGTTAAAGAAACTTGCATATTTTTCTTTCACTCTTAACACTTTGTAAATAATTTTCATTTTGGTTATATAAATATCACCTTAAACCAAAAAAAAAAAGAAAAAGAATTAAAAAAAAAAACTAAAAAATTAGAACAAATGAGATAGAAAGAAACAAGATGCCAATGTTTTGAGTTGTCGAAAAGAAAATATCCCATTAATTAAGGGCAATAACTCGACCTATATCACATACTTCATCCCACCGAGCCATTAGTTTTATAGTGACCTCATGTTGGAGATCAATGCACCAAAGTAAAGGATTGATTACGAATGGTTTTGGTAATGGATGATGCAACAATTTTTTTTTTTTGGTAAAAGGGTAAATATCATATATAATGAAGAGTTTAGTTTACAATGTTAAAACTACTAAGCTACTATCCTTGTCCAAAAAAAAGGTAAAAAAACAAGGCTAGCAAAGGAAAGAGATAGATCTCTACATCATTAGATCCATAATTGCATTATGTTTCTGAAGTTTTTCCGACCGGTATTAGCGGTGATGACATTTCGGATCTCTCTGTGTACCTCTCGAAACACTGTCGAAGGTGGAATCGTTTGGAGGTTGTGCCTAAGGTTGTTCCTTTGTTTCCACACCGAATAGATGATGGATTGCGCAATAATTTTCCTAAGGATTGAAGGAGCACTTCGAGAGCTTTGTTTCAGCCAGCTGAGAAGTTCTTGCCAGGAGAGGAATCTTGACGAGGCGGACCCTAAGCGATTTAGATGATGCAACAATTATGCTGGTTTGATATTGATGATCATGTGTATACTCTGATTCCTCTATCTCCATAAGCTATAGATGACGTATTCAGGACCAGTACTGAGATTTAGAAAAATACAAACAAAAACAAAAAATAACCCGCGTAAAGAAGAGCATGAATTTAAGAAGACTTGAACTCAATGATGAGAATGGTCACCCGATGACAAACTATTCAATCTCTCATCTAGTATGAAATACATTAACCAGCTGTATGGATATTTTGGTGGCTTTGGAAATCGAAAAATTTGCTAGTATTTGTAACGAAAGAACAACTCATAGAGAACAATATTTACACATGCACAAATAGTGTTGGATTAATTGTTGAGTTTTAGGCCATGTGGGTCAAAACCCGAAATGCATTTGTAATGTGTTGTAGGGTTTAAACTAAGTTGTGTCTAGATCATATATAATGGTCTTAGTTGAGTAGTAGTTAGGGTTAAGAAAATAGTGGAGCGTTATTTATTTTATTTCAGTTTTGAGACAGTTTTTGATATACGATAAAAGAGTTTTCTGAGATATTGTTGTTGATTTTGATTTGATCCAATTTACAAATAGATGCTCAAGCATGGTATGATGCATAACTATATACCACTTGTAGGATGGACATATCTTCTTCAATTAACATCAACCAAAGGTTCAAGTTCAACATTCTCCATCAATAGAGACGACTAGAAATAGAATGGATTAAATGCAGTTACAATGTTACACCACAATGCACTTGGACGAAACATGCAAATAACCAGATGCCTCATACATCGGCTACAAGTAACATTTCTAATGATGATAATTCATGTTTTTTTGTTACTAACAAATGCTATTTGCCTATTTCATCATAATTGAGATACTAAGTTTAAATTACTGATCCCAATAAATGAAATAAAAAATAATCTTTCAGAGATGTTTCAAATAAATTATTTTTAATACTTGTAAAATCAAAATAAATATTGTAATTAACAAAATTAATTTACATAAAGGCTATTGTTTCCATTTCTTTCTTAATAATTGATTTTCTATATATTCCACACATTAAAAAATGATGATAGTTATATAATTATCACTATATTTACCATCTAAACATCAACTATTTCTCATAATAACTAATCAATACTAGCATTTATGCAAAGTAATTAGTTATAATATACTAATTTTTTCTTTGATTCGCAATTTAATAAAAATAAAATTAAGAAACCACATAATTTTTGTATAACAACAAAACAGATTACAACATAATTATTTTTGAAAGGTTTTCTAAAAAATAATAATAATAAAAAAAATGCTGAGAGCGGCTAAGTTTACAAGGTCACGGGTTCGATATCCTTCTTTATCGTTGTTAATTTGTTTTTTCCCACAGCTGCATGAACATTCTCGACTCAAATAAAAATTCGAACTTTCGAGAACACACTCGTTCATTCTTGTTCTTCCTCCTCTTCTTAAATTACACCATTGTCGCAATCTCCAAAATACATCCAAACGATCCAATTCACAAAATTTCTGAAACTAACTCAACACAATCCAATTCAATGGCGGAGGAAGCAAAATCCAAAGGAAACGCCGCCTTCTCATCCGGCGATTACACAACCGCAATAACCCACTTCACAGAAGCAATCAATCTCGCTCCAACAAATCACGTCCTCTACTCAAATCGATCCGCATCTTACGCTTCTCTCCACCGTTACGAAGAAGCTTTATCAGACGCAAAGAAGACTGTAGAACTTAAACCAGATTGGTCTAAAGGTTATAGTCGATTAGGTGCAGCGTATATTGGATTATCTCAGTTTAACGAAGCAATTGATGCGTATAAGAAAGGTTTAGAGATTGATCCGAATAACGAAACACTTAAATCTGGATTAGCTGATGCGTCTAGATCACGTGGTGCGAAATTGAATCCTTTTGTTGATGCGTTTCAAGGACCTGAGATGTGGGCGAAATTGACGGCTGATCCGGTTACTAGGGTTTATTTACAGCAGCCTGATTTTGTTAAAACGATGCAAGAGATTCAGAAGAATCCTAATAACCTTAATTTGCATATGAAGGATAAGAGAGTTATGCAGGCTTTAGGGGTTTTGTTGAATATTAAGATGAGTGATCCGAGTGGTGAAGATACGGAGATGAAAGATGCTGGTGAGTCGAATCCACCTAAGAGAAAAGAGCCTGAACCGGAGCCTGAGCCGGAACCTGAACCTATGGAGATGACAGAGGAGGAAAGGGAGAAGAAGGAGAGGAAGGAGAAGGCGTTGAAGGAGAAAGAACAGGGAAATGCTGCTTACAAGAAGAAGGATTTTGAGAAAGCTATTGAACATTACAGTAAGGCTATGGAGCTTGATGATGAGGATATATCATATTTGACAAATCGTGCTGCGGTTTATCTTGAGATGGGGAAGGTATTGGTCTCAACTTCTTTACTTATATCCTGTTTGGTTATGCTTAGTGTTGTGTTCTTCTCTGATTGAATCGGGTTCTGGATTAGTCCTTGCTTTGCTTAAAAGTTGAACGTTTAGGAACTTCAGCTTAAGGTGGTTGATGAAGGAGCTTGTTTGATTAGTATAGTTTGTCACCAGCTAGTGCATCTGTGATTATCTTAGTGGGGTTTGATAACTTTGATCTGCTTTTTCTTCGAAACTCAGAATTTTGGAATTGAGAATTTGCTTGTTCTGAAAGTTACATACTTGGTTTCTGTTAAACTTTAGATGGGCAGGAATTTAGGGTTCATGTCTTCATGATGGGTTTTGATAACTGTGATCTCTTCCTTGGTGTTGGAGAAAGTAGTTTATATACTTGTTCTGCTGGATCTTTCCCGCATCTTGTGATGTTTTATTGCCTTTCTCAATTGTAATTTTTTTTGAAACGAATATCAGTATGAGGAGTGCATTAAAGACTGTGATAAGGCTGTTGAAAGAGGCAGAGAGCTTCGTTCTGACTTCAAGATGATAGCAAGAGCTCTAACTAGGAAAGGATCTGCACTGATGAAAATGGCGAAATGCTCAAAAGACTTTGAACCTGCAATTGAAACTTTCCAGAAAGCTCTAACAGAGCATCGTAATCCTGATACCTTAAAGAAACTTAATGATGCTGAAAAAGCCAAGAAAGAGCTGGAGCAACAAGAGTACTTTGATCCTAACATAGCTGATGAAGAACGTGAGAAAGGTACTACGTGATCCTTTATCTCTATCTCCTATAACATGTTTTGGTTGATTTTCATTTGACACTATGATGATTTCAATCCCAATGCAGGTAATGGATTCTTTAAAGAACAGAAGTATCCGGAGGCAGTGAAACATTACTCAGAAGCAATTAAAAGGAATCCGAACGACGTTAGGGTAAGAACATGTTCCATGTTGAGCTAAGCAGTAAGCACATAATGTGAGAAACTGAGTACTAAAGTGAGTATTTTTCTGATCTTTAGGCCTACAGTAACAGAGCTGCATGTTACACAAAGCTAGGAGCATTACCAGAAGGATTAAAAGACGCTGAAAAGTGCATTGAGCTAGACCCAAAGTTCACCAAAGGATACAGCAGAAAAGGAGCTATTCAGTTTTTCATGAAGGAATATGATAAAGCCATGGAAACATATCAAGAAGGGTTGAAACATGATACTAAGAACCAAGAGTTGCTTGATGGTGTTAGAAGGTTTGTGAATTTTACATTCTCTCAAAACCTTATGGAGAGATTGGATTAGTAAAAGTGATGTTTGACATGTTGTCTTACAGGTGTGTGGAACAGATAAACAAAGCCAACAGAGGTGATCTTACACCGGATGAATTGAAGGAGAGACAAGCTAAAGCAATGCAAGATCCAGAAGTTCAGAACATATTGTCTGATCCAGTGATGAGACAGGTATAAACAGAGATTAGGAATAGTGTTTTTTGCATAGAGGCTGTGTTCAAGACTTGTGTGATGATGTCGTTTTGATGGGGTTTTTTGTAGGTGTTGGTGGACTTTCAAGAGAACCCGAAAGCTGCACAGGAACATATGAAGAATCCAATGGTAATGAACAAGATTCAGAAGCTGGTTAGTGCTGGTATTGTTCTCCAATGGTAATGAACAAGATTCAGAAGCTGGTTAGTGCTGGTATTGTTCAAGTTCGGTAATTTTAGATTTATGATGACCCGGAGTCGTATGTTTGGTTAAGGTCTTGCGGAATGAATCAAGTCTTTGTCTCTTTAGTTTGGTCCTAGTTTTGTATGGTTCTTCATCGGATAATTTCACAAAAAATCTTCTGGTTGCTTGTTAATTTGTATTGTTTTTAAGTGAATAAACCCCATATGCTTTATACGAAGTTCGCCTATACAAAACCATGAGTGCCTTATTTGGGAATATGTTTGAATAGATGAAGTAAAACATATAAGCATGATGGTTGATGTTAGGCGTTGGTAAAAAAGATAATAGTATAGTTATGACTAGAAAATAAATATTACTCCTATTTATTAGGATGCAAAAACCATTAACATATTTGTATTTAGAGTAGACATGTTTTATTGTTTGTATAATCGAAAACGAGCAAATATAATAACCGAAACTATTTTACTACTGCAACGTACTTCCATATTCATAAGAAACGTATATGAAGTAATAACAAGATAATTACACAATCAAAAATGTTGAGTACTAGTTTCTTTGTTAAATATCAAAATCGAAAAATAATATTTTCGGTATGTAAGTTGTGGAACACGATTTTGATACATAAACTCGACTACCGATAAAGCTCGATTATTGTGGAGAATTACATTCAATAGTACTATTGCGAGAAACTAAAACTGTATATCTATAACGATTTAAGGGAAATTTAATCTGCGGATGCAGGACTATTCCAAAAATCTAACAAATCTATTTTTAAGATTTCGAAATTCTAAGCCGGTTGTAATAAAGAAAAAACTAGGGTTTTGAGGGGAAAAACTATGTTTTAGTAAAGAAACAATACCTCGGAATGATCCAATCAAACCTGTAGACATGCTTTTCTATCAAATTTTTTTAATACTTGTATGTGGACACAGATCGTGTACTCTTCAGCCTAGCATAATTTTATGAAAAAGCATTGATTATCATATTCTTTTCAACCTTATATAATTCTCCGACAATTGATAACATAGTAGGTTATCAGTATTATAGTTTTAGTGATATATATGTTTTGATTAAGAAGTAAAAAACATTGGTTATATCCAATTATACAACTACTACGAAATCGGGACTCGTTTAGTAATTTATAGTTTTTTTAATGAAGACGGCCACAGACGGCCAGAGCCGGTCTTGGGATAATTCCCACAAAATATTTGTATGGGATCCCACTTTTTGTGGGGTCCACTATTTTAACAAAAAATTCTTTATATATATATAATTGTAAAATATATGTAAAATTAATGTTTTGGCTTATATAAATATAAAATTATATATATAATTAATATATTTTATAAGATTTACATTTAATTTTGAAATTTTATATAGGTGTATGACTAAAAAAAATCTTAATTGTATGACTAATTTTTTAAAAATTGTATGTAAAGTAAACTTTTTTAAACGACAAATTATTAAAAAGGCCCGAAATTCTATTATCGAATAGGGCCTCATAATATCTCGGACCATCCCTGCAAACGGCTATGTACAAGCGTGCCACTGTCTGTGGAAGAAGATCAGCGTGACACAGAGTTTACAGATATTTACGATTTAATTGTCTATAGCGATCAAAAAAGAAGATCAGCGTGACACAGAGTTTACAGATATTTACGATTTAATTGTCTATAGCGATCAAAACGGATATGTAGAGCTTTAGGTAATAGTTTGCTTGGAAATCAATTCACATCGGATTGGGCTGTATACCAACAAGTGCTTGCAAGAAATTTCACTATGGAGCTATGGTTTATCTTGTTGTATTCTTTTCAAGTGGTGATTTACATGATATGGATAGAGAGGAATCCAAGGCGACATAGATATCAAGATCATCAATCAACTGTACTGGTCTCTCTTTTAAAGAGGATCATACGTAATAGGTTGTAGTTCTATTCAAGAGTTGGGAGATGGGAAGTATGTAAGTATATGTAATTATGGTTTTCTCTTTATAGTTAGGCTACAATGGTGCTTTATTTGAGCTCTTTTTTTGATTTTATTCTAAACACTTTGTTTTAGATACAGTTATTTTTGAATAAATTTAACCTTTATTAAAAAACTATCATAACAGATCGTTTTGTCCAGATTAAATAATAAATATTTGTAATCTCAGGAATGAGTTGATATTCTTTCATAGATAATGGTACCAAAACAAATTTCAGTTTCATAGAGACGTGATAAAATGATAAAATAAACAATACTTCCATATATCAAGCGTAAATACATTTTTTTTTTTTTGTCAAGAATCAAGCGTAAATACATATAGATAAGATATTCTCACTAAGTTATACATAATTAAATTATTTAAACTACATGAGATATTGGTATATTTGTAACTCGAAATCATATATTTCACATGTACGAATTTCCACAAAAAGAAATTGCTTCAAATTGCATAATCTATTGATTCCACTAAGATGAAATGTAGATTGCAATTTTGGAACTCCTTCACATACATTTCATATCGACACATTTTTTTTGAATATTCTTTCGTTGTCCACGTGATATGATAATTAATTTCATTGACAAAACAAGAAGAAAAAACAACTTAAAACAAACTTGAAAAGTAAAACTCAAGAACATTAATAACTATTTTCTCATTTCATATTTTTTTATCTGGTCAATAATGATTAAATAAACAATTAATTTCCAGATTGTCCACACCTCATTAATTTTGTAGGGGAATTAGAAGACAATTATGAAGAAATGTCTTTCCAAGAATATTCCATATCAAAAACATTTTCTAATTTTTTTAAATATACTTTTGAATATACTTTTCAATATCTATAGCAGTGCGTATATGGTGGCTTGATTCAGTTCACTGTATGATGGTGGCGTAATCATATTTGTAAAACCATTTAAAAATTTGTAAACATTTCAAATCTTTTTTTAAAAAGTATTTATAAAACCAATTAAAATGTTTAGAAACCTTTAATGCAAATCTTTCAAAAACTTTTAAACTCATGTTATAAATAATAAGAGTAAGATTTTTTTTTAATCGGCCAATAAGAGTAAAAATTTATAATCATTTTTAAAAAATAAAATAAAATAAAGTATCTTAAAACTTAGGTCAGCTTTTTTTTTTAAATCGGCCAATCAGAGTAAGAATTTATAATCATTTTTTAACAAAAATAAAATAAAAATAAAACAATAAAAATTAGGTCAGCTTTTCTTGCTTCTTCACTCTTTTAGGATCTCAACGATGATGTAACCAGGAAGGTAATGAGATCATTTATTGGATGTACTCAAAGGACAATATAACTCCTAGTGATATATTATGTTTTTTTTTAACCCTAATAACATTATACTTTCTAAAGACCATGGTGCTTCTTTACTACATGGTTTTTCTTACATTATGTTACTATAACGCGTATAAACAGAACATGAGATTTGAAAAGCAATAAGCGAAGACAAAAAAATAAAAACGAATATATGTATAATAACCATTAGAATCTAAACATATTTGAGAAATTAAAGACTAAAAAAATATTTACAATAAAAGAGAACTGCTTCCACGGACAGATTCTAGATTTTCAAGTAGCATTTAGACGAAACATTGATTTAAATTTTCCACGACTGTACCCGTTTATCGACTCTAATAAGTGTGTAAAATATTGAGTCTCCGAGATTTTTTTGGTATTGCATATGCTATACTTAGGTTCTCATCGCTCTACGGAGTACTATCCTTTAAATTTATTGTTAGATCTTGTATCTCCTTTGTGGTTTTTATTGGTAGTTTCGTTAAAAACTTCATCATTGTAAAACAAATATATAATTTTATTTGATTATGAATGAAGTATCTCCATTAACAAAATAAAATAAAATAAAAGAGGACTGTAAGCTGGAATTTGTTCAGCTTAGTCTCAACATAGATATTGCGTATAAATATACATAATGTAAGTAGTATGCTATATATGTAATGTATCCTTGCAAAATGTTAATCTTTAGAACCAGTCTCCATGGAGCTTTGACCCAAACCATTGTAACACTCAAAACCCAAAATCTTGAACACCAAAGTCTTGACAATAATCCAAAAACATCCAACTTTCGTCCTTCTTTTCTTCTGATGGCCATGTCGGAAAAACTTCTCCAGCATCAACATTGTTCTTGTCTCCATCTATTCCACCAATACCAAAGCTATTATTGCTCCATGATGCATCAACTAGAGGAGGTTCATCATTGGTCCAAAGAATATTAAATAAATCTTCGTCATTGTAATGAATAAGATCATCAAGTAACTCATAATCATCTTTTGAACTATTTTGATGAGTGATTGTGCTACTTTCATCTATAGTATCTTTCGTGGTCTCATTGATCATCTCTATGCTTTTATCCTTACTCCTCTCTACATTTTCGGGTTTAGAATCAGGTTTATTGGCGAGTTTCCCATCCTTAGATACGTTGTTTAAAGGTTGATGAGTTAAAGGATCAATATCCATCTTAAGAAGCTTCTTCTTGATATGAGTATTCCAATGATTTTTTATTTCATTGTCTGTTCTTCCTGGTAATCTTGCAGCGATCTTAGACCATCTGTATACAACAAGAAATTTAAGGAAATATGTTTAGTTACATTGGTATATATGACTCTCTTGGTAAGATGTCAAAGTTTTGTGTCTTGGATTATAACACAAGAAAAGGAAAATATATATTATATAAGTTTTAATATTTTGTAGACCAAAAAGTTATAATATTCTTTGTGCAAGTGAAGAACGTTACTTTGTCTCTAAAATTTAATTCAAAGATGTAAAACTGCAATTAAGATATATGAAATTTCTTGTTGACCAAAAAGAAAAAGATTATATGAAATTTCTAATGAAGAATATCAATCAATATGATCCATAATTTTTTTTTTTTACTATAATATTTTGGATAATCCTACATCACAATTACATTGTCTACAACATTTACCATTAGTCTTGTTATAGTTTTTTTTGTCAAGCATATATGTTACAGTTTTTTATTTTATTTTTTTCACAAAACACCTCAAAAATCAAAATTGACTAAAGTAACTTTTTAAATTTATAAATACATATGAATTTTAATTAAACTCAAATTATATGCATATAAATGATGATGAGAATCCCGTATCGAAAATTTAAAGGAATTAACACTAATATATATAGTCATTCCATTAACTATCAATTAATTTTGAGTTAAAATCTCATAATTTCTAACTTATGTTATTGCCGATCCTAAAGTGGAATTTAGTTTGAAATGTACTAAAAACAGCCATCATTTTGAAATGTATTAGAATCCCATATCGAAAGTTTTAAAGGGAATAAAACTAGTATATATAAAATATCGAAAACTCTGCTCATTGTCAATTTTTAATTTTGAGCTAAAACCATTTTCCCTAACAAAATGTACATTACTTTGGTAAATACATTACTAAACAATATGCATAAATAAATGAATGATCTAATATATTGGTGAACGTATAGTCTAGTCAACATATATATATATATATATATATATATACACTCAAATTTTTATGGTTATAATATAAATTCTGTAGTTAATTTCCAATTATATATTTTATAGCCATACAAAATTAATAGTTAATTCATGACTATAGTCATGTGTTTCATTATTTGGATTCATATCCATGATACAAGTTTTAAACAATAAAATAAATATGATTAGAAGTAGTAGCTCAAACCTGTTACCAAGAAGAGCATGAAGATCAATAACAAGCTGTTCCTCAGCATCAGAAAAAAGACCTCTCTTCAAGTCAGGTCGGAGATAATTAGTCCACCGTAGACGACAGCTCTTCCCACAGCGACGGAGACCGGCTAGTTTCGGCAGATTCCTCCAGCAACAGTGACCGTTGTTTAATATAAAGTTAATCAATTTCTTGTCTTCCTCCGCCGTCCATGGCCCTTTCTTCACCCAAAGCTTGTCACAACATGGCTGCCTCCCCATTAAGTGTATTTGTTATATGTTATGTATATATTATTTTGAGAGAGATATGAGACCTTTTTGAGAGTAGGAAGTATATTATCAAATTAGAAGATCTATGTCAAAAGCCTACGCATATAAACTCACCCAACTTTATATAACCCTAATATTATTGATGACATTGTCCCCTTCAACTTTTTAAAAGTTTTTTTTTTTTTTTGACAAAAAAGGAATAGTAGTATTTTATTTATTTATTTATTTTAGTCAAGGCAGGAATAGTAGTATAATTTTTCAATTTACGTATGTAGAATATTTAAATGATATATCTGACACTTAAGTTAAGTTTGGTCAGCAATTTATTTTCAGAAATCATGTCTATTTTTTCTGTGTTCATCATTAAAAAAACCCTTTAATCATATAAATCATGGTTCACAAAACCAGTCTCAGCGCTTAAAATCGGTCTAGACATTCAACTCGGAGTACAGCGTAGCGTCCCAATTTATGTTAATTGAGATTAATAAATTTTCAACGCTTAAAATTGGTCTAGACACTAGATTTTTCGGTTTATAAATTGCATAGCGATGTTGGCTTTTGTATAGTGTTTTTCACCTATCCACATGAGGAGAGATGACATATGTACAAATCAATTTTTTAGCAACCCGTCTCATTGAAGAATAAATGGCCATTTATAGTAGCATTGCGAATTACTGAATTGAAAATCTGGCCACTGCACATTTTCTCGAACTAAAAAAATGTATTCAATTTAATAATTCGTATTCGAGCTATTGAAACATCTATAGTTTCAGATATTTATCTCATATCATCATCTTTGAGTCGATTTTTTTTTTTCATGTCTCCGAGCGAAAAATTTAGTTGCTGAATTTTTTTTTGCGAAACCTTACCTATTTATATCTTTGTACAAAACCTTAAATTTTTTTAAAAGAAACATAAAATACTTTAAAGAAACGAAATACTCCATATAAGAATTTAAATATAGTGAGTTTGCCTATATCACAATAGACTTTAGGTTGGTAAACTATATGACTTTTGGTACAAATATATGGATTGATAAGTTATATAAGCATCACATGTTATCTCACTTACTTGGAATTATTAATCCGAATTATTACGTATATAATAGAAAATAGATGATACGTATATATGTATGTTTGATGGGGAAATTTCAACAATTTATAAGAAATGAAGTTTGTATCTTTCTCAAGATAATCAATATTATATGTATATAGTATATCTAACAATGATATGCATGGTTCATTTGCATTTATCAATAAAAATAAAAGAAAACATATTTATAGATAACACGCATGCATAAACAAAGTCAGATGGTGCGATTATCAAAACATTTTTGATGTATAAACTACGTATGACCTAATTAACAAAAAAAAAAGAAAAAAAAAACTACGTATGACCTCTCGTATATATTCATATAATTTAATTTTAATGTAAATATGAATATTTTGCTAAAGAAATATATATATATATATATATATATATATATAAGGCATTCAATCATTTGGTGAAGAAAAAGGTCTAAATATACAATATTTTGTCAAAAAGTAAATCAAGTTTTATCTAATATTAATATTTTGCTAAAGAAATATATATATATATATATATATATATATATAAGGCATTCAATCATTTGGTGAAGAAAAAGGTCTAAATATACAATATTTTGTCAAAAAGTAAATCAAGTTTTATCTAATATTATAACATCCGTCTCCCAGCTTAAGTTTATGATGTGTTTTCCATTTGTAAGTGTAGGATAATCTAGGTTTTGGGGGAGTAATAAAGGGAATATTTATTCTTGTATGTGTTGAGTGTCCTTGGGTTTATAAAGGGTTGATTTGACCACATAGGTCACCAAAGTGCACTTATCTTTTCCGGTGCGAGTGAGGTCAAAACACTGGACGAGATCATGTGACTTATCTTTTCCGGTGCGAGTGAGGTCAAAACACTGGACGAGATCATGTGGTGATTTGTAGGGACGATAACAAATCTTAAAATCCTCCAGAAGTAATGCACCGACCGTCAGACCAGGCTGGGATCCATGGGCCAAGTGACAGGTATGGGCCCAATAAGAGTGGCGGACGGTCGGGATATTACAAATATTTGGTCAAAAATACAATATTTTGTCAAAAGTAAATCATACTTTTATATAAATTCACGAAATGAGGAGTGTCGGAAAACCTTTATTAATTGGTTGGTGAAAATGACTTTGGAACTAATGTAAAACGATAGGGTGCAAACGTGTGAATTTACACCAAATTGAAGTATAATTTCAATTAATTAATTGGAATATGTTTTGATGAAAAAGTTGTATCTTATTTTATTCAAAAATCTTAGATAACAATATACACTACTAGTTTATTTTCATATAACTACCAAGTAACCATTTCATGGATATTTGATTTTTGTAGACATAAAATTAGCCAAAATAATTAGTGACTAAATTATTATTATTATTTTTGTCTGTCAGGAAGTCATTAAATTAAAATTATAATCACCATATTTATAATACATAGTGGATATACAATAATATTTTACTAGCAAGCGATTTAGATTTGGAGTAAAACATTGAATGTAATTTTTGTAAAATGTTTGTTAAGAAGCTTTAATTCTAATTGGCAAATCCTAATTCTTAGGAAATGGACTAAAATTAGCGAAACACACAACTGATTCTGTTTTAGAAACTACCTAGTTATACTAAAGAGTGTTCAATATGAAAACAATAACAATATATCAATAGTGTCTGAACAAAGTCTAAGGATATGAAGTTGTCGAAAAATAGCCGTTGCCGTGGACAATACCGCAAAAGGTAAGTAAGCATTTTGGTTCATAGTCTTACGTTTATACACGTGTGGCTAATTAACAAAATAAGCTATCTTATTGTAATATATCTTTACATGTTTTCTATACGGAAAAAGAATAGAGATGAATCATATGTTTGACACGTACGTTTACATAACTGGATTCATAATCTTTCCCACTTCATGGATGTCTTGTAATGTTAGCTATCTAGGGCCTTTTTCGCAAATGAATTAAATGTTATATAATATTGTAAAATTTAAGTGATTAGTCTAATAGAAGTAAGTACAACGTTTTGGTTTTTGTGGCCAATGGACAAAGTGATTATGCTATGTTCATCAAATTCATGTATTCAGTAAATGATGTTTCTTTCTCGAACAACACAATCAATATAATCTTATATAATAATTGGGAAGTATCTATTAGAAAGTAACATTTGATTTGTAGAATATAGCAAAAGATTAATAACAGTAAATATTTTTTAACCATACAATTAGAAATTTATCTTTGTATAACAGTAAAAGATTTTTAACCATATAATTAAAACTTATCTTTTAATAATATAATCTTTTAATAATACAATAATATATTTAAACCTTATTTTTAGATAACAATAATATGATTATCTTTGTTGCTTATTGTTATTGAATTAGCCTCTAGATCATGTTAGGTTTTTTCTTTTGATCGGCACATATATTAAAAAAGTTAATAACCTAATAAACTAGCTATATCTATTTTATAGGCCTATTTTTTTATATCGACTTATCGGATATTACCATACAAAGATAAGTTTGAATATGATAGAAAGTAATGGAATTATCTAGATCATATTTCTTTGGTTTTAAAAAAAAATCTATATTTATTTAAATGGTATAAATAATCTTATATAATATTTGGGAAGTAAAAAATTGAAAGAAAGCTTTGATTTAAAAATTATTACAATTGAATGCCATTATGAAAGAATTTTTTTACATGAAAACTATCTTTTAGGAATCATTATCTATTTTTTTTTTGGATTTTAATTAAATTGTAACTAAAAATAGAAAACATTTTTCAAAGATAAACGTATTCCAATTTAAAATCATTTGAATTAATTTAAATTCAAAATATTCAAAATATTTAAAAGTGATTATAGAATAAATCACATTTAGATAACGTGTATTTCATAAATTATAAATTAATTATAAACACTATAAAAATATTTTAGATAACGTGTATGTATATTTTTTAGAAATATTTAGATATATTTTAGATGTATTTATACATATAAAAATATTTTTTAGGATAAAATAGGTTAAATAGGTACTCACATATATCGGATTTTGTTCGTGATTATGGTTATTTGTGTGTAAAACAAAAAGTGGGCATTTTTAGATATTTACGATTATTGGATTTGGTTTGAATTTAGATTTGAGCAAATGAATCTTGGAAAATATAAAATTGAAGAAACCTTATGTTTTCAAATTGTTACATTTAAGTACCATTAAAACATTAAAATAAAATTAAAATAAACAAATAATCTTATATAATATTTGGGAAGTAAAAAATTGAAAGAAAGCTTTGATTTAAAAATTATTACAATTGAATGCCATTATGGAAGAAATTTTTTACATAAAAACTATCTTTTAAAAATCATTATCTAATTTTTTTTTGGATTTTAATTAAATTTTAAGTAAAAATAGAAAACATTTTCAAAACATAAACGTATTCCAATTTAAAATCATTTGAATTAATTTAAATTCAAAATATTTAAAATATTTAAAAGTGATTATAGAATAAATCACATTTAGATAACGTGTATTTCTTTTTTGGTTTTAAGATGTGATATTAATATTAAAGAAGTCAATGTAATATTTACATACTAGAAAATAAAAAGAGACATATTTGTAAGAATTTGTAAAGGAGATTAAGTAGTGGAGATGCTAGACCAGAATCGCCATAGAGAGCTAGTGTCTCGCTCAGTAGCGGTGGTGAAATGAGCTCTAAGACGCAAAGTGAGTGTGGATCGTATGAGTCGGACCAATGTAGCAGCTGATTTGGAACCTTTACCATGAAAACGATCATTTCTTTCTCGCCATATATGGTAGATAGAAGCTTGGAACAAGAATCGAATAATGGTGTTGTTATCATGAGAATGTGTAGAGTGGAGCAGTGACGCTAGCGTATCATTCCAACTCAAAACAGCTGTAGACCCTATGAGACTAGAGCTGAGCAGACACCAGACCTCTGAAGAATAAGAGCAGATGAAGAACAAATGGTCTCTTGTTTCCCTTGCGTCGCCACAGAAGATGCAAGGTCTATGTTCTCCCCATTTTGCTGCTCGAGCACCAGTTGGTAATCTGTCAAGGATTGCTAGCCAGGCTATAAATGAATAGCGAGGAATGGAGAAACTAGACCAAATAAGCTTTGCCCAATTTTTATTAACCCTTCTATGCCGAAGCTGTTGCCAAGTTTTCTCCATTGAGAAACTATCTCGATAAACATCAGACCCATAATGCCAAAGAATTGTATCTGGGAGTCCATTCGATGCTGGTGGTGGAAGAGCTAGTATACTCTGGACATGTTCGCGAACCAAAGGATTACGCCGATAACGGAGCTGCCAATTATTGTCAAGAACCACGTCCGAAACCTTGGCATGACGCCGAATACCCATGAGACTCGGACCAACTTCACCCACAAGTTGTATAAGTGCACCCTGTCCCAACCAGTTATCCAGCCAAAAATAAGTGTCCCTACCAGAGTTAACACGATGTTGAACAAAGGAGGAGGCAAGCGGTCTTAGCTTAAGGAGCTTATTCCATATCCAAGAGCCTCGAGTATGCCTTTTTAGGTCCCAAAAGGTGGAGTTTCTCAATAAGAAGTGTCTTGTCCAAGCAACCCAAAGAGAGCCAGAAGACGTTAGTAACCTCCAAATTAAACTCAATGAATAGGCTAAGGAAGAATCACGTAACCTTCTTATACCAAGTCCACCTTCACCCTTGGGAAGACAAAGATCGACCCAGGCAACTTTGGATTTAGAAGATATATCCGGAGATCCCGACCAAAGAAACGCCGCACACATACTCTCAATGCAATCCAGACAACGTTGGGGCAACCTGAAAACCGAGCACCAAAAATTGGTGATACTAGTGATGACCGATTTAATTAGTTGGAGACGTCCACCATATGATAGAAAACGATTTGTCCAAGATGTAAAACGCTTTCGAATACGGTCAATTAGAGGCTCATAATCACTTCGAGACATGCTCTTAGTTGTAAGTGGAAGTCCGAGATAACGTATAGGAAGTTTCTCCAGCTGAAACCCATTCTCCAATACCCAGTTTAACGTGTCTAAATTACCTGCGCCACCCATAAAAATAGATGATTTACTGGGGTTAATAGCAAGACCAGATAAAATTTCGTACTCATGAAGGATACACATAACCCCTGCAAGAGATTCTGTGGTACCATCAGTAAAAATCAACATATCGTCGGCGAAACTAAGATGAGTAATGCAAACTTCATCGCATCTAGGATGATAACCAAAACGACCAGCCTGAGCAGCGTGATTAAGCATCAATGCTAACACATTATTCGCGATATCATAAAGATAGGGCGATAAGGAGCAGCCTTGGCGAATACCTCGGGAACTAGTGAAGAAACCATTTGTTTCACCATTAATGGAGACGGAGAAGGCTGGTGTAGTAATACATCTCTCAATCCATACTACAAAAATTTCCGGTAATCCCATCGCATGGAGCACGGCTAAAATAAAATCCCAGCGTAATGTGTCAAATGCCTTGGCTACATCAACCTTAATAGCGCACCTTGAAGATAATGAGGAACGATGATAATCAGTGACTAGCTCCGTTGCCATCAGAACATTCTCCAGGAGTAAACGTCCTTTGATAAATGCACTTTGGTTCGGTTCAATGGCTTCTTGAAGAACTTTCTTCAATCGATTCGCTAGTAGTTTGGAGATGATTTTGTAGATCACATTACAGCAACTAATCGGACGGAAATCACGAATTGTAGCTGGTGCGTCAATCTTTGGAATTAATGCTAATAGAGTCGCATTTGTCCCCCTGGGCATGAATAGATGATGAAAAAAAGATTGAACTGCGACAACAACATCTCTACCAATGATGCTCCAAGCAGCTCTATAAAATTCCACAGTAAAACCATCTGGGCCTGTCGCTTTGTTCGACGGTAAGCGATCAAGAATAGACTTTATCTCTGCACCTGTAATGGGAGCGACAAGTTCGCTGGCAGTGTTAGACGGACAACGATCTGTAATGGGAGCGACAAGTTCGCTGGCAGTGTTAGACGGACAACGATATCTGATTATCTGAGCAAGAAAGTCCTCATCAATAGGCAATTCTGTTGGCGATTTCTGCATAAAACTCGAATAGTAGTTGATTGCCTCCCATTGTATATCCCTCTGATGATTCAATGTTGTGCCTTGCAGGGAATTAAGAGTGTGTATAGCATTTCTAGTGTTTCTGTTTTTCACCGAGTTATGAAAAAACGATGTATTGCTATCACCATTTGCTAACCAAGTGATCCTCGATTTCTGCTGGTAAAACGTTATGAAAAAACGATGTATTGCTATCACCATTTGCTAACCAAGTGATCCTCGATTTCTGCTGGTAAAACTTTTCCTCTGCATTAGCTAAGCGATGCCATTCTGTAGTTGCCGCTTCTACCTCCTCAAACGTTTCAGTAGATGGGTGTATTAGTGCTCTACTTTGAGCTGAACAGAGAGCTTCAAAGGATTGCTTTGTCCTTAGCGGCAATGAACCGTATCGTTGCCTATTAAGCGACCTATAGAGAGATTTGAGGCCTTTGAGTTTTACTGTGAAGTGATATAGAGCTGCTCGAGAGTGAAAGAGTGGAGCTTGTGAAGACTAGACCCGCTCAGTTTCACCTAAGAAAGCTTCATCGTCCGTCAAAAAATTATAAAATCTGAAAGGAGTTTTCTGTGAATGTGGAATTTCCTGTAGATATGTGACACTACGAACATGGTCTGAAATCCCTGTCGTCTCAAAAGAGGTATAAGAAGAAGGATAAACCTTTAGCCAAGCATCATTAACAAGCGTTCTATCCAATTTCTTACCAATAGGATCATGATTCCTATGATTCCACCAAGTGAATAGTGGTCCCGTATAACGAAGATCAAAGAGCTCACAATCTTGGACCATCATATTAAAAGCTTGAAGGCTAGTAAAACTACTGATCCGAGAGTTTGAATGCTCAGAAGAAGTTAAGATCTCATTAAAATCACCAAGAACAATCCATGGGACAGATGCATTCGCAAACAGTAATCTGTTTCGACGGAGTTCATCCCATAAAAGCAACCGATCCTTAGCAAAGTTCGATGCATATATCGCAGAGATAAGTAGATGATCCCCATTAATTGTAGAGACAGCAAAAGTCATCACTTGCGGACCTTTATATAACACTGTGACCATAACCTTATCAGACCAAACAAACCAGATTCGTCCAAGCCGGTGATAGTCGTAGTTAGCAACTATTTTCCAACCTGGAAAAACCGAAGACGAAATAGAATCAAACGAATCAATTAAGACCCGAGTTTCAAGCAGACAACCAAAGAGTGGGAATGGAGAAGTAGAACGTAACCAATGCCGAACGGCATTTTGCTTACGTGAGTCGTTAAACCCACGTATATTCCAGGCAAAAAACGACATATCATTAGTGCTTCCCGAAGGAAGCCTTGTATGTGTTTTTGTTTTGTTGAACCGATAGATCCTGGTGAGAGACAACAATTTTTCGAGGCCTTCCCCTACCTCTAGCACTTCTGGTACTTCCACCACCATCGATGCTCGCGTGGAGGAGACATAGATTTACGTGGTGATTTCCGCCCCGTGACCGTTTTCCAACCAGCTTCATCGTTATCCGTAGCGTTGAGATCAGCTGTGCGAGTAACTGTCTGCTCTGGTTTATCATGAGTGGATAGAGAAGTGTTGGTAGCATCAGCTGAGGTTTGAATAACACCTTCCCTCATCAGTTCCGGCAATGTATTATTTTGCTTTCCAACTTCCTCCACTATGTCAGTGCGGTCTTTCTTCTCTAGAGAACACTTAGCTTGAACATGACCCCATTTTTTACATCCATTACACTTCTTTGGAACCCATGGATAAGAGACATTGATATTAATCTCCTTCCCCGTCTCATTGAGAACCACAGTGTTGATCAATTCCGATTCAAAATTAACCTCAGCCAGAACTCTAGCAACATCAAGTTTAAGACACTTTTCAGTGCTTGGGTGGAGCTTCTGATATTTCCCAACAATGTCACCAAGGAATTTGAGTCCTTTTTCAGCAAAAAGAAAGTCTGGAACATTAAAGAAATCGACCCATACCGGAATACGAGTCATGTCCGGAGTTGCTTTTGCCTTGGCTGGAGACCATTGTTGGACAAGCATTGGTGTTGTACCAATATGCCAAACATGCTTTTCCAATATCCATTCTCTTGATTTTTGGTTAGGAATACAGAAAGTTGCCGTAGTTGGATTTAGAAAGTTAACATCAATGAAGGATGTTTGCTTCTTTGTCCTCCATAAGCGGTTGATCGTTGCGTGTAGCTTCGCTAATGTTGGTGGTTCATCGATGAAATAGCCAACAAGATAATCAGTCCACAAAGGTTGAGAGCCGTATATCACATCCTCAGGAATAGCGGCACGAGCCACTCCTCCTTCGATCTGAACAGAAACTTTAGGAGCTTGAGGTTGAGAGCGCTGATTCCATGGAGATGAATCAGTAGCAGGGAGGCGTGGAGAAGTAGCAGCAGATGATGAAAGATGAATCAGTAGCAGGGAGGCGTGGAGAAGTAGCAGCAGATGATGAACCAGTAACTCCAGAAGGTGGCGGAGCTTGAGAAGAGAACTGTTCCGGCACAGAACCAGCCGGAGTTGCCATGAGGCCGCTGAAATCACGGAGCCGAAAATGAAAATCGCCAATCGCCCTTTAATCGTCAATCACAGAACCAGTAAACATTGACTTTAGATAAATCGATAACGTGTATTTCATAAATTAATTATAAACACTATAAAAATATTTTAGATAACATGTATGTATATTTTGTTAGAAATATTATAAATATTTTAGATGTATTTATACATATAAAAATATTTTTTATGATAAAATAGGTTAAATAGGTACTCACATATATCGGATTTTGTTCGTGATTCTGGTTATTTGTCTGTAAAACAAAAAGTGGGCATTTTTAGGTATTTACGACTATTGGATTTGTTTTGAATTTAGATTTGAGTAAATGAATCTTGGAAAGTATAAAATTGAAGAAACCTTATGTTTTCAAATTGTTACATTTAAGAACCATTAAAACATTAAAATAAAATAAAAAATAAAAAAATGTTTTGTTTGAAAAAATAAAAAAAAAGAATTAGGAAAAGAGAAAAAAAATATTAGGTATCTTTAAATATTGTTAGGTTTTTGTGGATTTAAAGTAATTTATTATAATTTTATAAATTTTAGATAATAATATAGAAACTTTCTGGAAACAAACCTTAATATTACATGAAATTGAGTTTAGAGAAAAAAAACTTCAAATATAATAGTGGGCAAGTTTCAAAAAAATATATAACAGTGGGCAAGTTTAATTAAGAAAAAAAAATTTTAAAATTTTGCCGGGTTTTTTGCCAATAAGGATACATATATTTGTTTTAGTTATTATTTCACTTA
>CM071716.1:26397569-26411453 GCA_036630335.1 Physaria fendleri | reverse complement strand
TAAACTCCTAGGTCTACTTCTTAGTATTCCTGGGTGAAACCTGAGAAGCCTAATTTGGGCCTATCAGGAATCCTCTAAGGATATGTGGTTAGTATCCAGAGATGAGGAATCTTCCAAGGATATGTGGTTGGCCATTGAGATGGGGACTCCTCCAATGCGTATAGACTGTGTGTCTTAAGGGCTCTTAAGGATTTGTAGGTCCGTTCAACTCATGAATCCTAGGGGTTCAGTTTGGAGGGTGTCGGTCGAGGGAATTTGCGACTCCTAAGAATGATATGCACCTGAGTTGGGGAGCCCGAGTATGTGGCATTTTGATGGAGTTTGAGCTGAGCATGTTATTTGGTGTTTTGAGGATCACTTTGGGTGGTCGTTGGGATCTTTTTTGGGTCGGGTTAGAGTTCTAGTGGTGGATAACCTTGTTGGTTATTTTTGTGTTTTAGTGATGATTTATTGGTTAAGTAGGGTGTTGGATAGTAGTATATAGAAGTCGATTTTTTGGGAAAGAATTTGCGGGAGAATTCTCTAAGTGTGTTAGAGTGTTTGAGTTCGAAAGTTGAGAGGGAAAGTATCTAGGTGAAATAGATTCTTTGAGGGTCGAATTCTGAGGAATAGGGGTCGGTTTTTCCTAGGTGTTGTGGTAGAAGTTGATGTTGTTGTATCACAAATCGACTCCAAAAAGGCTAGATTTTGGAGGGGTTTTAGGTAAGCCTAAGAACTAGATGTCCCAATTTGCAGAGTTGGTTTTGAGTTTGTATTCTAAGAGTCATGCTTGTTTTACTGGGGTGGGGGGGAGGGGGGCGCTGTTGCAATCGCGAATCTGGAACAACATGAACTCAAAGTTAGATCCAGAATTCATTTATGGTCAGATCGTGCTCATCTTTTGAGGATAGCTTCTGGACATCTAGGGATTGCTTTTCAAAGTTTAAGATTAGAACTGGACAGTTAAATTTTGTTTTCTGACCCAATATTTGAGGGTGATCGTTTCTGTTCAAAGTGAAGCCTCTAGTTGAAGTAGAGTCTTTGGTTGAGTTCGAATTTCTGAGGTTAAGGGAGTCTAATTTTGTGTGATTATTGTGTGGTTTTGTGGATAAATCTTTTAGTTTGTGTGATTTTTTATGTTAATTATGTGGTTTTTGGTGTTAATTCTATTTGCTATTTTTAGCTTAGAATTATGTGTGTTTTGGTTGGTTGAGAGATGAACAATAGATAGCTTTTGTTAGAAAATTCTCGGGTTTTATTTTACTGCCATTGTCGACTTTTGGAGAGGAGAGGGAGAAGATTTTTGGGTGTGTGAGAGAGAAGAGAGATTTTGTTTCGTTTACGGTAATTCGGGTCTAGACAAAGGTGAGTGCAATACTTTAGCTTATCTGGGAGATCATAGGTTGATGTGTGTATTTGTATGATTGATTGCTTGCTGTGCTGATTGATTTGATTGTTGTTTTTGAGTGTTTTGATAGTTTTTGTGATAGATCTATTTCTGGTAAGTGTTTCTTATCGTATTTATATATGCTGATTCGTAAAAGGTGAGTGCAATACTTTAGCTTATCTGGGAGATCATAGGTTGATGTGTGTATTTGTATGATTGATTGCTTGCTGTGCTGATTGATTTGATTGTTGTTTTTGAGTGTTTTGATAGTTTTTGTGATAGATCTATTTCTGGTAAGTGTTTCTTATCGTATTTATATATGCTGATTCGTATGATTATCCTGTGTGTGTAGCTGTGAGACGGGTTGATCGCCTCACTCAATATTTATCAATATTGATTGCATCACTTCCTTGATGCAGATAAAGGAAAAGGAAAGGTAGCTTAGCTAGAACGTGGAATCATGGTTGGAGAGAAGGATCGATCTAGACATTGGTGTGTATGTGTGTTGCCAATTTTGGATCTTCAATTGTTGTTGCGGTTTGTTTCTGCTGTGGTTGTTTTATTGCTGCTATTTTGATGTTCTTATTGCTTCATGTTCTGATTGATGTTATTTTGATATTTTGTTGGATTTATGAAAGATTAGGAGACTTGAAAAATTGTATTGCGTTTTCTGTTCGTTTTTTTGTTTAAGTATTACTAGTAAATTCGATGAATTGTAATAAGTCGTTAGCTGTAATAGGATCAGATCGGATTAGGGACTTAGAGGGGAGGGTCGGATTCGTTGTATGTTTAGACTTAAATAATTTAATAGGATCAGATCGGATTAGGGACTTAGAGGGGAGGGTCGGATTCGTTGTATGTTTAGACTTAAAGAATTTAGTTCTATAGGATCTAGACTTAAGAACGTACTTGCTGGAATTTCGATCGTATAGGTAGAATCGTTGAGAATTGAGTTAGCTTTTGATAAGTAGTTGGTTAGACATTGCTAAGTTGCTGGTTAGTCATTGATAGGTTGCTGGTTAAATAGGACTCGTTAAGTTGCTGGATAGTTATTCTAGAATGATGTTATCAAGAAACTGTAATCTGCTAGAACTCGTATAACGTGTTAAGTAGAGTAATTCCGCTGTCGTATTAGTTTATTTTATTTTTAAAAAAAAAACCGGGTTCTACAGCCAAGGACAAGAAACATGAGCCTTAATTGTATGTCCTGATTCAAGCATAGCATTGACATATTCAAGTAATGGTTTTTGTAGATCGAAAACTGTAAAAGCTCGAGCAACTTCTAAGTCTGTCATATTGAGAGTCGATGGGTGACAAAACTTTGGATCACCAACTAGCCCTGCAAAAAATTCAAGTCTTTCTCGGTTAAAAAATTATGGTGGGATTCCTCGCAGCTCGATCCAAACCGGAGTAGTTTTAAGGACTGGAATTGATGGCGTTAACCCCCAGTTCCCACTTTGCTACAAACATAGTTTGCCTTCCACATGCCACATTCCTTTCAGTTCTAAGATATTTTACACTACATCAAATTTTTTATATGAAATTATCATACTTAAATTCTTGAACTAATGTTGAAAATATTTTTTTTAACATTACATTTTTGGTGGATCTAGTGGCCCACATTTTAAGAAATTAGGAGAGGAAATGGAGAAAGGGAAGGAGAGTAGAATTGATCCTTTGTGTTGGGACGTGTGAAGGTAGATGTCTTCTATCTGATCTACCTCATCCCAGCATGTTGAAAATATTTAAAATAAAATAAAGGATATCTCAATTTAAAAACAAACATTTTTATAAGACATTACATATAAACACCAGTGAAAACAAGAACAATTTTTATTTTTGTAATAAATTAAATAATGTTAATTCCTATGGTTCAAGGATTCTAAGTTATTATTATTTTTTACAAGAATTTTAGTAATATGTTTATAGTTAAAAGTAAGTAGTGCTCATCTCTCTTTTATTTTTTCTCCATCATCTCACTTTCGACAGAGAAAAAAAACGAGAGCATGTGACTGGATCACGACGGATATGACTTCCTTAGTGCCACCGTCGTGTTTCCTACTGTGCATATATCATTTTGGTATGTGTATTTCAATGATCGATCTCACCGGAGTAGACGATGGAGTACGGTTGAGCACGACAGAGATGGCAAGTTTTCGATTTTCTTCGAGCGTTTCGATCTTCCTCTTTGTTTGTTGGTGCTGTGGTGATCCTTTTAGACTCCATGCCGTGGGAAGATTTCCATAGTCTTCGATGGCGGTGGCTTTTGACTTCGGGCTTCAGGTGGTCTCTTTGACACTGGAGGGTTGGCATGTGATATAAAGAACCAGCGACCCAAATCACGGATCTCGTGCTCGTGCTTGATGACATTCGTTTGCTTTAAACCAACTGCTCGTGGTGGATAAAGGGAAGAGCAAGTCACGGGAGGTAGCGGTCGAGTTTGGTAGCTTTGTAAGAATGGCAAGCTATCTTGATTTAGAAAGATCTCAGGCGAACGACGAGATCTCGTTGGTAAGGGTATGTTTTATGTAATAGTTATTATGTGTCTCTTCAATCGGCTCCCACAGCGAGTAGAAGAGCTTCTACGGTGAATGAATGACCATCCAAATGGTCATGGTTACGACTGGAAGACCAACCTTGTCGGTGGCGGGGGAAGGATTGCGGCAGCGGCATCTAGGGTTATTTTTTATTCTAAAATTAGGGTTTTGGAATGTATCTGGGTTATGGGCCTTAATAGGCTTCGCCAAAAAGTTTCTAAGACCCATATGTGTAATAGTTTTACTGGGTTTAAGGTCCGTTTCTAATAAGACTCTTAGCTGACCAAAAAAAACAAATTTATTTAACTGCTCTTTTTCGAAAAAATAGTGTCATCTAAGAATAGTTAAAGATTTAAAAAAATACGTAAGAAAAATTAAGATTAGATAAGTTAAGATTAGATAAATATTATATAAAAATGATGTTTCAAAATAATATAATTTAAATATAATTATTAAAAATCTGTTGTTTATAAGTAAAATATTTAAAAATATATATAAAATAAGATATATAAATATAGTTAGAAATATTTATATATGTTTATAAAATATAAATATATCAGAAGTTAATATAGTTATTTAGAATTTAATTAAAATACTTAGAGTTCTCGAATATTATTTTTAATACATTTTAGATAAATGTCAGATAAACATCAATTCAAAAAAAATTAATTTTAAATCATTATGTAAACATTAATTTTATCGAAAAAAATGATTAGAGCGAATTAAAGTTATCTTAATTCGTAGACTCGGTTATCCATATATTTTAGATACTTATTTTAATATTTATAGATTCGGTATAAATTATCTCTTGGATAAACACGTAAGAATCGATATCAGTTTAGATTTCATAATTTGAGTATAAAAAATATAGATGTTTTCAAGTATATATGAATATTGAATTTAGTTATTCAAATATATAAAAATGTAGTGTTCATATATTCATTTGTTGGTTTATATTTGGGTTTTATATAAATGATTGAAAAAATAAATACGATATTATGTGGATAAAATTGATTAACATTTTTGGTTATTTTTGGGTATACACTGGTATTAAATTTGATTATTGTTCATGTTATATGTATTGGTTTGATTCTGTGTTTAATTTTTTCGATTGTGTTTGAATTGAATACCAAGTACCAAATATTTTATTTATCTCTATCTACAACATTTAGTATTTAAATAAAATAATTTTGAATATCAAAATATACCTATTTAATTGTTTAAATAGTCGAAATTAACTAATAATCCAGTTCTTTGCAAGTCAGTTTTGTTAGAAAAATTAGATTATGTATAAAAATTAATATAATTCTTGACAAAAAAAAAAAGTATAAAAATTAAAATAATTTTTTTATGTTGGATAATATTGTAAATATCTAATATTATTTATATAGATATTTTAAGGCATCCACGCATATTAGATTTGGTTCGGATTTGGATTCGGTTATCAGATATAAGAAAATGTATTGTTAATATGTTTGATTTAAATTTTTTATTTGCGATAGTTTCAGATTACATCGGATAACATATATCTTATTTATATTTAACACAATACTTATTTTAAAATTCGAATATAATAATTTAGTAATAAATAAACACGAGTAATGATTTAGTATATGTATATATATATATATATGATTAGTGATCTTTTTGTAAAGAAAAAAAGTTAAACAAATATTAATTAATTTTCCTATCTTAACAAAGAATACAAAATTCTATTATTTATTTAACAGAAAATTCTGTTACTAG
Organism: Physaria fendleri; assembly: GCA_036630335.1. NCBI lineage: Eukaryota > Viridiplantae > Streptophyta > Magnoliopsida > Brassicales > Brassicaceae > Physaria > Physaria fendleri. Next base: position 26,405,804 of record CM071716.1, on the reverse strand, counting down.
AAACCACAAGTGACATCTGATTGATACATTTTGACACCGTTGCGAGTCATGAACTTTGGAAAAACAAATGCAATTCCATGCAAAGATAGTTTGAAGAACTGTGTTTCATAAAATGACTCAATCTGAGAGAGATCACTGGATATACATTCACACATACATAGCAGAGCCAGTAAAAATATCATCCATCCTTCTTTAATTTCTCTCACTGATTATATCACTACGATTCTCTTCCACTGCATATGATGTTGAGTTTCTCAAACTCGTGAACAGTGTAGCAGTGAGTTCACATTAGTCACATGTAAAACGAGTCAGAAACTTGGGCATGATTTCGGTCTGCAAATGGCCTTTACCAAAGTGGGTTCTCTCCATTTAAATATAATCTTAAGTGACTCTCTTCTTTGACTGTTGGCGATGAGGCTAAAGGGTTGACATTGATTCTGTAACATGGCGATCCCGATGAAAAACAAAAATGACGCACTTTGGTCCCAAACTTCCTTTAAAAATAATTTCTCGCCGAAACAATGACGAGAAATTAAACTTGAAATCTTAATTGCAAAAAGAGATTAACAACGAAAGGATGAGCAAATAGAGTTTACTCAGCGAGGAAAACGAACTTTTGAAACCATTAGAACAACCCATAAGCAAATACTAAAGCGAGTCTAAAACTAAAACATGCAAACAAACAAGAGCATGCTCAAACATATGACCACTCAAGTGTCACACACACAAGCAAGAGGAGTGTAACACCCCGTATCGCGGTGAAGATAGAGAAATTCTGGAAGCAAGGGAAGTTCCAGAAAAGTCCCTCGGAAGCTGTTTTGGGAGAAAAAGAGTCGCACCGAAAATTTCTGAAAGGCCATAAGTGGCAGCAGAAATGGTCAAAAACGTCAAGGATCGAAGCGTTAAGGAAGTAGAAGCGAGATCTACATAATCCCGGAGTTTGGCGGATTTTCAAGAAGTTTCTGAAAAATGACGAAAATGCCCCTGGAGGGAAGTTTCAGAAGATTTTTAGAGAAGCTACAGAGGAAATTCCCAGAAAGGAAAGAAAGTGCCGAAATAATTAAAATCCCAGGGTCGAGAAGTTCTGAGAGTCCCGTAGTCCCGAGAGAAGTGGTTCCCGAAAAGTTTTGCAACTTAGGAAAATTCCCGAACCGGAAGAAAGTAAATTTCGGGGAAAACTTAGGGAAGTTGGGGAAGCTTACAGAGAAAGTTAGGGAGTCTTTTAAAGAAGCTTAAAAGCAAGCTTCCTCACCACTATATAAACTCAAAATCACCACACACACCTCATTTTTTCCATTTCTTTCTCACTCTACACACTTTCTCTCTTTTCTCTCTAAGGAGAGATGATGGTGGTGGAGTGATGGCTAGGCGGAGGTGAAGCACCGGAGGAGGAGCGACGTCGGCGGTGGTGCTCGCGATGGTGGTGGTGGTTTTGCGGTGGTGATGGCGCGATTCGAAGGAAACAGAGAAGAGAAGAGGAAGACCGCAAAGGAAAGAAGAGGAGAAGGAGTTCGCGAAAGAGAGAAGAAGAAAAAGAGGGGGAAATCGAAGAAGAAGAAGAGATGGAGCATGCATGTGTGATCTAACCCTTTAGTGTGAGTGGGAATTCTTCTCTCTTTTTCTTTAAGCAAGAATTTGGTGGTTTCTTCAAGTGTGAGCTTGGGTTTTGTTTGATCTCTTGCATGTCAATTCTTTAGCTTGGATCATGTTTGATTTTAGTTGTTTTAGCTAGATTCAATGCTTAATCATGTTAGATCGTTGAGTGTTGCGAGTTCTGTGTGTTTTTGAAGTTGCGGAAAAGAATCTGCGGGTTAGGGTTTGTGTGAAATCCTTGTGTGTGTGATTGTTTATATGTGAGTAGCTAATTTTAATAGCTTGTTAGCTTTCTTGTGATGTGTTTGGTCAGTTGTTTGCGGGTTTAGATGCAGGATAGATTCTAGGAAATATTTCTAAGAATCTGATGGTTTCGGAAACCGTTCAGTGAGTTAGGTTTATAAATTCCTTGTGTGATCGATTGGTGTGTGAAGTGTGGTTAATCTTAAGCTTGTTTGTGTTGTGTGTGTAGTATATGCTTGTTTAGACTTAGTATATACTTGATTACGTGTATATAGCCCTATGTATGGTTTGATTAATGATTTGATTGTGCCTTTCAAGGCTTGTGTAAAGTAGCTTAGCAATAGCTAGATGTGTGTATTGATGTGAACTTGTGTAGTTGTCTCCGTGGCTGCGGAGGAGAAGGTAAGTAATCATTTATGTGGATGTTTGTGCTGTTAATGCATAGTAGCTTACATCATTGTGTAGTGATGAGTATAGCATATTATTTATGCGTTGTTGTAGTTAGTCTCATGTTATAGTGATGGGAGGTCTAGAGGGGCGGGTTGTGATAGGGTGGTGATCCCGGGGAAGGGTTTCGGGTCTCAGAGAAGAACGACAGCCCTTGGGATGATTGTGGTGCCCGGAGAAGGATCTTGATCCTTGGGTGTGTTTGATTGTAAGGATAGCATAGCATTTTGATTATGCATTGTTGTGTTGTGAGCATTTAGTTATGCAGGATGTTTTGGTACGTTTGTAGTTGAGTTGTCTGTGTGTGTAGTGTGTTGACCTGATAGTTGCAGGAGTAAGGTTTACCGAGGTTTAGCCATGTCCTCGTCAGATTGGTGACTAAACCTTGTTAGACCTTGCGGTTGCTAGTTGTAGGCCAAGGTCGTTAGTTCCCGTTCACTCAGCACGAGTTGCTAACCCAAGCTCACCATCTTGCAGGTTAGTAGGTTAAGGGAAGGATGTGAGGACAAGGGACACCAGCGTAGATTAGTAACCCTGTTAGCTCTCAAAGACTTGTTTTCTGTTGTTTGTTGTTTTGGGTTTGAAACCCCTGAAAGAGCGTTTCTGCTGCGTTGTAAGAAAATGTTTTTGCAATAATCTGTTAACTTTTGATTACTTTTACATAAAATATTTGTTTTAGAAGATAACCTGAGTCTAACGATATTCGCTTTGGGCCCGGGCTAGCCAACTGAGATTCCTTCTCGGGATTATTGGAAATCTCGGGATTGATCCCGCAGGACTCCCGGTTGTGGTGTCCAACGACTTCCGGGAAGGGAGCGGGGCGTTACAAGGAGCACGACAAACAACCAGACACATTTCCCTCTAAGATCCAGTAGAAACGGCCCTCCCACATAACCACACACAACTGACACGTCTTCACCAAGACTAACCATTATGACAGATGACCAGACCTTTTCTTCCAAGACACACCAGAAAATGTATCACATGCTTTCACCCAGAACGCATCATCGTGACAGGTAGCCCAAACATAATCCTTCCAAGATTCACCGGAACAATCTTCCCTTAAAGCGTCCTACATGAGTAAACAATATTCACAACTAAAAAAGCACTTCAAAACATTAAACATGGTTATCACACATCAATCATACAAGCAACTGATTATTCCATTATTAAACTATTTTAAGTGTTACATAAATATAGACTCTTAATTATAATATATAAATATCATACACAAACAACAACACATCTTTACTACTACACATGTTGGATCATGATTTAATCTTAAACTCAAGCTAAAAAAAACTGACATAGGAATGTCTACATTAAAAGTTCCTCATCTTTGCCTTTTTTATAATAACTAAACCAACAACTAGAAACACACTTAAGTCGCGGGTCGTGAAGCTCCAATCGGGTTTCCTTTGAATGAGACGTAGATAAATAGATTGAGGACGCCCCTGAAAAAGATTAGCCGTTTAACCAACGAAAAACCCAACCAAACACACATTAAACCCACACCGGTTAAGTCTGGAACTTGACAGAATTACCCAGTCTCGAAGTTACCACCACAGACCTTAATCCAACCGTCCAACGCAATCTCCAACGTTCATAATGAGCTCTTGGATGTCGTGAAGCCACCCACAACGTTTTAAATCGACCAGGTTTAATACGAGTAACCTAACTTCATTTGAATACACGCTGGTCCAGATAGTGACATATTCGAAGCACCTCAAAAAAACGAGAATAACTTTCAGATCATGGTACCAAATCATGATATTTCAATTAGAGTATCTAGATGTTAATCGCTAAGCCTTTTGAAAATTTTGTTATCTTTGAAAAAGATTTGATGGGTTGAAACTCTATTCTCTCATAACATGTGGCTTCTATCTGCATCTTCTCCAAATAGAAGATATTTTTTTTTAATTGCCTCCACGAAAATCACCTCTTTTCCTTTTATTTTTCTTTTACAATGGTTAGATTAGGTTAAAGGAAAAGATTAGAGAATAAAAAGGAAATTAGGGTTAACGAAATAAATAGGCTTAACGGTTTAATTTAGAAATAGAATTGATTAGATAAATACTAGAAAAAATGAGGGTATTAAAGATTCCATCAAATAAATGGAAAAAAGACAATCTAATTTCTTTTGACCAGGACGGATTCTTATGGTTTGATAAATAAAAATATCTTTTGTTGATAAATAAAAATCTTTGTTCTTTTTTCAGAGATTATATTTATATTAATATCAAGATCAACACATCTACACTTGTTTTCCACACTTAAATCTAATTTAAAGATACCTCTAAAATAGAAAATCCTTAAGAAAGGTCCTAAGAGCAGCAAGTCAAAGGTTGTATTTTTACATTTTACCAAAACAATAATATTTTTATTTTTTAAAAAAAAAAAAAAAAGAGTAACTAAAATCAAGGGGTAAAATAAAAATACTTAACCCTTAACCTGACGTCAATTTTTATTTTTTAAAAAAAAAAAAAAAAGAGTAACTAAAATCAAGGGGTAAAATAAAAATACTTAACCCTTAACCTGACGTCAGTGCTCCAACAAGAGAAGACGGTTTAGCCCCAAGAAAAAGAATCTTTTGTAAAATGAATCTTGGCAAACGTCGAAAAAAAATAAACAAAATAACTAAATATTAATTTTCTGTTATTCAATTTGGCGCAACAAACACAAAGGTTATATAGTTTCCCTCTCTTCCTTCTCACCTCCCATTCTCTGCATTTTCTTCTTCTTCTTCCTCTTCGCTAAAACCAAATCTTCTCCACTCACTGACTTTTATGGTTTTACCAAACCTCCTTCTTTGTCTTTTGTGCGTCAAATCTCTCGTTGCGTTGTGATCATCTTCCATTTTTTTTGCCGATACAGGTTTCCCAATTTCTTCCATTCAGTCAAACTTCAACTATCTGAAATTCTTGTTCTTCATCTTCTTCTTATTTCTAAACTAACTAATTCAAGATTGGTTCAGTTGTTAAAAATGGACGATGCCATAGCCCCCGGAACTCAGAGCGAGATTGAAGAAGTTAACGCACCGTTGTTGCAAGAATCATCAGAGACCACTGGAGGAGAATTTAATGGAGCATCTTTTAGTGGCGCAGTCTTCAATCTCTCTACAACAAGTATCGGTGCTGGTATAATGGCATTGCCAGCGACAATGAAGATCCTCGGACTTATTCCCGGAATCCTAATGATCATTTTGATAGCTTTCTTGACCGATGTTTCCATTGAGTTCTTGCTTAGGTTTAGTGGGAATCAAAGATCTTATGATGGCGTAATGGATGATTCTTTTGGCAAGTGGGGCAGGGCTTTGTTGCAACTTGCGATTATTGTTAGCAACATCGGTGCTTTGATCGTTTATATGATCATCATTGGTAATTGCTTCTCTCTTTTAACTCTTTTTTGGATTTTAGATAGTCAGAGACTGGTTTATGAAACTGAGTTTTGTTTGAATGTGAAGGTGATGTTTTTACTGGTATGATTGAAGAGTGGCTTGGGATTAGTTGGTGGGCGAGGAGAACTTTTGTTCTTCTCATTATAACTCTCATTGTGTTTGCTCCATTAACTTGTTACAGGCGAATTGGTTAGTGTTTTTAAGAATCTGTATCTTGAGGACAAAAACTGATAGTATATAGAGCTTGATTGAGTCTTATGTTTCCTTTGCAGATTCTTTGAGATTCACATCTGCGATATCGGTTTTTCTAGCTATCGTTTTTCTTGTCATTGTGGCGGTAATTACGATCATAAAGTTGTTTACTGATGATGGTTTAAAGACGCCAAAGCTTCTACCAAACGTTACGGACTTGTCATCGTTGTTGAAACTTTTCACCGTTGTTCCTGTGCTTGTCAGTGCATACATTTGTCATTCTAACGGTACGCTACATACAAAATGTTTTCTTTTTTTTTAATAAACACAATTGAGCAATCAAAGAAATGATCACAGCATTTTCAATTTGTTTACTGTGACTCAGTTCACAGCATACAGAGCGAACTTGAAGACCCATCTCAGATCAAACCTGTTGTTAGATCAACCTTTGTGTTGTGCTCTGTTGTTTATGTTATGACAAGCTTATTTGGATACCTCTTATTCGGTGATGCTACACTTGATGATCTTCTTGCAAATTTTGATACTCATCTTGGAATCCCTTTCGCCTGGAATTATGCAGTGAGATTATCCTATGCAGCTCATCTCATGCTTGTTTTCCCTGTTGTCTTCTATCCTCTGCGTGTTAACATCAATGGTTTCTTTTTCCCAACGGCTACACCACTTACTTCCTCCGAGTCTAATCTTAGGTTTATCTCTATCACTGCTTGTCTCATCGCTTTAATCTTCTTGGGAGCAATCTTCATTCCAAGCATTTGGATTGTTTTCCAATTTACTGGAGCAACCGCTTCTGTCTTCATCGGTTTCATATTCCCTGCTGCTATCATCTTACAGTAAGAATCTATAGATTCATTCATAAGCTTAAGAGGTCTCGTGTTTCAGAATCTATTTTTGAAATGGATGTGTTTTTGTATTTAGGGATCGTCATAGCCAAGCAAGAAACCAGGACAAGACGATAGCTGTTTTCATGATTGTTCTTGCGGTTTTCTCCAATGCCATCGCCATTTACTATGACGCCTATGCCCTTTTCAAGAAGAACACATACATGATTCCAGTATAAAATCAGTGATGATTTGTTTTCCACTCTCAATATAAGTGAAACCAAATATGGAAAAGAGTTGTTAAGAAGTCTTTTAGATGATTTTGAACCACATGAAAATAGTTGTAAAATCTCTGTATAGTCTCTCCCAATAATAATAAAAAAAAAAAAAAAAAGCCCCAAACTAGAGAAATGAAGAAAGGGCAGAGTACTCATCGTTTTTCCCCAATAATAATAAAAAAAAAAAAAAAAAGCCCCAAACTAGAGAAATGAAGAAAGGGCAGAGTACTCATCGTTTTTCTCAAAATCTTTATTCTTTCGCGCCATTATCCTTTCTTCTATTTCCCGTGAGATATCTTCTTCTCCCATTTCTGCTCTTACTAGTGTTTTTAGCTTCATTTCTTTCAAAACCTCGGCTTAGCTCAGTGTACTCATCAAACCAAGTACATCTAGAACTTCCATTGCTGCTTTCTCTATCTGAACCTGTCTCTGATTGCCGCGACTCGTCTTCTTCAACAAACAGATCTCCATCGATGCAAAACTCACCAACTCACTATAATATCTTGACAAAAGAAGAAGAGATGGACCCACTTAACAATCACGTGACAAATGAAGGAGATTTGGGCCCATCTGATAGTTCGAGCCCAATAATCAATTCACCCTCTACCTCAAATCCTACGATCTAAGCGTGAGCAATCGGCCCGTTCGGTTCAAACCGGCTCGATTTTATCAGTAGTCGGTTTTTTGGTGGGAAAACGGCCTGTAGCATCCTGTAAATTTGCCGACAGGAAAATCTACTACCTGTAAATTGTAAACCGGTTATCAGCATCCCATAAATACCTTTTCTTCTAAGTCCGTCTACCCGAAGATATCCTCCGTTGGCCTGTAATTCCGTTGACTGTTAATTAATTAAGTTGACTAACGGGATTATAGTTAACGAGTTATTAACCGTTAACTAATGAAGAATTAATCAAAACGACGTCGTTTGACAATATTTAAACAAATAGGCCGAATTTCTGGACCCCAATTTCAAATCGAATTGGCCCAATTTTTAAAAAATCTCTTGCGGGAATAAAATAATTGGCCCAATTTAAAACAAAAACAAAATCCAAAATTTAAGAAAGGAAGAAGATAATTAATCAAAACGACGTCGTTTGACAATATTTAAACAAATAGGCCGAATTTCTGGACCCCAATTTCAAATCGAATTGGCCCAATTTTTAAAAAATCTCTTGCGGGAATAAAATAATTGGCCCAATTTAAAACAAAAACAAAATCCAAAATTTAAGAAAGGAAGAAGATATCA
>CM071716.1:26383640-26396198 GCA_036630335.1 Physaria fendleri | reverse complement strand
AAGCTCGTAAGCTTGATTGAGAGGTCAATGAAGACTTTAGGTATGGAACTTATTCAATAGCTTAGATAGAGTCCAAATCTAAAAGATGATCCAAAAGGGTTTATTGCCGATCAGTAAGTGGAATTTGATTCGAGATGGATAAAAAAAGTCATCATCTCGAAGGGACATATGTTAGAATTCCACATCGAAAACAAAAAGAGAATGATACTAAAATATAAAGGATATTGGCTACTCCACTCAGTGCCAATAAGTTTTGAGTTGGAAGTTTACAATCTTTAAAATAATAGCAGAGCACCTAGTTTTAATTAAGCAGTCATTTTTTTTATATAGCCAAACTGAGTTAATAAATAAAATCTATGATAATTCTCTAAATCCTTCATTCAAACTCTCCACAAGTTGTCTAAATCCAAAGCCAAAATGCTTTACATATTGAGTTCATCATAAACCTCTATTATTATTATTTTAAGCTAAATACTAAATGCTTCCAAAAAGGCTAATTGACTTTTAAAAATTCAAACTATTTTGAGATTTTGTTTTTGGTGAGTTTCTTAATATAAGTCATTGATCTAGACATGACCAAAACCCAATCGTAACCGTATTTCAGACTGTAACCGTTTCGTTTATAACCGTAACAAGACTGTAACCGTATAAAATAGTTTAATAACCGTAATTGTAACCGTAAAACTTTTACGGTTAATGGTTACAAAAGTTATTAACCATAACTGTTTATTGACCGTAATCGTACAAAAATAACGGTTAACCGTGCGGTTAAAACCGTAAAATTGTAACCGTAATCGTTTAAAAAATAAATAAGCTAAAAATATTTAATATACTATATTAACACATAAAAGATATTATATATATAAATATTAGAAAATATATATTTTTGATAAAATAAAATTATCTGAAATTAAATTTGACAAATTTATTATTAATTAACCGTTTATAACCGTAAATTAACCGTTTGTAACCGTAGTTTTTATCATAACCGTAATAACCGTAACCGTGTTTAACCGTAATCGTTTTAACCGTAACCGTATTAACCAGATCTTTAATGGTTAAGGTTAAAGTTAAAAAAAATTATAATCGTAACTGGCGGTTAATCAACCGTAACCGTGGTCATGGATCATTTAACATTATTACATAATAAGATCAATTGCAATGATAAAAAACGTGGTCATGGATCATTTAACATTATTACATAATAAGATCAATTGCAATGATAAAAAATCTTACTTTAGCTTTAAGCCATTATGTTTTTCTCTATCCAGAAGTGCTTGGGGAATAAAACCTCTAAGATTGTTTCCTCTTAAGTTTCTGTCGATGGCAAGACACATCATATTCATAAAGTAACTAATAAAGACAATACAATATTTTAAAGATAACACTTACATGACCAACAACGATTTCATCTTTGCTAAAAATTCAGGCACATCTCCGGTCAAGTTGTTATTCGATAAATCCCTATATATTTTCAAGAATTAACTTGTTAGCTAATCCAAATAAGATTTGTTGTCTTTATTCAATCATGTAGATACTTACAATTCTCGAAGTAAGGTTAAATTATGTAAACTCTGCGATATAACACCAGTTAATCCACTTGAAGACAAATCTCTGTTTGCATGACCAAAAACATATCACATAAAAGATTATTCTTCGCATGATATATAGTATGATTTTTCTTACAATGTAATGATTCTTGGTGGTGTTGAGATATCGATAACGTTGCAACTTAAACCAGTCCATGAAAACTGTTTCGGGACACATGGATCTCCCTGCCAGCTGATTCTACTCAAGTGATAAGTAGATTGAATGTTCTTGATAGCAATAACTGCAAAATCAAGAATTTAAATGTGTAAGAATGATACGACGTTTCATATAGACATCAAACTAAATGGCCACATACCATCATTTGTATCAGTCTCTGACTGTGGAAAATTGATGGCGACAAGACATCAAACTAAATGGCCACATACCATCATTTGTATCAGTCTCTGACTGTGGAAAATTGATGGCGACAAAAATATCTATAGCATTCATTAGAGGTGGTAAAGTAGAATTGGGCGTTTTTGATAACTTCAGAAGACATACTCCTCCCTCGCATTTCAGCGGTGCGGGGTATATCCCTAATATAGGGTTGGATAAAGTCTCTTCTTGGAATTTCTTTGGCATATAATTATCATCGTAAACTTTACCATTCACCACGATATCGAATTGCCTAGTTTCATTTGCCTGCAATTGTTGGATCTCGGCGAAGTAAAGGTGAGCATACGTTTCGGAATTGCCTAGTTTCATTTGCCTGCAATTGTTGGATCTCGGCGAAGTAAAGGTGAGCATACGTTTCGACATCATTGGATTCCAAATTCCAGGTAAAGGTCAGTGGCTCGCTAACATTAGTGGGTATAGCAGCGGTCATAACTACATCTCGTGGTGGATCATAGCCATCAGGAGAGCCATTTACATTTTTTGATGTCTTTATTTGAGTCCATTCCGGTTGTAAGTATGGAAACCAAAAACGATCATACACATCTTCAGGATAACTGTGACAACCAAGTATAAACGTCATATCAATAGATCATACACATCTTCAGGATAACTGTGACAACCAAGTATAAACGTCATATCAATAAGCAAAAAATGAGATAATTACAAAGAACGCCAAAACTTAAATCATTTTTTATTATGCCACAAATTACTATTCATTTTGTCACCTAATTATAATGCCACAAAAACACTATTCACCAGTCCCACAATTTTGAACAAGATAAACATATGTTCCCGTCAGAAAAATATACCGTATTGTCTTTCGTGAATTGGTGAAAAAAAGGCGTTCAATGCTCATCAAAGAACCAGTTCGAGTAGGATAAGTATCATATGGCAAGGGTCTTAATTCTATGGCTGAGATCATTGGTATACTCGTCCCGGTTTTGACAAGACATATGTCCAAGATATTAGACCTTGTGATGTGAATGATCTCTTTGATATCTCCATCACTTACATCTATACTTGTCCAAATATTAGGACCGAGATAAAGGTCGAATTTCAGAGGAGTATTAAGACCGTCGTAGTTTCCGTATAAAAATATAGTCCTAATTTGATACTTTGTGCCTTGCTTCACACTCAAACTATAGCAGTTCCTTATCCCTTCAGGAAAATATCTCAAAACTTTGTATGGCTTCAAGATATCGTCTATCTCTGAATCTATATGACCAGTTTTTCCTCCTCGGATGAAGTTGACATCAGATATGTATGTTAAATTGGTCGATGGTTCGATGTAAGGAGATTCATTTGATGGTAATCCACAATCTAAACTGATGAATCCTGGTAAAAAAACATGATACCCAAACAAAATTGCTTTTTGTTTGAGATAATATCATATATATCAAAAACACATTAAAGAAAAAAATGTCTTGACAGTTTGCTTTTTGTTTGAGATAATATCATATATATCAAAAACACATTAAAGAAAAAAATGTCTTGACAGTAAAAATACCTTCTTGAGTTTGAGACTTAACAAGAGACATAATTGAGAAAGTGGCACAAGCGAGTAGTAGAAGATTCTTATGAGACTCCATTCTCTGATCTCAACCAAACAACGAAAGCCAAAAAGTCTTGATACTAGTAACTCTTCTTAAGAAGCCAAATCAGTCCTATGGATATACAAAAAGATGAAAACAAATTATTTAAATAAATTATACCAATTGGAGATGGATTCTAATTGGAAAATGTCAACGTGCATACTAATCACAATAGCTTTTTTCAAGTGGGATGTATAAAAGCTTATAAATGTGTCACATCTAAATTCTATATTCACAACTTATTGGTATAGACTTTGAAAATTTTGGATTTATTGTGAAATTTCGTTGTAACAAACAAATATTTTGTAGATGAAAAATTCAAGTTGCGTGTTTAAGCATCAAACATACATGCACGAGACGCAAAAAGACAAAGGTATTTAACAATCAAGCAACAGTTTATAACCTTTGGTTGGAGAGGAATAGAAGAGATCATGGTACAAAAGGGAGATGTCCGGAAGGGTTATCAAAGGTGGTGATAAGAACAGTTAAAAATAGAATACACGCTGGTAGAGAGGAAGGAAGCAAGGTATGTAAAGAAGCTATGCAAATATGGCTGTGTTATGTGTGACGGAGTGGTCAAAAGGAGAAGAAATAAATCCAGTAAGGAGTCTTTAAAATAAAAGTGAATTGTAGTAGAGTAGAAGTGAAATCTTTAAGCTAAAGTGAGCTGTAAAAAGTAAACAAAAAGGTTTTTTGAATAAAATTTAATCTTCATTCAAAAAAAAAAAAGGTATTTAACAATCTTTTAACTATGGAGACGAATTGTATATTTGTAAGGATAGACAAAAATATCTCTGAATTCAAAATAATATGGTATGAATTTATGAAATAATATAATTCAATAATGTCTTATGATTGAGAATGTCTGAGATTTACTTCTTACACAGAGATTATTAACTACAAATCTTAGCTTAGAATGCTTCTTAGTTATGTCGGCTGATTAGGAGAAACAGAGAAACCATTGGTTTCACTGTTCCAAGAATATAGAATCTTGATTTACTCAAGAAGCTTATTGCATGTTCCAACTCCAATAGCTGCAGCAAGGTGCCAACCAGCGTGAAGGAAAGGTGTCTCAGGGAAGAAATCATCAGCTATGAACAAAGCACCTCCTAACAATGAAGACATCTTATGTACATTATGAGCAGTTTTAAGATCTGGATCCTTTAAGCTTCTTTTTGCAAATGCAACCTCCATCATTCCGGTATGAACCGCAGAGACCATGAGAGGTTGAAACGGTAAAACTAAAGCTGATGCAGCCATCAGAAACTTTGGATTTTCATTCCTTAAAGCCCTTGAAAGACACTGTCCACACAAAACCAGATTTGATCACAAAAATTGTCCAAAGAAGAATTTGGAAATGGGTTTAAGTCTTTAAGAAGAGTGGAGTTTACTATTGTTGTTGTAGCTATCATTGTGTAATCTAGCCATCTTAAGTACTTCCTCAACTTTCCTCTAGAAGCATGATACAGACTCGATGCTACTCCTACTCCAATTAGAGAGTTTGCGTACACCTTTGTGTTCAGATTCTTTCTACATTGAATAGTATATGTTCAGAGATTCATACTCTTACATGTAATGTGAATAGTATATGTTCAGAGATTCATACTCTTACATGTAATGAGTTTTGTAAAGAGAGACCATGTACCTTGGTGCTTGCATACCAAGGAATATGAAAGGAAGTGAAGTAGCAACATTAGCAGCTGTTTCCAAAACACTCTGGTCACCTATCATATGGTTTAGTAATTGATTGATTAATAGTCTTGACATTGAAAAGATTCAATACCAAGAATGTTTCATTTTTGTACCGCGAATGCTACAACAGACTGGTCTTAAACATGGAGGTCTTTGTTGCCAAAAACGTCTGTAAAAGAGAAAATCAAATCAGAAACTGAAACTCTATGAAAGCTGAAAATGTTTTAAAGTAACATTATTACTCGATGAAAAGTCTTTGATTTGAGTCAGATTTGGTTTTGGTCTGAAAGTCACCGACTTGAGCTGTTTTCTCAAATGAGAAGGGTGAATGGGACACGACATGAACCCCATGGATACCCTCAAGGGCATTGCTTGACTTTGATACATTTTGCAGGCTCATGGAAGCTTCCCAAATACCAGACACACCAAAAAAATCTCTCTATTCGCCAGCAAAGCTAATCACTTTCTGGCCTTGTTTGTCCTGTTCTGATGTCAAACAAAACAGAACATGTGTTAATCCACAATAATTGGCCATCCATGTTTTGCCAGAAAAATAAAAGTGTCTATTTCGAGATAGAAGAACACAGTACAACCATCTTATTAGTCAATCATCTCATATATGGGTCAAGCCCAATTTAATTTACATTGTGTTTGTAGATCCACCAGTGCATGGCAGTGCTCCAAAGTCAAGACCACTTGTCAAGAAACTGATGTAAGAAGCCACGTGTCGATTTACTTTTCTGATCTCTTTATGTTTTTTTTCTTTCTACTTTGATCTTTCATCTTCACAGATCTGAGAGACCAGAGTCTCGTGGAGACATGTCGGGTATCCAAACTCTCGAACTGGAGATCCAAGTGAACATACCAGCGGATAGATTCTTCAAACCATTTAAGAAGAAAGAAGCTATTTTCACGGAGAAGACAGAGGTTGTTTATGCTCATCGTGATGATCCCACATCTAACTCCTCTATTCAGACTTGGAATCTCATCGTTGGTACAATACTAGACCTAGTTCTCTATTCAAAGTCGTCAAAAAGTTTGATTAGTTTTGATTTAAATTTTTATGAGGAATGCCATTTAATATGATTGTACTTTGGCATTTGGCTCCAACGTAAATAGTAATGTCACGAACGAATATGTTACAAACGTGCCATTTTTCGCGAAAAAATATCAGCGTGTCTCTGTGTTTAAAGATATTTACGATTGAACTTGGATAAAACGGTTTGACCGTTATGGCTTTAGGGTGTAGGGTGTAGGGTGTAGGGTGTAGGGAAAAGAACATGTGTTAATCCACAATAATTGGCCATCCATGTTTTGCCAGACAAAAAAGTGTATATTTCGAGATAGAAGAACACAGTACAACCATCTTATTAATCATCTTAAACTGATTCAACTGCAAAGCCAACAAGTAGAAACATGCAAAATCTATAAACAAGGTTTGAGAAGAGAATAATTCTATGAATCAGCTAAAGAGAGAGGGATCAAACCTGGAGGAATGTCTTGTAAGAACTCGAGAAAAGTTGTTGGAGAAGAAATGTTATAAAAAGATTGAGAGAGAAGGGGAACTAGTTGAAGCAAAAAAAGAGAATCAGAGTCAGAGAGATGCGAATGAACTCACGAATCTTCTCCCTTAACTTTCTCTACTCCAAAGCATATTCTCATCATCATTATTCTTTATTTCAGTTACCCGACCCGGTTTTTTCGGGTCAAGGATCCAAAGTATAAGGCCCATATTTTGGGTCAAGCCCAACTTAAATTGTGTTTGTAGATCCACCACTGCATGACAAGGGCTCCAAAAATCAAGACCACGTGTCGTAGTTGTCAAGTAACTGAAATGTAAGAAGCCACGTCTCGATTTACTTTGTGATCTCTTTATGTTTGTTTTTTTCTTTCTACTTTCATCTTCACAGATCTGAGAGACCAGAGTCTCGTCAAATATGTCGGGTATCCAAACTCTCGAACTAGAGATCGAAGTGAACATACAAGCCGAGAGATTCTTCAAACCTTTTAAGAAGAAAGAAGGTATTTTCACGGACAAGACAGAGATTGTTTATGCTCATCGTGATGATCCCATTCCCACATCTAACTCCTCTATTCAGACTTGGAATCTCATCGTTGGTAATACAATACTAGACCTAATTCTCTATTCAAATTCGTCAAAAAGTTTGATTCGTTTTGATTTAGAGTTTTTATGAGGAATGCCATTTAAGATGATTGTACTCGGTCATTTGGCTCCAACATAAAGAGTAATGTCACGAACGAATATATGTTACAGTCCGCGAAAAAATATCCACGTGTCTCTGTGTTTACAAATATTTACGATTGAACTTGGGTAAACGGTTTGACCGTTGTGGCTTTAGGGTTTAGGGGTACTACATGCGCTGTCCATACTATTCATAAACGATCAAAACGGATCGTTAAATCGTAAATATCTGTAAACTCAGAGACACGTTGCTCTATTGCGAAGACAGTGGCACGCTGGATCGAATCTGTCTATGACAATTTTAAAAGACATCTCCGAAAATATCAATTTCATAAGAGAAATTATCTTACATGGCAGTTTCAACAAAATTCCTTTTGATTTATATAGATGGAAAGATGGAGCAGATCAAAGAAAAGATAGAAGTAGATGAAGAGAATAAGTCAGTGACTTTCTTAGCTCTTGAAGGAGATGTGTTGAAGCAATATAAGAGCTATAAGTTAAGACTTGAAGTTGTTCCTAAAGATGATCAAGTTTGTATTACTAAATGGACTTGGGAATACGAAAAGCTAAATGAAGACGATCCTCCTCCTACTCGATACACTGCATTCATAGCAGATTACACAAGCGAACTCGAGACTAGGTTGTTGTCTGAATCATGAACATATCATCAATACACAAGCGAACTCGAGACTAGGTTGTTGTCTGAATCATGAACATATCATCAATGTCTGAAATCAAATCTTGTTATACCCAAAAAAAGTTGAAAACACAACAAAGAGTCTATAATCTCTTGTTTTGATCCCACCCACCGTCCACCTTTTGGCTTCAATATTAGATTATCTATTTTTAGCAAGTGAAGTAACTCGTGGGTAAGTACGAAACACATAAGACAATATGTTGGATAGAATTGATTTATATTTAGAATAGTCAATGGTGGCGAGGTAAAGTAGTGAAGAGCTCAATGATCACCACATAACAAATTAAAGTCGACAAAGAAAAAGGATAAAAACGTAGTTTGAACATCACATACAAAACCTAAAAGTCGTCTATCTTTTTGTTGGGTAGGGCTTAGTATTTAATATATTGGATATTTAGTAGATTCGTATTTAATCTTCTTATAGTATTTGTGAAGTATCATTTTAGAAGAAACCTTGTGTTGATGGAAATATTACAGTATTTGCCATTAGGTTTTTAGTTTTCTAATAAGGACATTTAGGTCAGTTAATATAAAGGTAATAAAATATTTATTTGTATGATTTAATAATTCTTGATTCGTTATACATTTTAGTTTCAACAGAAAAGGAAAATAAATATTTGATTAAATTAAATATCAATAGGTAATGTAGTAGGGATGTATATATTGAAAGACAATCAAATTAAATGACACTAATAGTAGGGAGATTTGATTGAATATACCTTATAGTATATCAATCAAATATTAATGGTATATTTTGTGAGGATGACATGAATAATTTACTTTTATATAATTAAGGCAATTAGATAAAGGTTTTAGTGAGGATGACAAGAAGAATATTTAGTTTTCTAAATTTAGTAGGTAATGACAAATTAAGGTAGTATACAATTACCATTTGAGCATGGCATTTCTGACACTTCTCAATACTCTTCCCACATGCTCCCTAATTTTAATTTTAATTTTACTTATCTCATTATTCTATATACATTTCAAAACTTTGGTAATAAATTGCAATCTTTTCATGGGTAAATACTTTGAAATAATTTTATAAAATGGTCATGGTGTGCCTCGTGCATAAGATTGGGACTTCCCATGCTACCATCAACTACGTGATAAATTCGTTTGTTTTAATCTGGTTTAAATATAAAATTATGTGAATTGCCATTATGAATACAATGGTAAGATCCATTCCTCGCACTAAATACTTATGATAGTTTTGGACGATTATATAATATAATATAAATGTGTATATATGTGTTCTCGTGTGTATTGTATTGCTTATGATGATAAGTTATAATCTTCTTATAGTATTTGTGAAGTACCATTTTAGAAGAAACCTTGTGTTGATGGGAATATTACAGTATTTGCCATTAGGTTTTTATTTTTCTAATAAGGGTATTTAAGTCAGTTAATATAAAGGTAATGAAATATTTATTTGTATGATTTAATAATTTTTGATACGTTATACATTTTAGTTTCAACAGAAAAGGAAAATAAATATTTGATTAAATTAAATATCAATTGGTAATGTAGTAGGGATATATATATTGAAAGAGAATCAAATTAAATGACACTAATAGTGAGGAGATTTGATTGAATATACGTTACAGTATATCAATCAAATATTAATGGTATATTTTGTGAGGATAACATAAAGAATTTACTTTTATTTACGTTTATATATAAATAAGGTAATTAGATAAACGTTTTAGTGAGGATGACAAGAAGAATATTTAGTTTTCTAAATTTAGTAGATAATGACAAATTAAGGTAGTATAAAATTATGTTTGAGATTGAATGATAACTTCGTATTTTTAGTGAATGATAGGTTTTTAGCCACAATTAGGTTTGAGATTAAAATCAACGGTTACTCACTGAGATGTATGATTTTAACATTATGAAAACAAAATTATGAAATTAATTTATTTACATTATAAATCGTTAAATATTTTAAAATTTGATATTCTAAATATCACACTGTTTGTAATTAAAAATTTGATATTCTAAATATCACACTGTTTGTAATTATGTATCTCAAATTAATTCTTAATTTAAATAATATAACAAATAATAAATAACTAGATGACTTCTCGTACCATGTGCGGTATTAGTATTTAAATAATTATATTTATAATTAGTTTACGTATATGAAATATCCGTTGACAAAAAAAAATTATAATATTCTAATAGCTATATGATATTATTATTGTTTATCAATTTTTTTGTGTGATATTTGTTATTAGATTTTTATGGATATAATTGTTAGATTAAATCAAATATTAGTGTTTATCTTTAATTTTTTAAATTTAATTTTTTGCTAGATGTAATATATTTTTTTTATTGTAATGGCATGTTCATAAATATGATCTGTGAAAGTAATTCTGGCGATGATACCGAAGCCTTTTTGCTTCTCAACTAATATATAGGGGATAATTAAAATATTACATGTATTATGGGTTGGCTTATTTTCAATATCTAATTAAATTAAAATTATAAATCTTATATGTTGTTTCTTTAAAAATAGTAAAGTAAATATATGTAAATTTGTCCATGACCAAAAAATAATATATATATATGTAAATTTGTTATCTAAAATCAATTTAATATTTAATCGTATGATTAGTTTAGTATTTAATTGTATATATATATATGTAAATTTGTTATCTAAAATCAATTTAATATTTAATCGTATGATTAGTTTAGTATTTAATTGTTGGGTTTGATATTTAGTTAAAAGTTAAATTATTTGATGATACAAATAGATATTTAGAAGACATGTTTACAAAAAATAATATGATTATAAAGTTAATATGCAATCAATATTGAATAAATAACTCATCAATATTTACTGATTATAAAGTTAATATGCAATCAATATTGAATAAATAACTCATCAATATTTACTTTATCAAATTATAAAAAAAAATACTACTATATTATTTAAATCTAAAAGATTATGATTTAATATCAAAATAAGAATTTTCCGAAGAAATCTAATAAACAATTTTATTTATTTTAAATCTAAAAAATTGATTTTAATATCAAAATAAGAATCTCCCGTGCTATAGCACGGGGAAACTCTAGTTACTAATTAAAGGGATAAGGCAAGAAGAAGAGCAATATCTTTTCTGAGATCATAAGCTTCTTTCCAGTTTTCATTAAATGAAACTTGCTTGTAACCCAAACTTGAAAGAGAGAACTCTGCCTCCGTAATACAATACGTTTCAGCTTACAAAGCAGAGGATGAAGCTTGAAGATCTCTTTTATTGGAGTTATAAGAATGTGCAGAATCATCCAGCCAATGCCAAATAAATGAGTAAGAGGAAGAAAGTTAGGTAAGGTTGCGTCTACAAAACAATAAAACATATTGCCTTTGAGGGCCATCTATCAGTCAGAGTCTGTGATTGTATGATCTTGTCAGCTACATCAAGAGAATTCTGCCACTGCTAAAAATCGTGAATGGCTTTTGTAGAGAATTGAAGGTATTGTTTGGTGCTCATAATTCTGCCACTGCTAAAAATCGTGAATGGCTTTTGTAGAGAATTGAAGGTATTGTTTGGTGCTCATGCTTGAAGATGAATGAATTACGAGCTTTCCAAATAAACCATCCTATTTGTTACATAAGTACAATGTTGTAGCCTGCCACCAGTAATCCCCAAATTCTATAATAGAAGTTGGTTGGTTGTCATAACATTCTAGGAAGATAAGTTGCCAAACTTCTTTTGTCACAGTCTGCAGTGAAGTGAACAAGGAGATGTTCTATTGTTTTATCATGTTCACACAAAAAAAATAAGCATAAATTCTCCACATGTATACGGTGAGTACGGAGAACCGTAGCTATTATGAAGGGCTTGTTTGATAAATTATCTTAAAAGACCAGATTTTACGACATGTAGGAGAAACTATTCTAGCTGATGAAGTGGAAGACTGGGAGTTGGGTATTTGGATAAGAATTTCAGAATTGTATCCAGAATGGAGAAAGTACATGCCTTCGATGAGAAGGGTAAGACTTGGGGTTGTAAGGAGAACATGAATGATATCCTTAACCATCTTGTGCTGCATTTCCAATTGGACTAACATTTGTTGGACCCCGAAGCAAAACCTATAATAAGGCAAGTCATTACCATAAGCAGAGAAAATATTATTTTCTCTTGAAAATCATTTACCTTAGACATCACGAAAACCTTCTTTGCAGAAAAGCTAAGTAAGACCTATCTAGTGCTTGTTGATATGGTTACTAGCTCCGTTATCCAAATACCATGTATCTTCTTCATTGTTGTGTGTTGTGCTGTTGGCATGAACATGATTCTTCTCACTGACGCAATCGACCTCGTGCATCATTAGTTCATCACCCTCCTGTGTATCATCAGCTTCTTGTGCCTCTTGAAACT
>CM071716.1:26333666-26345176 GCA_036630335.1 Physaria fendleri | reverse complement strand
TTTTTAAAGGTTTAATATAATCTGGTTTTTGGGAAAAAAAAAAAAAAAAACACACCACCCCGGCCCCGCATGTGCTAATGGCACTTTGTCGTAATACTCATGGAAACAAAAGGGCAATCACATAGGCCTCAGCTCTATAAATACGCAAACACAAATCTCCCAAAACTCAAGAAACCAAAACTAAATTCTCTAAACAGATATAGAGAAGAAATCACAAACTAGCAGAAAAAAAAAAGAAGAAATCACAAACTAGCAGAAAAAAAAAAGCACTAAAGTAAACAATAAAGATGGGGAATTGTTTAGTAATGGAGAAGAAAGTGATAAAGATAATGAGAAACGATGGAAAAATAGTTGAATACAGAGGACCCATGAAGGTTCATCACATCCTCACTCAATTCTCTCATCATTACTCTCTCTTTGACTCTCTCTCAAATAACTGTCATCTTCCTCCACAAGCCAAGCTTCTTTGTGATCGTCTCTACTATCTCTTGCCCAAGGATACGGCCAAAACCAAACAAAAGAAGACGATGAGGAAAGTCAGGTTTGCATGTCCAGAATGTGAAGTACCAATTCAAAATAAACCTTCATTTTATTAGAATATTACAGCATTTGCCATTGCAATTAGTAGGTCATTAATTATTATGATTCAAAAAAGGCATTAAATCTTTTAAAAAGATAATAATATAATTATCACCAATAATTGAATATATTTTAATATTAATTCGTAACCAAAAAAGAAATAAACATATATGTATTAAAAATCAGAAACGTACTATTTATATTAATATATTAATAAAAAACGAAATTTCAATTTTTATTTAAATTCTTTTTATATTATTATAAATAAAATATTGATTGGATATTGTTTTTTTATAAAGAAAAATGTAGTAATTTTTTCAATAGTTATCATTAAATTATATGAATTTATTTTAAATAATCGTTGTGCAGGATATTAATTCACATAAATTTTTAACGGGTAATCCTTTTTTATAGTTACATGTTAATGAAAAAAATACACAATCTTAAAAAATTTCAAATTTTTGGAAACCATAAAAAAACATTGATTGACTATTATTTTTTTCAAATAAAACAGAATTATTTGTGTTAGAAAATAAAAAATATATATATACATATTTTCAGAAAACTCTCAAGTTTATCAACTAATTAGTAATTTTGTGACAAAAATATAATAATAATATTCAGAAAACTCTCAAGTTTATCAACTAATTAGTAATTTTGTGACAAAAATATAATAATAATAATATATAAAAATGTATTTTTTATTTTTTTTTTAAAAAATTATTAAAATAATAAATTTTAGTTTTTAAAAAAATATAAATTCCGTGCAATCGCACGGGAGAAATCTAGTAAGAGGTTGTAATTTGTAAAACAGAAATTAAATCATGAGTAATAATTCACAAAGTTGTGTGGCTGAGCGCAAAACACATTATGATTATACAGTGATTTGTACTCGCTAAATAATTTTTTAGAAATATTAAATCTTGAGCGCAAAACACATTATGATTATACAGTGATTTGTACTCGCTAAATAATTTTTTAGAAATATTAAATCTACCGTTAGATTAAGATAGATCCCATAGATCTAGTGAGAGGTATTTGTCCAAAAACGGTAGCAGTAGGAATATTACGATTGGTATCGGAACCATACCCAAATAACTAATGATTAGCTCGACTTACATTACGATCTGGTTGTGCAACAAAGATGTTGCAGTCTTTTAGTGATAGTTATTCTAACACCCTAAATCATGATTTAAAGTTCTAAAATTACATTATAATTCAGTTTTTATGAACATTTGATGGCGAATCTGAATCTTTTAGCAATGCCACAACTCCCACAACATTATGATATATAATCAGACTCCGAATCAACACACATAGACATGCGTTCTTAACAAAAAAAAACTGTGGTACATTAATTATTTTAATTTGGTGAAGTAGGACAAGAGAGTTTGGTGCAGTAAACAGCGAAGCCAAAAACGTTTGAATTTGCAGGAACCACCTACGGTATCTTTCTCAAATGTTAGACACATAAAGTTGCACACTTTTGAGTCTAAGCATATCTTTTTATATGATTTGCTCGGATACGAACATGTTCCTCCCTCCACACTTTTGAGTCTAAGCATATCTTTTTATATGATTTGCTCGGATACGAACATGTTCCTCCCTCCTTGTTTTTTCCTCCCTCCACTATAACAAACCAAACAAAAAGAAAAACAACACATTTTGTTCTGAGTATATGTGTCACCGTATAAGAAAATGTTCATATAGCAAAATGAGAAATATGGAGACTATATGAATAAAAATTCACATATTATAAGAGATTTAGATGCTATCATATGATTGATATGAGTAATGAACCTGAAGTGGCAGCAAGAAGCATGAGAGATATAATGATAAGGGCTGAGATGAAACGTAGAGAGAGCTTCATTTTTTGGAGATAAAGATAAAGAGAGATTGTTGAAAATGATTATGTGTTTTGTGTCAAAGGTAATGTGGAAGAAGAGGATATAGTATTATATCTAGGCTGCATGAACTTAATATGTTATTATACCATTTTATTACTAGCTATATCATAATAAAATGACATTTTGTTTATTTAATTCCTTATATATTTATTATTTGAGAATCAAAAAGGTTTAAATATCATCACCAAAATCGTTTTCACGAATTATATTTACAAATATATCATTACATTTAAGAAATATTTTAAATTTTGTTACTTTTGAAATTACTTTGAAAGAATTATTTTAAAATGTTTAGGTAAATAATAAGAGATAAACATTAGAATTATTTTTCAAGAAAAAAATATATAAATTTTAATAGTTTTCAGATATTTCATAAATTAACAAATAACAAACTAACAATATCTTCTATATGTTACTTGAGGAAAAAAATGTAGGTGTCAGCCGCAACAGAAACTAGAGCTGGCCAGACAACAAACCAGGCGCAGAACCAAACTGCAGCCAATACAATGTTAAAAGTATTTTTAAGAAAAATATTTTATTCATTGGAAATATGTTCGAAAAAATCTTAGACTTATATAAAAAAAAATGCAAATACATTTTCAAATTTATCTCTGTGTAGTTATATTTCTCGTTTTTGTCTTGATTTAACGAAATTAGACATATTTCAATCAATGTTAATACAAATTTATTTATTAAAATACGTAAATATATTATTTCGTAAATAAAAATGAGGAATAAATTTATGTTTTTCGAATACTTTATAAATTGAAAAATAAATTTACATTAGAATTGAAAAAAACATGATTAATTTTCTTAAGTAAAAGTATTTGAAAATTGAAAAATAAATTTACATTAGAATTGAAAAAAACATGATTAATTTTCTTAAGTAAAAGTATTTGAAAAATAAACTGCCTAGTAGTAATTTTGGAATAAAACTGCATTTTTATGGAACTTAGGGAATTTTAATCATTTTCTCACATAATAAAACCGTAGTTATTTTCAATGGGAATTTTAATCATTTTCTCACATAATAAAACCGTAGTTATTTTCAATAGCTACACAGAGAAAAGACATTTTTAAAAAATTTTATTTTCATTTCTTTTTAGTTTTTTTTTTTTTAATTTTGGCCAAGCTGATGTTAATTTTCTTTTTCCTTTTAATTATTAAGGATATTCCCGCGCTCCGCGCGGGAAAATTACAAAATAAAAATTGTATTTTATTTTACTTTAATTTGTTAAACGTTTATATGTTTTATACTTGTTTAATATTTTTTAGAAATTAAAAATAAGTTTTGTCTACCATTTGTTGAACGTTTATCTGGTTATTCATATTATGAAAAATACATGAATGATTAAAAAATTTTTGCCATAATTTAACATGTATTTTCTTTTATGTACCATTTGTTTAACGTTTTGGATATTCCCGCGCTCCGCGCGGGAAAATTACAAAATAAAAATTGTATTTTATTTTACTTTAATTTGTTAAACGTTTATATGTTTTATACTTGTTTAATATTTTTTAGAAATTAAAAATAAGTTTTGTCTACCATTTGTTGAACGTTTATCTGGTTATTCATATTATGAAAAATACATGAATGATTAAAAAATTTTTGCCATAATTTAACATGTATTTTCTTTTATGTACCATTTGTTTAACGTTTTTCTGGTTATTCATATTATGAAAAATACACTAATGATTAAAAATTCATTTGTTTAACGTTTTTCTGGTTATTCATATTATGAAAAATACACTAATGATTAAAAATTCTTTGCGATATTTTAATATCACATATAAACACTGAAAAATACACTAATGATTAAAAATTCTTTGCGATATTTTAATATCACATATAAACACTATGATTTGGAAGTAATAGTGAATATAACATAAAATTTAGTTTATAAATTTGATTTTGGCAACTCAAATCATAGTCTTATTCTTCTTCTTCTTAAAAATTCTTTGCGATAATTAAACATGTATTTTCTTTTGTGTTACCATTTGTTTAACGTTTTTCTTTTGTATACCATTTGTTAACGTTTATTTGGTTGTTCATATCATATTCTTTTGCGTAACTAAACATGTATTTTCTTTTGTGTACTATTTGTTTAACGTTTATTTGGTTATTCATATCATAGTCTTATTCTTCTTCTTCTTCCCATTCTCCTTTCTATTCTTATTATTCCTCTTACTCGTCCTATTTTTCGGCCACTTCCTCGTCCCGTCCTTTTTTTCTTCCTCTTCCTCGAAGCCTTTAATATCCAAATTATTACATTTAAATAAAAAATATTTTTTGTTTTTTTTCTCAAATGTATTTATATTGTTTGCTAGAATTTTTGAGGATTTAAAATAATTTGTAGTTTTTTATCATCAATTTTTATTTTTATTTAGAACTTTTTTTATATAAATAAATATTAAGTGTTTAGAACAAATTTGTTAAAAAATTTCAAAAAATTTATGTTGCAGTGTTTACAAATTGTGTTTGTGTGTGTGAATGACTTTAAACTTTAAAGGTCTACAAAACCAAACCGGTCATTGATAGTTTTTTATGTTGCAGTGTTTACAAATTGTGTTTGTGTGTGTGAATGACTTTAAACTTTAAAGGTCTACAAAACCAAACCGGTCATTGATAGTTTTGTACTTCTGTTGTTGTCATAAGAGCCGCCACCACCTGCTCAGTTCTCCCCCACTCTCTTTCTATCAACCAGGGCCGCCATGGATTCCATCCGGCTTTCGATGGCCCCCTCCTCTCTCCGTAGCCACATTACCCTGCCATCGAAACCGGTGATCGGAGTCACTCACTTCTCTAGATCTCGGATTCCATTGGCTGTTATGTCGCGAGACGAAACATCTATGGCTCCGCCGCCTCCAACGGCTCCTTTTCCGCGTCTTAAGGTCTCTCCGAATTCGTTGCAATACCCTGCCGGTTATCTCGGCGCTGTACCGGAACGCACGAACGATCCTGAGAACGGAAGCATCGCTGAGGCTATGGAGTATTTGACCAATATACTCTCCACCAAGGTTTACGAAATCGCCATTGAGTCACCATTACAACTTGCTAAGAAGCTCTCTGAGAGGTTAGGTGTTCGCTTGTTTCTCAAAAGAGAAGACTTGCAACCTGTAAGTTAAAAGCTTCTCCTTTTTATGATTCTCTTTTCACCCCTGATGCATTGTTTGAGAAAATCAAACCTTTTTAAAGGTTCAACATTTATACAATTTTGGTTGCTTTTTTGCTGAATCATATATGAAATTTAGGTTACTTGTCTCCACATGTTTCAGGTTTTCTCGTTTAAGCTTCGTGGAGCTTACAATATGATGGTGAAACTTCCATCGGAGCAATTGGCTAAAGGGGTTATCTGTTCTTCAGCTGGAAATCATGCTCAAGGAGTTGCTTTATCTGCTAGTAAACTTGGCTGCACAGCCATTATTGCTATGCCTGTTACAACCCCAGAGATCAAGGTATTTCATTTTTAAGCTTTCTCATGTCTTATATCGTCTCTGAAGTTAGTATCTTATAGTCTTCTGGGATTGAAAACAGTGGCAAGCTGTCAAGAATTTGGGTGCAACGGTTGTTCTTGTTGGGGATTCGTATGATCAAGCACAAGCATATGCTAAAAAACGAGCTGAAGAAGAGGGTCTGACGTTTATACCTCCTTTTGATCACCCAGATGTTATTGCTGGTCAAGGGACTGTTGGGATGGAGATCACTCGTCAAGCTAAGGGTCCATTGCATGCTATATTTGTTCCTGTTGGTGGTGGTGGTTTAATAGCTGGTATTGCTGCTTATGTGAAGAGGGTTGCTCCCGAGGTACTCTTTTTTCTGTGTTTGCTCTCTCAATGTAACTATGGTTCTGTTCTTGTTACTACCAGCTACTTGTAACAAAATCCAAAATTTGACTAAGAACTGAGTTCCGTGTTTATCTAGATCTGCATAGCCACATTACCCTGCCATCGAAACCGGTGATCGGAGTCACTCACTTCTCTAGATCTCGGATTCCAGTGGCTGTTATGTCCCGAGACGAAACATCTATGGCTCCGCCGCCTCCAACGGCTCCTTTTCCGCGTCTTAAGGTCTCTCCGAATTCGTTGCAATACCCTGCCGGTTATCTCGGCGCTGCACCGGAACGCACGAACGATCCTGAGAACGGAAGCATCGCTGAGGCTATGGAGTATTTGACTAATATACTCTCCACCAAGGTTTACGAAATCGCCATTGAGTCACCATTACAACTTGCTAAGAAGCTCTCTGAGAGGTTAGGTGTTCGCTTGTTTCTCAAAAGAGAAGACTTGCAACCTGTAAGTTAAAAGCTTCTCCTTTTTTTTTTTTTTCCTTATGATTCTCTTTTCACCCCTGATGCATTGTTTGAGAAAATCAAACCTTTTTTAAAGGTTCAACATTTATACAATTTTGGTTGCTTTTTTGCTGAATCATATATGAAATTGAGGTTACTTGTCTCCACATGTTTCAGGTTTTCTCGTTTAAGCTTCGTGGAGCTTACAATATGATGGTGAAACTTCCATCGGAGCAATTGGCTAAAGGGGTTATCTGTTCTTCAGCTGGAAATCATGCTCAAGGAGTTGCTTTATCTGCTAGTAAACTTGGCTGCACAGCTATTATTGCTATGCCTGTTACAACCCCAGAGATCAAGGTATTTCATTTTTAAGCTTTCTCATCTCTTATATCGTCTCTGAAGTTAGTATCTAATAGTCTTCTGGGATTGAAAACAGTGGCAAGCTGTCAAGAATTTGGGTGCAACGGTTGTTCTTGTTGGGGATTCGTATGATCAAGCACAAGCATATGCTAACGGTTGTTCTTGTTGGGGATTCGTATGATCAAGCACAAGCATATGCTAAAAAACGAGCTGAAGAAGAGGGTCTGACGTTTATACCTCCTTTTGATCACCCAGATGTTATTGCTGGTCAAGGGACTGTTGGGATGGAGATCACTCGTCAAGCTAAGGGTCCATTGCATGCTATATTTGTTCCTGTTGGTGGTGGTGGTTTAATAGCTGGTATTGCTGCCTATGTGAAGAGGGTTGCTCCCGAGGTACTCTTTTTGCTGTGTTTGCTCTCTCAATGTAACTATGGTTCTTTTCTTGTTACTAACAGCTACTTGTAACAAAATCCAAAATTTGACTAAGAACTGAGTTCCGTGTTTATCTAGATCTGCAGCTTCTGTTTCTTATCGTGACTGCTGGGTTATGCAGGTAAAGATCATTGGTGTCGAACCAGCTGATGCAAATGCAATGGCGTTGTCGCTGCATCACGGTGAGAGGGTGATATTGGACAAGGTTGGGGGATTTGCAGATGGTGTTGCAGTTAAAGAAGTTGGTGAAGAAAGGTTGGGGGATTTGCAGATGGTGTTGCAGTTAAAGAAGTTGGTGAAGAGACTTTTCGTATAAGCAGAAATCTAATGGATGGTGTTGTTCTTGTCACTCGTGATGCTATTTGTGCATCAATAAAGGTAGCATGCTATCTTTAATTCGTTATTGGTTGTGATATGGTGGATAGCGTCTGTGTACTGCATTATAGTAGATAATCATAGACTTGTCTCTACAGGATATGTTTGAGGAGAAACGGAACATACTGGAACCAGCGGGGGCTCTTGCGCTCGCTGGAGCTGAGGCATACTGTAAATATTATGGCCTGAAGGATGTGAATGTCGTAGCTATAACCAGTGGTGCAAACATGAATTTTGACAAGCTAAGGATAGTGACAGAACTCGCCAATGTCGGTAGGCAACAGGAGGCTGTTCTTACTACTCTCATGCCCGAAAAACCTGGAAGTTTCAAACAATTCTGTGAGCTGGTGTGTGTTTGGTATTACTACTCTCATGCCCGAAAAACCTGGAAGTTTCAAACAATTCTGTGAGCTGGTGTGTGTTTGGTATTATAGCATACAAAAGTTAATCCCATTACAGAGTGCATCTAATTCAAAAAATTGATGGATGCAGGTTGGACCAATGAACATAACCGAGTTTAAATACAGACGTAGCTCGGAAAAGGAAGCTGTTGTACTATACAGGTAAGTTCATTTCTGGGAGATTCCTTCTTTACCGAGTAGTTTATTCATCCTCTAATCCTCACATTTTCATGTATTGTTGTCTAGTGTCGGAGTTCACACAGCTGGCGAGCTCAAAGCACTACAGAAAAGAATGGAAGCTTCTCAACTCAAAACTGTCAATCTCACAGCCAATGACTTGGTGAAAGATCACCTGCGTTACTTGGTGCGTCCTTGATTGATTTCTCTTGGTGAAAGATCACCTGCGTTACTTGGTGCGTCCTTGATTGATTTCTCTTTGTGCCTATTTTTACTTTAAAATTACTACATTCCCATTGGTTGATGCAAAGTTGATATGAGAATCTGTGTTTAAACATATCAGATGGGTGGAAAATCAAGTGTTGGAGATGAGGTGCTATGCCGGTTCACCTTCCCCGAGAGACCTGGTGCTCTAATGAACTTCTTGGACTCTTTCAGTCCACGCTGGAACATCAGCCTTTTCCATTACCGTGGACAGGTTTGTTTCCCAGTTCACACCATTTCAACATACAAAAGTTACTTAAAGTCTCCTCCTTACCATAAAAATCTTCCCTGTTTTGTAAAAAGGGTGAGACGGGCGCGAATGTGCTGGTTGGGATCCAAGTCTCCGAGGAAGAAATGGAGGAATTTAAAAACCGAGCTACAGCTCTTGGATATGACTACTTCTTGGTGAGTGATGACGAAGATTTTAAGCTTCTGATGCACTGAGTTTGAAGCTGTGATGAGTTTGAAGCTGTGATGGATAGTCCAAATCCCAAGAAGAAGAAAAACCCATCGGGGTCATGTTGAATGAGTAACATCTTGTCCAAGTTGTTAGCTTCTAATACTTGTGCTTATATCCAAAACCAACTTCTTGGTTTAGGCTGATTTGTAATCACAAAAAGAGTAAAATAAATAAAATCCAAACCGGATGAGGTTATTCAAGTTTAGTTCGGTTTGGTGTTTGTCTGGTGAAGCTTTCTCCCTTAGTTCTTCGAGTCACTGTCTAACGGAGACGTTGTGACTCCTTCTCTTTCCGTTTTTATCCATCTAGCTGCTAATTAACGCAGTCTCTGGTTCTGCTAGCCTAAGCGGCATCTTTAATGGCGTTGTGGTGACGATTTCTCTCTACGTGGAGACGATCAGTCAAACCCTAACCAACAACAAGATCACCACCATCACCTGGTTTAGGGATGGGCATTTCGGGTTTCGGGTCGGGTTCGGTTCGGGTTTTTCGGGTACATGTAAAACATACCCGTTCGGATATTTTAAGAAATTGGATCGGATCGGGTTCGGTTCGGATCTTTTCGGGTTCGGGTCGGGTTCGAGTATTTTAAAATATCCCAAAAATCTACTACTCTCATGCCCGAAAAACCTGGAAGTTTCAAACAATTCTGTGAGCTGGTGTGTGTTTGGTATTATAGCATACAAAAGTTAATCCCATTACAGAGTGCATCTAATTCAAAAAATTGATGGATGCAGGTTGGACCAATGAACATAACCGAGTTTAAATACAGACGTAGCTCGGAAAAGGAAGCTGTTGTACTATACAGGTAAGTTCATTTCTGGGAGATTCCTTCTTTACCGAGTAGTTTATTCATCCTCTAATCCTCACATTTTCATGTATTGTTGTCTAGTGTCGGAGTTCACACAGCTGGCGAGCTCAAAGCACTACAGAAAAGAATGGAAGCTTCTCAACTCAAAACTGTCAATCTCACAGCCAATGACTTGGTGAAAGATCACCTGCGTTACTTGGTGCGTCCTTGATTGATTTCTCTTTACTTGGTGAAAGATCACCTGCGTTACTTGGTGCGTCCTTGATTGATTTCTCTTTGTGCCTATTTTTACTTTAAAATTACTACATTCCCATTGGTTGATGCAAAGTTGATATGAGAATCTGTGTTTAAACATATCAGATGGGTGGAAAATCAAGTGTTGGAGATGAGGTGCTATGCCGGTTCACCTTCCCCGAGAGACCTGGTGCTCTAATGAACTTCTTGGACTCTTTCAGTCCACGCTGGAACATCAGCCTTTTCCATTACCGTGGACAGGTTTGTTTCCCAGTTCACACCATTTCAACATACAAAAGTTACTTAAAGTCTCCTCCTTACCATAAAAATCTTCCCTGTTTTGTAAAAAGGGTGAGACGGGCGCGAATGTGCTGGTTGGGATCCAAGTCTCCGAGGAAGAAATGGAGGAATTTAAAAACCGAGCTACAGCTCTTGGATATGACTACTTCTTGGTGAGTGATGACGAAGATTTTAAGCTTCTGATGCACTGAGTTTGAAGCTGTGATGGATAGTCCAAATCCCAAGAAGAAGAAAAACCCCGAAGATTTTAAGCTTCTGATGCACTGAGTTTGAAGCTGTGATGGATAGTCCAAATCCCAAGAAGAAGAAAAACCCATCGGGGTCATGTTGAATGAGTAACATCTTGTCCAAGTTGTTAGCTTCTAATACTTGTGCTTATATCCAAAACCAACTTCTTGGTTTAGGCTGATTTGTAATCACAAAAAGAGTAAAATAAATAAAATCCAAACCGGATGAGGTTATTCAAGTTTAGTTCGGTTTGGTGTTTGTCTGGTGAAGCTTTCTCCCTTAGTTCTTCGAGTCACTGTCTAACGGAGACGTTGTGACTCCTTCTCTTTCCGTTTTTATCCATCTAGCTGCTAATTAACGCAGTCTCTGGTTCTGCTAGCCTAAGCGGCATCTTTAATGGCGTTGTGGTGACGATTTCTCTCTACGTGGAGACGATCAGTCAAACCCTAACCAACAACAAGATCACCACCATCACCTGGTTTAGGGATGGGCATTTCGGGTTTCGGGTCGGGTTCGGTTCGGGTTTTTCGGGTACATGTAAAACATACCCGTTCGGATATTTTTTCGGGTTTTTCGGGTACATGTAAAACATACCCGTTCGGATATTTTAAGAAATTGGATCGGATCGGGTTCGGTTCGGATCTTTTCGGGTTCGGGTCGGGTTCGAGTATTTTAAAATATCCCAAAAATC
>CM071716.1:26272546-26294588 GCA_036630335.1 Physaria fendleri | reverse complement strand
ATTCCCTCCATGTGTATGGGATCGGTGACTTTATCCCCAAGTATCTTGCTATATACACACACCAAAAGATTTGTGTAAAAGTTTTGACTGCAAGTTAAATAAAGTGATCTACTTTTTTTTAACTCGTGATCTAATGACCAGTAACCTAACAACTTTTAGAGACCAATAAATCGACTTTAGATTTTAGTGTCCATAAAAGTGAAAGAACCTACAATTTAATCTATCAGAAAGTGTGTGCCTGAGAGAATACCTAGAAAATCTGTGGCGACACGGCCATCTGAGAAACGACCGGAGGGTTTTTTAGGGAAAGTGATGCCGTATGGAACTTTCCATGAATCGGTGAGGGTTTTTCTTATATTTCCGGTGTCTACATAGGAATCTCCGAACACGAACAGCCTGTTAGGTCTCAATCTCTTCGTCTTACCATTGTGAAGATTATCCGATTCAACACCTTCAATATAGTACTAATCATTAGTAAATTGTTACGGATAATATAATCAGTTTATGTGATTTAAGAGTATAATTACCTAAGAAAAAAGATGAGAATGAGAAGAGAAATAGTAAGATGATCACTGGTTTAAAAGACTCCATTGTGTAATTGAGATAGATATCTAGATTCAGACCAAAAGACTTTTGTGTGTTTTGCGTGTGTTTTCTCTGTAAGTGTGTTTTTGTCTTTAAAGTACGAAATGAGGAGCGAAAAGAGGAAGAACAAGTATATATGTGGTGGAGATACGTTGACGGAGAGGTCTTTTTTGAATTTTTATATTTTTATCACTTCTTACTTTGTCTTCTCGGCTTTGTAGTGACAATTACTAATAGAGATTTTTAAAAGAAAATATTGATAAACAATGAAGATTTGGTCAACTTACAAATTCATAATGATCAATGCCACCAACAAATATATTTTTGAACTTGTGAAAAATAATACTCCATAATACTAATTGTCAACATACAAATTCATAATGATCAATGCCACAAATAACATTTTAAAATTTTGTTAAATATGAAAATAATAATGTAAATAAATTAAAAATGTATATATTAGATTTTTACTCAAGAAATAATTGAGTCCATAATACTAAATGGACGGCACGTCTAGAGGTAGTGCCCTCCCACACATATAACATACTTCCCCCTTAACCAAAAGGTCTCAATTCATATCATTATAATACAGCTATTATTATATATAACAAGTCTTTCTTACAACAATGAGCATAATCTCAAAATTGTCGAACCTAAAAAAAGTTGCCATGGCGCAAAAGATCACATCATTGGTTCTGCTCATAGAGATACTGTTTCTAATAAGTTGTGTGAGTCATATCACCACGACCGTGGCGGATAACGACGGTGATGTGATTCATGTCGCTGGAAAAGTTATGTGCCAAGATTGCTCTCTCAACTATGATCAATGGATCAACGGTTCTGAACCCATCAAAGGTATCCGTTAATACTTCCAATAAATGTTGATCTTCGGTTCTGAACCCATCAAAGGTATCCGTTAATACTTCCAATAAATGTTGATCTTTTGGTAAAACGACAATTCCTTTTAGGTCTGGACATTCAGTTATTTCGGTTAGATTTATTTGAATTTTAGGAATTATTGTTTTTCATCGCATTGAATAGAACTCATTTTCGGTTCGATTCGGTTTTCGGTTAGCTTATTAAAAGTTATAATGTAAAAAATCGAATAAAATGAATTTAGGTTTTCAACCCCGAAAATTCGGCGGGGGATAAAAAGTGAAAAACCGAAAACCCCAAAAACAGATTTTTTCGGTTTTAGAAAAAAAATATACGTATTTAAAATGAAGAAAAAACAAAAACCGAACCGAATTCTAAAATAGAAAAAATTAATTGTACTGATCAATTATCAGATATATTTCAGTCTGGTTCGGATTTAATTAACAAAATTATCCACTTCATTTTTGTATCTTTCAGGTGCAGTAGTATCAATCACATGTATGGACGAAAGGAGAAGAGTGAGATACTATGGAAGCGACAAGACTGATGAGAGAGGCCAATTTGATCTAATAGTCAACAAAGTGCTCTACGGTGGCAAAGATCTCAAGCCTCAACTTTGTAATGTTAGGCTCGTGTCATCTCCGGACCAGTCATGTAATATTCCGACCAACTTTGGAGAAGGTCAAACTGGAGTGAAACTAGTTAGACCATTCATGGTTTTCAAGGATCTTGTTAAGTATGTGGTTGGACCATTTTATTATACTACTCCTATGTGTGAGACTCCTAAATTTGAAAACAACTGATGAACACAGAGGGTTTTGACTTCTTGGCTGAGGTCATTTAATCAACAACTATAGTGGTCCTTCATTAAAGTAATATTACATTACTCAAATATTTGTAATTTCACATGGTTTTGCTTGCGTAATTTTGTTAATCATTGTACATGTCAATTTAATTTAAAGTGTAATATGTTTAAAATACATATAATTTTTTAAAAAAAATACATATAATGATAATATTTTTCTGGGTCTATTTTTGGAACTATCACTTTGTACGTACACCTTGTAAGAAATAGCACATAGTGTACGGACAAAGTGTACGGACATGGTAAATGTCCACTTTGTCCTTTTGGTAAACGATTACCTTCCTGGTAAATGTTTTGATGTCCACTTTGTCCTTTTGGTAAACGATTACCTTCCTGGTAAATGTTTTGTTTACCATGTTTACCAATGTGTTTGTGGTAAATGGTATTCGGTAATCGATTTCAAAAGGTTATTTTTGTCATTTTGTCTCGGTAAATGACAAAAAATCAGGAAGGTGTACGAAGGTTATTTTTGTCATTTTGTCTCGGTAAATGACAAAAAATCAGGAAGGTGTACGGACATGGTGTTAATTTTCACAAGTTGACCAAAAAAATGCTATTTGTTGTAATTGATTCTATTTTTCTTGTAATAAACCTCTTCGCCTGCGATTATTTGATAGGTTTCTTCTCTCATTATGTACACTAGAATATGGGTTCCGAGGTTCGGACTTTAGTTCCCACAATGTTGTTGGGATTATCGGCAACAATTACAAAAATAAAATAAAAATAGACCTCTTCAAATAAATTGAACTTCTAGTAATTTTTTTAATGGCTTTATTATCCTTTTAACATAGTTGGATACATAATTCAAACCTAAACATATGATGAATTTCAAAGGTGCCACATGATTTAACAAAAATTGTTGTGGAATGAAACAAATATGTTTGAAAGAGAAACTAACATATGTGGATAGACACAATAATTTCTCAGTTTTTTAATATAAGAAATTAGAAAATCTCTTGATAGACACAATAATTTCTCAGTTTTTTAATATAAGAAATTAGAAAATCTCTTTTATTCCTCACACAAAAGAAAATACTAGCTAGGGATAGTGGCTACAACACAAGAGAAACTAAAGATAGAGGGTATTACATAGGTAAAAGAGAGTAACATAATCTGCTGATTCCGAGGGGAACCGAAGCTTGCCAAAGGATAGAAGTTGCCCAATTTTCAAGAGGGGAAGATAACACAAAAACTCAGCTGTCTGAATCATCATCATCATCAGCTGTCTCTTTTATCATCATCAACCTTCTGCAAATCTTCATTGCTCCATATATCTTCAAACACTTGCCTTTACAACACTTAAACTAGAGTGTTTTCATTTTGCAGTATTGAGGCCACCCCATATAGGGGATGGCCATTATTTTTTCTTGTGTTTAGTTTTTGTGTTGTGCCAGATTTAAGAGAGGGTTAAACAATGGAGGCTCCATATGGGTGGTTTTATACTTGTGTCTTTTTTTTTGGGTTCTATGGAAGAGAGGGTTAAACAATGGAGGCTCCATATGGGTGGTTTTATACTTGTGTCTTTTTTTTTGGGTTCTATGGTCATGAAGACATTAAAATAGATAAATCTAAACCCCACATTGCATAAGCTATTTAGTGTTCTTTCCACCTTTTCTCATTTCTTTTTCATTCATTGCATAAGCTATTTAGTGTTCTTTCCACCTTTTCTCATTTCTTTTTCATTTTAAAAACAAACTTTTGTAACAATTAACCAATATATTTCATGTTTTTTTTTAATGTTCTTTATACATGACATATTTTGTATATTGTTAAGAAATTGTATATGTTTCATGTTTTTGTATTACATACACATATTTTATCTTCTATTATAATATTTTTTCCTTTTAAATAGAGATTACTGTTAAAACAAAACAAATGAAGAAAAAAACAATTAACCAATATATTTCATGTTTTTTTTTAATGTTCTTTATACATGACATATTTTGTATATTGTTAAGAAATTGTATATGTTTCATGTTTTTGTATTACATACACATATTTTATCTTCTATTATAATATTTTTTCCTTTTAAATAGAGATTACTGTTAAAACAAAACAAATGAAGAAAAATAGAATATTAGTGTAAATGGTGTAAAGTTAAGAGAGAATGAAAAGTAATATTAGAAAAATATAGAAATGGATTTAGAAGTGGAAACGGGTGATGGAAACAAGGGGGATTATGAGATGAGATTGCCTTTTTCAGTTTTCAGATACAATTCATTCATTTCATGACATCTGCCAAAATTGTATTATTTCTTTATTCAGATCTAAAACTACTGAGCTGCCAGTAAAGTGCAATTTTTTTAATAAAAATTACTGTTCATAAATTTTATATTTAGATTAAAGATCTTGACAAAAAAAAATAAAGATTACTGAAAAATAACAAGAATATGCTATATAGAATGTAATATTTTAAACTTTAATTTACTACATGAAAAAGAATTAATGGGAATATATTGGTGTTAATGACTTGACAAGCTCTTTTGTTTTTTTTTTTTTTTAACATCTAAACCATCAATTTCATTAATGATAACCAAGTGTCAATTAGTCAAATACAAGTCACAAGGACTCAACAATACCACTTACCAACCACAAACGGGTCGAGGGTCCAATAATGTNCACTACAAAAAAAAACTCCAAATGTTCCAACAAAGCCTAGAAAAACACAAAATACAGAAGAGATATAAGATAAAGAACGATTGAAAGTGAAGTCGACGGCAATCATAAACAAACCAGGGGATGCAGTGAACGCTTCAATCGCTTCAAGTTCAGTAACATTCTTGCATATATCAGAAGCCTCCATGGTGTGCCAAGAGACAATATTATTCAAAAAGTAAAGCTTCCGAGATCTAGCCATACCGTTAGAGAAGGTCACAGAAAATCAGAGAGGATGGATTGTCAAGCTTTGAATATTAGTCCAGGCAAACTCATCGAGCTCCAGAGTGTTGATAAGCAGCTCTCCGATGACNTCGACCACGGCAATGGTGCCGAAGCCGGAGAGGCGATTGACGGCGGCTGGAGAGAGTTTGTTTTTTTTTTTTTTTAGGGTTCCCTGTCTTAATACAGCTTTTGTTTAAGAATTATTTGAAGTGTAGTTTGGTGCAAGCAAGAGTCTCCATTTTTTTAAAATGCCTAAGGCCTCTTAAATCAAGGACCGACCCAATCTGTAAAAAATATTTTAGTGAGTAGTTAATAAAAAAAAAAAAAATTGATCCCTTCTAAATATTTTTCTGCTCCGCCACTGGTTTTATATCATCCCGAACACAATGATCAAAATAACTGCAGATTTCAAAATTTATATGGTTTTAACTGAAATTAAATTTAACATTCATTTTACTGGGAAAAAAAACTGTCGGGCAACAACGTGAAAGCTATAAATAACATCAAATACTTGCTTACATGCAAATAAATAAATATAAAAGTGTTTTTTTTTTTTTATTTTTTTTTTTAACAATGAGGAACACATCATTTATGGACTCCAAATAACACGGAGAACATGTCTTCCCCGATCAAATCCACCAAACCAAAAATAAGAACTTTTTTTGTTGTTGCTGATTTCTATTTCCCTTGCCCTTTGAATCTGCCGGTGAATTGAATTTTTATTGATCGGTAAGACCTTATAGCTTCATAATTCCTTTCTCTTCGTTGTTCCGGATACATATTTTGAGATTGTTGTTTGGTGACGAGGTCGTAGATTTGTTCATTGTATGATGTGATTTTGTTTGCTCCGTCGATCGATCCTTGAATTGTATAAAGGATCTTCATTTCAGGTTTGGCATCAAAACCCTTAATCTCTGAGATGTTCTGTTTTGGTCTTATTCTGATTTGCTACCGTACTATAACTGATTTGGTTCTGTTTTTGCATCATCCATAAAATCTCAAGTCACAAAAGAATGGAGCAATTCAGACAAATCGGAGAAGTCCTTGGAAGTCTGAATGCACTAATGGTATTACAAGATGATATCTTGGTAAACCAAAGACAATGCTGTTTGCTATTAGAAATCTTCAGTTTTGCTTTCAACACTTTAGCGGAAGAGATAAGACAGAATCTGAAGCTTGAAGAGAAACAAACAAAATGGAGAGCTCTGGAACAACCTTTAAGAGAGCTTTACAGAGTGTTTAAAGAAGGAGAAATGTATGTAAAGCATTGTATGGACAATAGCGATTGGTGGGGAAAAGTAATAAATCTTCATCAGAACAAAGATTGTGTTGAGTTTCATATACACAACTTGTTCTGTTATTTCTCAGCTGTTGTTGAAGCCATCGAGGCTGCGGGGGAGATTTCGGGCCTTGACCCTTCAGAGATGGAGAGAAGGAGGGTTGTGTTCTCAAGAAAGTATGATAGAGAGTGGAATGATCCAAAGCTATTCCAATGGAGGTTTGGGAAACAATATTTGGTCTCGAGGGATATTTGCAGCCGATTTGAGCATTCTTGGAGAGAAGATAGATGGAATCTAGTGGAGGCATTACAACAGAAGAGGAAATCAGATAGCGAAGATATTGGTAAAACCGAGAGACGTTTAGCTGAATTGCTTTTGAAGAAGTTAACAGGTTTGGAGCAGTTTAACGGGAAACTGTTTCCGAGTTCGATACTTGTTGGTTCAAAGGATTACCAGGTGAAAAAACGGTTAGATGGAGATGGACAATACAAGGAGATTCAATGGCTAGGCGATAGTTTTGCAGTGAGACACTTTTTCAGCAATCTTGAGCCCCTCAGTTCTGAAATTTCATCTCTTTTAGCGCTTTGTCATTCAAATATACTTCAGCACCTCTGTGGATTCTATGACGAAGACAAGAAAGAATGCTTTTTGGTTATGGAGTCGATGCACAAAAACTTGCAGAGCTACATGAAGGAGAATTGCGGACCGCGAAGAAGATATCTGTTCTCGGTCCCTGTCGTGATCGATATCATGCTGCAAATTGCAAGGGGGATGGAATATCTTCATGGAAATGATATCTTCCATGGAGATTTAAACCCCATGAATATTCTTTTGAAAGAGAGGAGTCATACCGATGGTTATTTCCATGCGAAAATCTCTGGATTCGGTTTATCTTCTGTTAAAACTCGGTCATCCTCGAGACCAAGCACTCCTGATCCTGTAATCTGGTATGCACCTGAAGTTTTAGCAGAGATGGAACAAGAGCTGAAAGGTAAAAATCCGAAATCAAAGATGACACATAAAGCAGATGTGTATAGCTTTGCAATGGTGTGTTTTGAGCTGATAACAGGAAAAGTACCATTTGAAGATAGTCATCTCAAAGGTGGGCAAATGGCCATCAACATTAGGATGGGAGAGAGACCTCTTTTCCCTTTCCCTTCACCAAAATACCTTGTTAGTTTGATTAAACGATGTTGGCATTCAGAACCGAGTCAGCGTCCTAACTTCTCATCCATTTGTCGGATACTACGCTACATCAAGAAGTTTTTAGTTGTGAATCCAGATCATGGTCATCCTCAAATGCAAACTCCACTTGTTGATTGTTGGGATTTAGAAGCAAGGTTCTTGAGAAAGTTTCCAGGTGATGCAGGCTCTCACACCGCATCTGTCAACCAAATCCCTTTCCAACTCTACTCATACCGAGTTTTAGAAAGAGAGAAGATGAATCCAAACGCTAAAGAAGGCCCAGAAGCCAGTGAATCTGAAGTAGAAGAAGATCCACCTAATGCCATGATTACAAGAGATACAAAAT
This sequence comes from Physaria fendleri, assembly GCA_036630335.1. NCBI lineage: Eukaryota > Viridiplantae > Streptophyta > Magnoliopsida > Brassicales > Brassicaceae > Physaria > Physaria fendleri. The sequence goes on along the minus strand of CM071716.1, from coordinate 26,286,571 downwards.
CATTGTGTCAAGATAAGACATCAGAATATTCAGATACAAGATCAATCCACTCAGAAGCTCCCATCAAAAAGGTCCCAGCTTTAAAAAAAAGTGGCGAAATGGCAAAGCTCCGAAGAAGTCCAAGCCTAGGTTAGTTTTATTCACCCTAATCTCTATATTGATGGATCATCAAAAAAAGATCTTAATGTTAATATCATCAATGTAGGTTCAGAAAAGTTCAGATCAGCAGGAACATCACCGTCAAAAGAAAGACCATCACCAAAAGTATCGCCGTTGAGTCCATTTGGAAGAAGCATTATTAAAGCAAGGAAAGATAATCGATTGCCTTTGAGTCCAATGAGTCCTCTGTCCCCAGGAAGACGTAGACAACCTACGGGTCATGCTTCTGACTCTGAACTTACTTAGCTTTACATCCATATAAGAAAGATTCATGAAAAATGCAGAGGTCAGTATTCAAAGCAGAGTTTATAGTTTCAGACAAAAACAATGAGGTAGAGATTTTTGCATAACAGTTTGTCGCTTAATTTAATAGCTTCTCTTTGAAATTTGTCTTCGTAGTGAGTGTGTTTTCTTTTCTTTCTTTTTTTAATAGCTTCTGCTGCAAGTTATAACTTCTCTTGGTAATTAAGTTTGAGTTGGGTTATAAAATCAACAACACAATATAATGTTTCTGTTTGCACAAAGGGATTCAGCATTTTTTAACAGCTAGGTAGTTCACCCCGCACTACATGCATATTTATTTTCATATTTTTTTTTTGTATGAATGTCAAAGTTGATTCATAAAAAAACTGTTCCCACAAGTCGGAATCAAAATACATCAGAATGCAATCCGATGCCATCCGCCTCATTAAAATCTCACTAGGTAAACCCAGAATAGGAAAAACCCCAGCACAGAAAGAGTACAGATGGACTCAAACAACCCAACTCGTAATTTCAACCCCCCAAAAACACAATAACTAAAATAAAAACCTAACTGCGAGTTGCAAACCATAACTGCAGAGCATGTCGATAACGAATGAACTCATCTTCTCGAAGAGATTATAAACTGTTCTTAACATGTCTGTCGAAAATCTTCACCAAGATTTCAGCATCACGAGGTATCTGACCATGACGCCTAGCATTTCTCTCCTCCCAGACAATATAAATTGCAGCCTATAAAGTGTAATTAACTAAAACTTGCAGCTTTGTCGAATTATAAACTCACTTATAAAGGAAAGACTATTTGAGAAAGAGGATCCCATTAATCTTCCCACTAGGAGACGCCACATTCGAGCTGAAAGGCTACACTAAAAAAACAAATGACTTTTGTTTTTATCTTGGACATGACACAAGCTACAAGTCTTGTTCACCGAATCCATAAAGCTTTACGATCCATCGTTATGCAAGCCATCAGAACATAATAACCAGAACATAAATGAATGCTTAGGATGATGATGAGGACATGACCAGCATGAACCTAGGCCGGTTCGAACCAGAGAAGACACAACCCAAAGGCCCTACTAAAGCTGCTCAAGACTTACCATACTTGCTCGTACCCGAAGGATATCTTGCCGAAGGATATCTTGCCGTAATCACTTCCGGAGTTACAAAAGAGATCACGGCAAGTTCACAAGAACCGGATCAGACCTTAAGCACCTCAAAAGCAGCCTATAAAAGACTTACCAGAAGTTACCACGACCTTGAAGACAACTTTCCATTTCTGCCGCTCCTTGGAGTAATTACCCGCAACAACAATCTTTTTACCATCTTACCGAGGGACCACTTACCATATCTGCTACCACTTCACTTCACTCCATCTCACCATCTAGAAGATCCCTTCATCATCTACTTTCCATGTTCAGCTCACGCCATCACTTCATGCTTTCATTCACCGCGACAACAATATCTCCACCATTACTCACAACTTCCGGATAAGGCAACTTCTACTCCATCACAAAATCACCCAACGGCTATATCATTCTTCATCAATTCGGCTATATCATTCTTCATCAATTCATCCACATCACTTCACCACCAGAATCATCATAACTCCACAAAATCATCCCACCAATAAAGCCTAACGATGTCTTTTATTTTATCAATAATGTTGCAATCTTTGTTTCCTTTTTGTTATTTCGTTTTCAACTCTTTATAAGCCTCTCGGCTCCTTTGTTTTCATTCCCCCTTGATTTTGAAATAAAATATTATTCAGTTCTCAAACTGAGATGCGTGTGATTCCGTAAAGAAAGGCTTCCTGACTTATCAAAGGTTTCTCCATCACCTTTGTGGCGTCATTCAATCCACCTTCCATCCCATCCAGTTAGAAGATTCCTTTAGCTTGGTTGGGGAGGCTTCTTCTCCACCAACCTATCACGTCTATCTCGTAGTCTCTTTTTGGGCTACATCATCTGGTATCAGAGTTTAAACGCTCCAAACCCGGTGAGATCTATCCTTATCTTTGTTATTGTTTTTCATTCTGTTTTGTTTTCATTTTCAATTTATTTCAAAGTAAAAGCCAAAAGAAAAAAAAATTGTTTTGTTTCTTCATTTTGTTCTAGCATTTCCGAATTAAAAAAAAATCTATCCATTTATTTTGTTTCATTTCAGTTTGTTTTCTTAGTAAAAAAAAAAAGAGTTTGAAATTGTTTTTGTTCTTGTTATTTTGATTTCTCATATTTAAAATATATATATACTACTTGCTTGTTTGATTTGTTTTTCAAGTTTCATTTAAAAAAAAAAAAAAAAAAAAAAAAAACCCCATTTATTTAAAAAAAAAAAAAAAAAACATAAAACCGCATTTGTACCTACCATACCCATCCCAATTCGTCTCCTTATTCATATAAAATCATTTCATTTATCTTTCCCATTTACATTAACCCGTCCATTTGCATTATTGCTTAATATTTGTTTCCTTGTTTGGACCAACGGTCTTATTTTGTTTCCTCTTTGGACCATAATTCGAAATTGATTTTTTTTTGTTTTCTTGTTTCTTTGACGAGATGACCAACAATGAAGAGGTGCAAGTAGTTTTGGCGCAACTTCAGGCAGGAATTAGATCATTCGGAGAACAAATGAGAAGAGCCGAACAATTAAATTCCAAAGCTGCCCAAAAATACCCGGCTAGAAGTTCACAAAAAGGCAGCAAGCAACATTCGTCGAAGGTTATGAAAGGAGCATGACGAGTCTCCAACCAACTGAGGAACACCATAGAAGAAGAAGAGAACCAGACCCTCCTCTCGACCATGATACAAGACACTACCGGAATAGCAAGAGTAATTTCCCCACCTTTGCCGGCAGAGTTGATCCTGAAGCATATTTCGAGAGGGAAGAGCGTATGGAACGTGTCTTTGACCAGCACCATTATTCCGAGGCCAAGAAGGTAGCTGTTGCAACATCAACATTCACTAAACATGCCTTATCTTGGTGGGACCGGGAAGTAGCTGAAAGGAAAAGACACAAACACCATGCTCTAGTCAATTGGGAAGACTTAAAACGCCAACTACGCCAACGCCATGTGTCCAGACATTACCACCGTAAGCTTATGGATGAGTTCCAAGAGATAGTCCAAGGGAACAAGACGGTGGCGTAAGCTTATGGATGAGTTCCAAGAGATAGTCCAAGGGAACAAGACGGTGGAAGAGTATTATGAGGAGTTCGATTCTTTATACAACAAAGTTGGATTGCATACACCTGAAGAGAACCGCATGACACACTTTCTAGATGGTCTACAAGAAAAGATTGCGTGCAAGGTAGAAAGGTACACTCACTACGATCTACCAGACCTACTACAACATGCAATACAAGTGGAGCGACAAGTGAACAAGAAGTTGTCAAAAACTGGTAGGACACGTACAAGTGAAGCTCCTCTCATTAGCCAACCAGTAGACGTTGTCAAGACAAATGAAGAGCATGAATCTGAGGGTGCACCTATGGAAGAAGTTGTGATCTATCCGGAAACCGGTGAGTGTATGGAGTTGGGTCCAACCCTTAACACCACAGAAGAGTTGAAAGCACCTCGACGAGAAACACCTAAAGATGCTGGGCCCAAAGAAGATGTCATAACTGAAGAAGAGAAGATACACTATCCTGAAGTCGATGAGCTAATGGAGACAAGAAACGTCCCTAGTTCCTTAGTAGAAAGGGAGGCGCTTCAACAAGGTGCTAAGGTAAGTAACCATAACCTAAGTAATGTTTGTTACACTGACCTGGCTAGTTTATCCTTAGTAAGCTGGTTGCAAATAGCTGAGCTACCACCACACACTTGGCGCCATCCTAGAAGGCTAGAAGATGAAGCTGAGAGCACAATGCCCAATTTGAACCTCGTTCCTTTCTATAGATTCCAACCAGTTGGTAAATTGATGTGTGATGAAGCAACCGTGCAATCTGATCAGCTCCTACTCACCAACCCGTGTCAACTTAACCAAAAGGTAAAAGACCTTCAGGTTCAAAAACCTAGAGAGCAAGGTCATAGTAAGGAAATTCTTCTCTTAACTCCTCTAGTTGTTTTGAACTCCTTGACTATTAAAGAACATATGCTGCTCATGATTTTCCGAGAAGGTTTATTTTCAGGTCAAGAATATGATCCTTTGATTTCGGTATTTAAGAAGAAGCAAAGGAAGAAAGAAGGTTATGCTAACAGTGTTACTAAAGAGGACGAATCAGTAGCACCACTGGTCAAACTTCAAAACGATCTCCTAAGTGTGGTGACGACAAAACGTAAACTGTTTGGTGTAACAAACTTTGAGGCTCCAAACTATGTGGGTAATTCTCTCACCTTGGATATTTTACATCAATTGCTGTTATATGTTAAAGGATTGATGAGAGTTGAAAAAACAAAAGTTGAGTGTGCTAGCATTACATGTTCGGAAGCAGAATTAGTGAAGCAATGGCTAAGTGTAGAAGATAGTCTCGAGTTTGCGCTAACAAGTTTTTATATTCTTAAGAACAACTTATTACACTTGTTTCTTGCCTTGGAGGATGTATGTTTTGCATGTATAAAAGAGAACAACTATGAGCTAAAGGATAGATCAGTCTCACCGCTTGTCAAACCTCAAGAAGATCCGCTGAAAGTAGTTTCAATACTACATGGGCTGTTTAGTGCAACACCAACAAATTCAGAGGAGCCAAGCTATGTAAGCAATTCTGTATCTTTAGACATCCTTCATCAACTACTGATTTATGTTAAAGGATCATTTGAGATTGAGAAACCAGTAAGTATAATTGCTCGAACCTCTTGTGTAGAATCGCAACTTCTTATGCAATGGTTAAATGAGGTCGATAGAAATTATATAAAACTGCTGATGTGTTTCTATGGTTTAAAGGACATTTTAATGCGCTTGTTTCTTGTCCTCGAGGTTGAGTATATTTCAGGAACTAAAAGGAGACCTGATGATAACTTTGGAAATGAGCTCCGGCCAAAGGAGAAACAAGAAATCCGCAAAATCCTTACAAGTGCAAGGGTACGGTTTAAATTATTAAATTCTGATTTTAATCTTTACATGAATCCCATAATGCACTTGGTCTTGTCCTTGAGTATTGAGATAGGAACAGGTCTGATTAAGAAATGCAATCCACAAGGGAACGTCAAAGAAGATCCACCAAATCACTATCCAACACACGAGCGGACTTCGGTTCCTACAAATACAACGGTATGGAATGCATTCTTTAATTTTTATTTTAAAAATTCCATGACTGTTATAATGCCCTTGTTCTTGCCTTGGAAAGATGAACAAGTTACATGTTTAATCAAGAGGAAGATGAGGCAAGAAGACATTAAGGAAGAACCGCCAGATCCAAGAGAACATGAGCATACAAGAAGGCGTGACTTAGGAACTTTCACGAAGGAACTTAAGGGCGAGATGAGCACCCAAGAGCCAATAAGTACCAAGAATGTTGCCAACCCAGATGTAAATGGCAAAGGAACATTTCAGCTCAAGGAGGAGCCACCTGATTTCCCACACTCAGTATCATTCTCAGGTAAGTCTCTAAACCCCTCTACACTCCCATGGAATAACTTGCTTTATCTATGCGTAGGTGATCAAGTTTTGAGGTGAAAACTTTTTAAAGAGGGAGGGTATGATGAGGACATGACCAGCATGAACCTTGGCCGGTTCGAACCAGAGAAGACACAACTCGAAGGCTCTACTGAAGCTGCTCAAGACTTACCATACTTGCTCGTACCCGAAGGATATCTTGCCGTAATCACTTCCGGACATACTTGCTCGTACCCGAAGGATATCTTGCCGTAATCACTTCCGGAGTTACAAAAGAGATCACGACAACTTCACAAGAATCGGACCAGACCTCAAGCACCTCAAGACCAGCCTATAGAAGACTTACCAGAAGTTACCACGGCCTTGAAGACAACTTTTCATTTCTGCCGCTCCTTGGAGTAATTACCCGCAGCAACAATCTTTTTACCATCTTACCGCGGGACCACTTACCATATCCGCTCCCACTTCACTTCAATCCATCTCACCATCCATTCCCAACTTCTAGAAGATCCCTTCATCATCTACTTTCAATGTTCAGCTCACGCCATCACTTCATGCTTTCATTCACCGCGGCTAGGGGTGGGCAAAAAACCCGAAACCCGAAAACCCGAACCAAACCGAACCGAAAAAGTAAGAACCGAACCCGAACCGAATTCTTTGAATACCCGAATGGGTCTTGAATTTTAAAAACCGAAAACCCGGATCCGAACCCGAACCAAACCGAGAACCGAATGGGTAACCCGAAATACCCGAAATATTTTATTAATTTGTACTTTTTAGGTATGTTAGTTATAATTAGTTATAATATTAAGTATTTATATAATATATTTTAATTTTTTTGTTTATATTTGGTTATTTTTAATCATATTTACGTTCAAATCTAATAATTTAATTTATTTTTGAATATTTTTAAATAGTTTTGATTTATATTGGTAACTACGGGTATAAGTAACCACAAAACCCGAACCGAACAGAACCATTTTTGGTTTTGGCTACTATTTGGGTTCATACCACAAAACCCGAACCGAACAGAACCATTTTTGGTTTTGGCTACTATTTGGGTTCATTTTTTATGTAACCATATCGAACTCGAACCCGAAAAGAACCGAACCGAACCCGAACCGAAATTAGTGAATACTTAAACAGGTCCTAATTTTTAAAACCCGAAAAAACCAAAACCCGAAAAATCCGAACCAAATCCGAACCGAATACCCGAACGCCCATGCCTAACCACGGCAACAATATCTCCACCTTTACTCACAACTTCTGGATAAGGCAACTTCTACTCCATCACAAAATCACCCAACGGCTATATCATTCTTCATCAATTCATCCACATCACTTCACCACCAGAATCATCATAACTCCACGAAATCATCCCACCAATAAAGCCTAACGGCTAGTCTTTTATTTTATCAATAATATTGCAATCTTTGTTTCCTTTTTGTTACTTCGTTTTCAACTCTTTATAAGCCTCTCGAATCCTTTTTTTTCATTCACCCTTGATTTTGAAATAAAGTATTATTCAGTTTTTTTTTCAATTCTCAAATTGAGTTTGTAGTCTCTTCTTTATGCGTGTGATTCCGTAAAGAAAGGCTTCCCGACTTATCAAAGGTTTCTCCATCACCTTTGTGGCGTCATTCAATCCACCTTCCATCCCATCCACTTAGAAGATTCCTTTAGCTTGGATTGGCGAGGCTTCTTCTCCACCAACCTATCACGTCTATCTCGTAGTCTCTTTTTGGGCTACATCAGATGAGCATAACGAATCCACACTAACCTGGCCCAACTCTCACGCGGATGCGATTATCGAAGTAGCTTCCTAGTATTAGCGGTACTAAACGTATCATCATATCTATCGTCTGCACGCTTCCATAGATGAATGTCCGAAACTATTTATCCAATACGATACACTAAAGTTGCAATATGCTCTTCAATCGACTGATAAATCGGATTACGATGACGTCTTCGTCTTCGCCGTCTATGAATTACCTCCTGAAATGTTAACCTCTCCGAAATTCCAATATCAATAAAACCCATACTGCCAACTAAATCCATTAAGAATCCTAAATCTGACCAATTGTCATACCAAAACGATGTTCCCCTACCAGATTTGATTTCCACTTTATGCATATTTTTTGCAACAGCTCTCATCTTGAAAATCTTCTTATGAATCCAGGTTCCCACTGTTGCATCTTTTACCGTCCAAATAGAAGAACCCTTAAGCAGTACATTATCAATCCAATGAACCCACAATGTATCTACCTTGGAAATTATTCTCCATAAGAGCTTTAAGCAGCTAATTTTATTCGTTTCTTTTAAACAAAGTAAAACCAGACCACCCTCCTCCTTTGGTAAACAAATACGAGACCAAGCTACTTTAGCTTTAGCCGTATTAAGATCAGGACCAAACCAAATAGCAGCACAAAGAGATTCCAAATGATGAATACAATCAGCTGGTAAATAAAACGCCATTTTCCAAAAGGTAATTAACACATAGATGACCGACTTAACAAGCGTGACCCTCCCCGAATAAGATAAGAATCTGAAAGTCCAAGAACTCATAATAGATCTAACATATGGTTACACAACCTATCAAAGATATGGGTTCATTATAAATGTTTAACGCAACAAATAGCTAGTCCTCGAGCAACACATGCAAAAGACTAACCATCATGGCTCACTTAGAACCGACACAGTGGTTTTAGGTATCCTACAATGGGGTAATACAATGATGGGGTAAGATACTAACCGTCCTTACCTGGGTAGTGCTTGGATTATCCTTTCAAATTCTTTCGGCCTCGTCGCCTTAGTTCACTTAGAACCGTGCCTTCACTTCACTTAAAGAAAGAAGAAGAACTTTAGAGAGATAAGCAGAGAAAAAGTTGTGACTGATTCTCAAATGAGAGTGAACTCCTTCTTTTATAGGTTCTGAAAGAATCATCTCCCTTAATGTCATATCTTGGTCATTTATTGCGAAATCGTGATCAAATTGTAATCAAATTATGATATCATTCATCACGTATATATTCTTTTTCTTTGTAGGGAGGATTTAGGAGAATTAATGCCTTGATGTCCAAATCGTAATCTCCTCAGAAATCGTAACAGATACTAGGGTTTCTTAACGTCTAGACGGTTTGATCCGATGGTTCGGTTATGCGTGCTACCGTGACTGCTCATGCTCGACCCTTAGGTCAGCTCTATCGCGCCAATGCCTCGTAACGGTTTGGCCCTAACTCGCCTTGCCTTAACACGTTCTACGTTACCTAACCATGGTTGTCAGATTTAACCCTAGTCTACCGTACATCTGACCACACCATAACTTCTGTATGGAACCGTACATCTGACCACACCATAACTTCTGTATGGATTAACTTGGCCCATCTTCTTCCTTAATTCTTAAAAGGTTTCATTTGCTAATTCTCTTAAGAACTAACATCCTTTTGGCCCAATAGCCCACTAAACTTTTAGGCCCATTGGCACTTAGCCCATTTGACACTTAGCTCATTAAGTCCACTTGGCACTTAGCTTATTGACTTATCCATTCTTACTAATGGATCTTTGCCTTAGTCTTTGGATCTTTATAAACTGGAACCTAACTTGTTATTTAGCCCATGAATTTTATAAGAACAACAATAAACCATACGTGTCAAGTTTTGTCCCAAAATAATAACTTTATTAATGTATAGCTTAAGCCAATTTATTACATCAACTTTTGTTTTACTCTCTTAATTGTAGTTAAGCTGCTTAAATAAAATGCATGACCTTATAAGGCCTTATTCTTGAGGCTTGTTCAACAACCGAACATAGCTCGAATTGCAATTGTTACATCTTATCATTTACTTTGCATGCAATTTACTTTCCCGCTCTTTATGCTATTTACTTTAATGCTATTTAATTTAATGCTATTTATTTTTCCACAATTTTACCTTTTTGTTATTTAATTTATGTTATTTATCCGCAATTTTACCTTTTTGTTCTTTAATTTATGTTATTTACTTTTCTGCATACACCAAATATCTCTTGACATTTATTTTCTCTCTAACTTCCTTAATCTACCCAAGGGATTCTCGAAGTGTACTACTTCCTCTGTTTCAAAATATAAGGGGTTTAAGAAAAAATGACGGTTTTTAACAAGGTGGATTAATTGTCTCTTTTAACTAGATTTCGTCCAATTATAAAGTGTATTACAGTGATCATTAATTAAAAATTTACCATAAAACTTTAAAACCCCTTATAATTTGAAACAAATTTAAAAGGCTAAAATATAAAACTTTAAAACCCCTTATAATTTGAAACAAATTTAAAAGGCTAAAATCCCTTATATTTTGAAACGAAGGGAATATTGATCTTTTTGAATCGACGTTGCTTTGTACTATAAACGAGTTACTATGGACAAGCAGTGTAGAACAAGTTAAACTCTCGATGCTACTAACTAGTCACTACTAGAAAAAGGTTTTTATTGTGACGATCTTTTCCGTCACATTAAGTATAGTTTCGTAACAATAAGATCATTTGTGACGATATGAAAACGATTATAATAAATTCGTCAAAAATTTTATTTTGTAATAAAAACTTAACACGGTTGTGACGTATATATGCGGAAGCTATTTTGTCACATTTTGTGATTAAAGTTACTAAATTGTCATGATTTTTGAATAAGAGGGTGTTATTTATTTGCATATTTATAAAGACTTTTTAACACTTCTAAAATTATAGAAAGTAACGATTTTAAAATATTGCGAAAGAGTATGTCCAAATATTGCATAATATTTTTAAAGATTGTGAGAGAGTATCTCCAAAATTATCTCACACATAAGAGAGTATTGTCCAGAGTATTCCAACGTTTATGGAAATACGCCAAAAAAATATATTCCATATTCTATAAAATTAGTCTGCAACTACCGTACACCTTATACTCAATCTCTGAAACACGATCACCGCAGGTACATAATTTTATCAATATTTTTTCACTAGTATATTTTTGTGTGTTTGTTTTATATAAAGTTCGGTAATTTTTTCTGATTTTTTTAATTATCAATATTTGATTATCATGAAACTATATGTTTATTTCTTAAGTGGCGAATGGATCATCTAATGACTCATTAGGAAAATACGATATAACAATTATTCTTTGTTATTCTTTTATGTTCTTGAAGTCACATCGTCATCCCGTGAATGTATATAAGAGTTTCAGATCATTTTAATGGATCCATCTCAAATTTTTTTTTTGTTATTTTTGTTATATGAGTTAGTTAGATACTGAAATCTCTAAACTTTTTGTTCTTATCCATGTTTTATTAGCTAATGGAAAATTCTCAAAAAGGTAAAGAAAGAGAACAATACAATCAATGGTCTACACATGAAACAAAATTATAAACAAACTAAATGTGGAGCAAAAAATTCTACCAGTTCTCAGTGACATGCTTGGATGCCAAAAAAACTCACGTACACTAATTAAGTCGAATGAAATATTTGAGAACCACTTACCAAAATTATCAAAATTACCAAAATTATCTGGAAAATTCTCAAAAAGGTAAAGAAAGAGAACAATACAATCAATGGTCTACACATGAAACAAAATTGCTGATAGATTTACTCGTCGACAATTAATCGCAATTGGCGTGATGCTAACGACAATATAAACAAACTAAATGTGGAGCAAAAAATTCTACCAGTTCTCAGTGACATGCTTGGATGCCAAAAAACTCACGTACACTAATTAAGTCGAATGAAATATTTGAGAACCACTTACCAAAATTATCTGGATCTATAACGTTTCAATTCTGGATTTTGATGGGATCCTGAAATGAAAAGGTTTACTGCTCCTGATGAAGTGTGAGACGGATATTTAAAGGTATGTATTCGATTATCTATGTTTAAGTATCATAACATAATTTTTTGAAGTTATCTTTTTAGTTATACATCTTATATTGATTTACAAAACATCCTACACATAAACATTTGCGGTATGAGTCGAACGAACAATTTTGACGATCTTCAACTGATATTTGGTTATATTATAGCTATTGGCAGTTTCACGATTGGAATGGGTGATACCATTGATGCTCGTACCTTTAGAGTTGGGGACAGTAATCAAGTGAGAGATGATGTCAATCTTCATCATAATGACGATGATGTTTTTGAACGGTAAGTCATTTTTCTAGACACAAATCCAAAAGGCAGTGTAGAAAAACTTAATGAGAGGAAGATGGCTAAAATAGAAAATATTAGCAATATCAATAAGGTGAAACATGATCAGGAGAATCCGATGATCATAGTTAGCAGCAAGATCCTTAGTGTCATACAATAAAGAGAAGAAAGACAACAAAGAGAAGCTAAGAAAAGAAAAGAAAAGCTGAAACAGGAAGCTGAGGAAAAGGAAGCTGAGAAGAAAAAAGAAAATATGTGGGAAGCGACAAAAGAGATCCCAAATTTAGATAATCATCCCCGCTACAAAGCAATTTACCTTGATTCGCTCGCTTGGAATGAAAAATATCTTCATGTACATGAACGCAGAAGAACGATTGGTTGGATTCAGAGCAATGTTAGCTCTATTTGACTATTTTGATAATCGTAATTTTTTTGGTTTTTAAAAGTGTTTATTTATTAGTGTTTGGTATGACTATTTTTCTTTGAGTTTTTTTGTTTGTTTGTTTTGTTGATGTTTATTTCAAGCTTCCACGTACGTTTTCTTCATTCAAATAACGGATGCTGCAACTTTATTAACTTCTTCTTTGGTTTAATTCTCTTCCTATCTATCAATCATCTTCATCATCATAATAGTTTATGAGATTAACCAACAGTGAGCTAGAAAAATATTGAAATCATAAAGAATGGTGAAACCTTGAGATGGAAGAAGGAGGAGGAGGGTGGTTACGACCCGATTGTGAACCAGAGGGATATTCAGTGCGAAGCTATGATAACCATTGCTAGAGATTGGGTTACCGAAATACCGAGGCTTATGGTCAAAACACGTAGACTATGAGAAAACAACTTGGAATATCATATTATCTAGTTAACACAAAAATGATTTTTAAGAAGATAACAAAATGTAGTGTTACATTGATCCATATGGAAAAATTTTGAACAGAAGGCCAAATATACCTTACACCTTGACAAGATTATCACTTACATAGGATTTTCTCTATAAATACATAATTAGAGGCATTGTTAGGAGGAACAAGATCCCAAGTATGATTGTTCAGCTGCGAGTTGATCTCTTCAACCATTGCTTGTCGCCAATGTGGAATCTTGAGAGCTTCTGCAACAGACGAAGGAATATAATTAGGAGAGACAGTTTTAGAGACATGAAGATTCAAGCGTTAAACCGGATTAGAGAAACGAGTTCTGCGTCGAGGTGGGACAATCGGTTCTGCAGGTGGCGGAGGAGGAACAAGCGGGTCTGTAGGTGGTGGAGGCGGTGCTGCTGGAGCAACTAGAACGGGTGATGCAGCGGGTGGGGCAGAGACAGAACTCGGGTCTAAATCAGAACTGGAAGTTGATGCAGCGACACTTTTTGCATGAACAGGGAACGACTGTTATAGTGGTGGTGAAGACTGCAGCTGCGTCGGAGGTGGAGAAGGGGATTGAAGCTGCGTCGGAGGTGGAGAAGACGACTGCACAACCTGCGGATTGACAGAAACTATGGGAGAAAAGGTATTAGTAGCATCAGTTGAAGAAGAAGAAGCTGTAATAGGTTGTTTAAAGGGAAAAACAGCTTCATGAAAAGTAACATGACGAGATGTATATATGCGGTTGGTGCTGCGATCTAAGAAATAATAGGCACTTTGCGTAAGAGAATAGCCAAAAACACACATGGCTTAGAACGAGCATCCAATTTATTAGATGCATAGGGACGCAACCAAGGAAGACAAAGACACCCGAAGACTCTTAAGCGCTGCAAATTAGGAGAATTGTTAAACAATTTTTGATAAGGAGTTATAAAATCTAGAGTGCGAGATGACATGCGATTAATCAAATAAACAGTGATATACCGATAATTTACCCAGTTTTTAGGTGTTTTTCTCTTTTGTTTTGTTTCTTTTTCTTT
>CM071716.1:26262117-26272536 GCA_036630335.1 Physaria fendleri | reverse complement strand
AACCATCTTCCTACTTAGTATCTTCTCTGGTTCCCTTGCTTGTAAGTCTCCAACAGATGCAGGTAACTGAGATGATGTAATGACTGATCCTACACGAAGCTTGAGCTGCGAAATATGGAAGACAGGATGGATATTTGTACCTTCAGGTAGCCTTAGCTTGTAAGCTACTTCTCCACAAGTGTCAATGACTTCGTAAGGGCCATAGTACTTAGGTGCTAGTTTCTCATTAATCCTATTTATCAAACTCTTCTGACGGTATGGTTGAAGTTTGACATAAGCCCAGTCTCCTACCTCCAACTTTCTCTCTGTCCTATGTTGATTAGCAAAAATCTCCATCCGATGCTGAGCCCTTAGCAAGTGAAACTTAAGTATCTGAAGCATTTGTTCCCTCTCTTGTAAGCTTTGACCTACTACTTCAATCTTGGATTCTCCCGGTAAGTAAGGTAAGTGTTGAGGTGGCGGTCTACCATAAACAGCTTCAAAAGGAGTACACTGTATAGCAGAATGAAAGCTTGTGTTGTACCAGTATTCCGCAAGCGGTAGCCACTTACTCCATGAAGTCGGTTTATCACAACACATACATCTGAGATAAGTCTCTAAGCCTCTATTCACTACCTCGGTCTGCCCATCTGTTTGCGGATGATATGCCGTAGTCAGTTTCTGCGATACTCCATTGAGTTTGAGTAATTCTTGCCAAAATTCGCTAGTGAGAGTTGAGTCCCTGTCACTGACAATTGAGGATGGATAACCATGCAATTTAAAGACGTTATCAAGGAAGACCTGAGCTACGTCTGCCAAAGTATAAGGGTGGCTTAATGACATGAAGTGTACAGCCTTTGATAATCTGTCAACTACCACAAAAATGACTATCTTGCCGTGAGATAGGGGTAGTCCAGTTATGAAGTCCATTGATATGTCTGTCCATATGCCTTCAGGTATGGGTAGGGGTTGAATGAGCCCTGGATATGCTGCATTATCAGTCTTGCATTGTTGACACACATCACAACTTCTTATAAACACTTGAATCTCCTTATTCATACCCTTCCAGTAAAATAGTCCTTTAACCCTTTGATGAGTAACTTCTCTGCCTGAGTGTCCTCCCCCATTTGAACTATGCATCCACTCCAGAATGATTTGCTTGATAGTTGTGTCAGATGGTATCACTATCTTCCCTTTTCTTCTTAGAATTCCGTGTATCCAAGTATAGTGTGGGTGGTTCTTCTTTTTCCCTTCAATGTCTCCTATGATATTCTGCACAGATTGGTCTTGAAAATATGCTCCTTTAATTTGTTGCAACAGGTCACCTTCAATAGATGAAATCGCCATATTGATGACTTCAGCTTCCTCTAAGATGTTGGTTTCTTCTATCCTGGAAAGAGCATCTGCTGCCTTGTTCTCTTTTCCTTGTCTGTACTGGATTTCATAATCAAATTCCAGCAATTTAGATAGGCACTGTTGCTGGATTGGAGTGTTGAGTCTTTGTTCCAGTAAATACTTCAAGCTTCTTTGATCGGTTTTGATGATGAAATGGTTATGCAGCAAGTAATGCCTCCATTTCTGCAAAGCAAACACAACAGCAAACAATTCTTTCTCATAGATTGAGTTAGTTAGTTGTTTTCCCTTAAGGTGCTTGCTTATATAAGCTATTGGATGTCCCTCCTGAACCAAGACTGCTCCTATACCTGTACCAGAAGCGTCAGTTTCCACGGTAAAAGTCTTATCAAACCTGGGCAACGCCAATTGTACCAGAAGCGTCAGTTTCCACGGTAAAAGTCTTATCAAACCTGGGCAACGCCAATACTGGTGCTGTGCTGAGCGCTGTTTTCAAAGTGTTGAATGCTTCCAGAGTTGAGTTAGTCCATTTGAAGCCGTCAGTTTTGGTTAATTCTGTAAGTGGTTTTGCGATTCCATCAAATCCCTTTACAAATCTCCTGTAATAACCAGCAATTCCTAAGAATCCTCTTACTTGTTTTACTGATTTTGGTATTGGCCACTCCACTATGGCTTGTATCTTTTTGGGATCAGTAGATACTCCTTGCTTATCAATATATTGGCCTAGATACTCCACTCTCTCTGTATTGAATACACATTTGCTTTCCTTAGCAAACAAGCTGTGTTTCTTCATAGCTTCAAAAACTAACTGCAAATGTAATAAGTGTGTTTCTGCAGATTCACTGTAGATAAGAATATCATCAAAGAAAACTAAAACGAATTTTCTTAAAAACTCCCTGAAAACTGAGTTCATAAGCCCCTGAAATGTTGCTGGAGCGTTGGTTAGTCCAAATGGCATGACTAAGTATTCGTAGTGTCCATTATGTGTCTTAAAAGCTGTCTTCTGAATATCCTCTGGCTCCATTCTCACCTGGTGATAGCCAGCTCTTAAGTCTATCTTAGAAAACACTTGTGACCCGCCAAGTTCATCTAAAAGATCTTCAATAAGTGGTATTGGTAATCTGTCTTTGACTGTAAGGTTGTTCAAACTCCTATAATCCACGCACAGTCTCCACGTTCCATCTTTTTTCTTAACCAGAACCACCGGAGATGCGTACGCACTTGAGCTAGGCTGAATGGTACCTGCAATCAACAATTCCCGCACAATCTTTTCTATTTCATTCTTTTGGTAAATAGCGTACCTGTAAGGTCTATGATTGACCGGGTTTGCTCCTTCAACTAAAGTGATCTTATGATTATGGTTTCTTCTCATTGGAGGAAGGTTGGTTGGTTCTTTAAAGATCTCTTTATTCTGGTCTAGAAGTGCCTGCAACTCATGATCCCTTTCTTTTTCCTTCAAAGGCATAGCTATGATAGCAGAAAGGCTAGCTGTGATCTCCTCTTGTCCTTCCTGTGCCATAATCATCACCACTTGTGAAGTTGTTGGATCGATTTTAGCTGCCTCTTTTCTTCTCATCTCTCTGACCCTCCATTTTTTAATCCATGTAAAGCTAAAGTTGTTGGATCGATTTTAGCTGCCTCTTTTCTTCTCATCTCTCTGACCCTCCATTTTTTAATCCATGTAAAGCTACTGTCTTGTGATTCCACTTGAATCTCATAGTTAAATCTGCCATATTCCAAGTAACCGGTCCCAATGTCTTGATCCATTCAGCTCCAAGAATCACATCACAAGCTCCTAAAGGAAGCAACAGTAGGTCGGTTTTAAATTCTGTCTTGTTCTAGAAGTTCCATGTGAAACCAGTGACTTGTCCTGGAATCTTGTAGGTTGACCCATCTGCTATTTGAAATTTGGTAATGTATGGAGTTGATTAGGTTAGGTTGACCCATCTGCTATTTGAAATTTGGTAATGTATGGAGTTGATAAGGTGCATCCTAGGCTTTCAGCTACCCTTGGGTCTATGAAGTTGTCTGTTGCCCCTGTATCAATGAGGAAAAACAACACTTTCTGATTATGCATACCTCTAACTCCAATATTACTATTTCTTGTGATCCCAGCCATAGTTGGGACAGAAACATGGGCGACTCTTGCTAATTCATCCTCCTCTGACCCTTGTTCTGGTTCTTCAGATTCGTCATCATCTGACACATCTTCTTTAGCTTCAATGAAGTAGAGTTTAACTGTCTTATGTGTTTCCCCGTGCGCCGGTGACCATTTCTCATGGCAGTAGAAACATAAGTAGCTTCAATGAAGTAGAGTTTAACTGTCTTATGTGTTTCCCCGTGCGCCGGTGACCATTTCTCATGGCAGTAGAAACATAAGCCCTTAGCTCTGCGTTCCGTCTGCTCTACAGCAGGTATGTACCTCTTTCCTTTTTGCGTTTCCTTCCCCAAATTGTTCACTACTCTCTGATGCTGTTGCCACTTGTTCTCTCTGTTATAGTTGCCACTTGATTTGTTCTGATGACTACTAGAGATCGCAGGTGCAGAATAATTCCTCTTAGGATGTGCCCTTTCATATAATTTCCCAAGATTCAAACATTCCCTTATCGTTTGTGGCCTAAACATCTTAATGTGCATTCTAGTCTCAAGTCTAAGACCTGCTATATACCAACCCAACAATACCTTCTCTGGAAGATCTGTGATTCTAGCCCTTATTAATTCAAACTTGTGGTGATATTCCAAGATGCCATTGTCTTCTTTGAGCTCTTTAAGTTCTTCCTGTGGGTCTTCATCTGATTCTTCGAATCTGTCTAGAAGCATTGCTTTATAATTTCCCCATCCGTAGTCAACTTCCCCATCAGCTTGGATATTAGCATGATTCCAAGTTGCAGCTTCACCATCAAAATGACAAGCTGCCAATGTACATTTCCCTCATCTCTTCTAATTGTTTCTTTAGATCTGCGTCTCCGTCTTTGTTAGACGCCTGTGCTCGTGTTCCCACCATTGCGATCCGAGGATGACCGCGCTCTGATACCTTTGATAGAGGGTAAAATCACAGAGAAATGAATTTCCCCAATCGCAACCCAAGCAATGCTTATTCAGCAATAACCTAGAATTTCAAGAGCAAAGAAGTGTAAACTCCCAGAACTCAAGAACAGATTTGTTCGTAACCAAGAACCAAACTTTACTAATTTCAATCGATAAGTACAACGATGGAGTTTTGGGGATTTTATACAGTACACAACAAAGGAATTTTTAGAATAAATGTGAGCCCTCAGATTTCATTAATTCTATTGTCTGAGATTAACTCTAAGTCTTCCACGTGTCCCACCTAGTTACTTAAGTTTTCCCGTATCAGGTTCATCAAAAAAAATTTGGGGTTATCTTAAATCGAGTTCATTGATATCAAATAAACACGATATACTACAAATATATGAAAGAGAAAAATGATTTCAGTTTCGTTTTCAAAAAATAAAAGGGTTTAATCAAAATAATTTAGTGTTTTGCAAAAACAGATCGATATAAGTTGTATAAGTTAGCAGAGGGAGACGAGAAGAAGAAGACTAACCTTTTGGTTATGACTGTTCGTCGGAGAAGAAGGAAAATTGCCGGAAATCGATAGAGAGAGATTTCTTTTATCGCCGTCGAGAGAGTAAGGATAGAGAGAGAGACTTTGTTTTTGTCTAATGAATTATTAGGTTTTGTGGAGGTAGTTTTATTATTAATAGATTAATTTTAGGTTTAATTCGGGTTAAGACGGTTATCGGCTCGGTTCGATTTTTTCCGATAACCGAATTAATTTGCAAATGTAGCCGGTTATTTCCGAATTCTAAAAATTTGCAAATGTAGCCGGTTATTTCCGAATTCTAAATTATCTCTATCCGACTGGTCAATCGGTCGGTTCGGATAGGAAATAACCGATCGGTCTGACCGAATGCCCACCGATTTGACATTCTAAACATTGGGCCGAGTTTCTCAATTTGGCCCATCTCTATTCTTCTGTCACCTTTCGACACGTGTAGTCACTCTAAGCCGTTAGATCGTAACAGAGAAATTCTAAATCGTTAATAAAATCTGAAAATGGTTTCTGGACGAAATTGGAAGATTGTTTGCAATAATGATCAGCTCCTCCTCCTCCAGTGCATCATCGTCATCATTAAACTTTTCTCTTTTTTGTTCATCCAAGAAATTGCTCAATCTGTATCCAAACCATAACCAGAGATGTTCAATTGTTAGACCCCGTGACAGAACGGCGAGAGTGATGGCTATGCGGCAGAGCTCCGCCACTGAAGCTAGGGTTTCTCTCGTTTTTGCTCTCGCTTCTCAGGCCTCGTCTGTCTCTCAACGCCGTGTTACTTTCATGAAGACTCTTTTTTAAAAATATAGTCTCAGTTTAAAAGCCATGACTTTGATGCAGCCTTATTTTGTGGCTGAGACTACAATGCCAGGGGAAACTGGATTTGACTTTTATGGTTCTTCCAAGTCTTTCAATGTGTTAGCTGAGTACCTCTTTGGTAAGGTACTTATTCTAGCATTCCTTAAGAATTTTGCTGCACTTTTTTTGGTTTGATTTGACTGTTGTTTTGCTTTTAACTCTAAGATGCTTTTTGTTTTCAACAGAACACAATGAAGGAGACGATGGAGATGACGACCCCTGTTGTTACTCGTAAAGCTCAATCTACTGGAGAAAAGATGGAGATGACTAATCCAGTTATTACTACCAAGGTAAATATCTCATCAGTGGATCATGGAGGGTCTCTTTTTAGAAGCTCTGAGGTCATTTTAACAGATAGCATAATTTGGAGTTGCTGCGAGTGTGTTGGCTTCTTTTTATTACCATTTTTAGATGAAGCTTGTTCTTGGAAAGATTCATCAAACTCTCTAGATGTTGAAGAGATCAATGATAGAGTGTATAGTATTATTTCGTCCTAGTCCGTTAGTATATGATTTATTTGTATGTTTCAGGGAAAAGATCAAACTCAATGGCGGATGTCTTTTGTCATGCCGTCAAAGTATGGATCAAATTTGCCATTGCCAAATGGGATGTCTTTTGTCATGCCGTCAAAGTATGGATCAAATTTGCCATTGCCAAATGATTCTGCAGTCAAAATTCTGGAGGTGCCACGAAAGATTGTTGCTGTTGTCGCTTTCTCAGGTAAAGATATTCAAGTTCACTTCTACTTTTGACTAGTCTAATGTATGATATACTTGATATGGAAACACAAAATGTTCAGACACATTCATGTTTCGAATAATAGTTATATTTTGTTCAAACAATGGTACTGGGAACCTCTTGAAGCATCAAACATGATCAAATTTTCTTGTCATATATGAACAAGTTCAACTTTGTTTCAGGCTATGTAACCGATGAAGAGATTGAGAGACGGGAGCAAGAACTAAGGCGTGCTCTTCAAAATGACAAGAAGTTTCGAGTGAGAGATGGAGTTTCAGTTGAAGTTGCACAGGTTCATCAACAATCATAAAAGAAGTTTCGAGTGAGAGATGGAGTTTCAGTTGAAGTTGCACAGGTTCATCAACAATCATAACTGGCAAAAATGGATTAATACAATAAAAATCCAATCTTATCTCTTAGGTTCTCTACTGACACTAATGAATAAATTTCCCTGCAGTATAATCCACCATTCACTCTACCTTTCATGCGCCGCAATGAGGTCTCTCTAGAAGTTGAAAGCAAAGAAGATTAGGCCCTTCACAAGTACGTACATACAAGTATATACACAGTTAAATATTTGTGCTATAGACAAAAAACGTATACTTGAATACATATGAGTAATGAATAGGCCGTTATGAATATTTACTTCTCTTATAGCCACTAGGGTCTCTGTAATCTTTGTCACACATATAACATATGTAGTAAATATGTACATCCAATATGCTAATCAGATTCAGCAAAGCTATCTAACCAAGGTTTTCAGGCTCGATGGCACTTATCATCTTAATCATGAATCCATGATGATCATCATCACACATATGTTGCTTAACAAGACATCTATAAACAATCTCATGAACAGAAACTCCTACTTTAATGTCAGATTAACTTCACTGTGAACAGATCCATCTTCCATCCTAATCCAAGTCTTAATACCAAAGGGCATCTCAGAAATCTCCAAAACCCTTGATCCTCTTGGCCAATTTCCATACCCACCATAACCTGTGTGTCTAGCAAAACAAAGCCAAAGCTTATCTTTGTAGGGACAGCACCAGTCTAGTCCATGGTTATGTCCTGCAAACACTGCCTACAGACACCAAGTATAGTTCATCAAAATACTTACACAACACATACATAGTTCACTAGTATCTAAATGTACCTTAACAGAGGATCTGTTCTCAAAAACTTCCATCATCCCATTTTCAGATTCTTGAGCAGCAATTCTCTCTTTGTTGATTGATCCAACACAAGGTTTTGTTATCCATATCATTGGAGCTACTTTCTTGTATGCTTTACTAGGTATATGCCAAAATATCAACTCTGGGATCCTGCAATCATTGGAGCTACTTTCTTGTATGCTTTACTAGGTATATGCCAAAATATCAACTCTGGGATCCTGCAAATGATTCAATATCCAGTTCATTTTCCGTTAGTAGTAATCATCATATATCTC
Source organism: Physaria fendleri (assembly GCA_036630335.1). Lineage (NCBI taxonomy): Eukaryota > Viridiplantae > Streptophyta > Magnoliopsida > Brassicales > Brassicaceae > Physaria > Physaria fendleri. The sequence goes on along the minus strand of CM071716.1, from coordinate 26,264,581 downwards.
ATTTTGTTACCTTAAATCAGGATTAAGTGTATTAGACTTGTTCTTAAACCATTCCACTTGAGAATAAGATACAACCTCCGGGTATGAACCACCTCCTGAATCAAGAAAGTAAAGCAATGCCACAGGTGGTTTTGAATGATCAGATGATTCCACAACAAGGACATAGTTAGATACACTTGGCCATAGCTCATTAGGACCACTCATTGAGTGTGACAGTCCATTTGCCACCTTTTTTTCTTCCTGAATCAGTTCAACTCGTGTTGTCCCTCTAAAACCACATCCATCATCATTAGATCCAGGGCAACGAATCGGAGGGATACCAGAGGAAGAGAACCAATCTAAAGGCCAAACAAAAGAAGCATCGTCATGGTTACCAAATAGAGTAGCCCATGGAATAGCTCTGTCTCTTGTAGGAGCAATTGCTTTATCCCAAATCAAACTTGCATTTCGTATTGGTATGTTATTAGCCGTCACAACATCTCCCAAATAAACCACAAAATCTGTATTTTAAACATACAAACCCTAAGATCACCAAAAACAATCAAGCTTTATTATCAATAATTTTGATCGATGATGTATTGACCTGGTGTTTCAGAGTCGAGAACGGAGGACATAACGTGAACGGAGTTAACATCTTGACGAGGACCCCAATCAGTCCAAGTGTTTTCACCGAAGTGAAGATCTGCGAAGATTGCGATTTTGAACGGTGATCCTTCCCGTACACGAAGATTACTCACCGTGCTTGCCGTCGTCGTCGGTAGGCGTAGCTCCCAGTTTACGGCCGAGATTAATGGAAGAAGACAAACAGTGATGATCAGAGAACACGACCATTTTGTCCTCATCTTGGAACGATAACATCGTAAGAAGACGATGATTCAAAATATCTAACGAACTGAAACAGAATATTTCTTTTTAGGTTCTAAAATTCTAATTAGATCCGGTTTGGTTTTAATCTTGGTTCGATTTTTGTAACTGGAATTTGGAAAAGCGGTTAACGCATTTTGCCCTTAAAGAACATGACAAATGGGACACAACAGAGACAGACAAAATGTAATTCGAATCTACAAAATTTCTCGCCATTTGTCGTTTTTTTTTTCTCGAGTAAATTCCTCTTCAAGAATATTTAGAAAAAAATAATGAAAATAAATATTAAGTTAAATGGAAAAAAAAATGGAGTCACGAGAAAGAGATAAGGGTTTAAGAGAAGCAGTGAAAGAAACACACATGTGATAACTGATAAGCTTTATTACGTTAGTTATCACAAATGTTGCTCTCTGCTTCTTCACATGCACAAGATTGGGAATATGAAGTCTATATTTGTACTCCTCCAATTACACTTTTGGTAAAAATGGTTTTAAAAATTAAGAATTATTATATTTAAAAAATACTAAAATAGTGTGGAAATTGGACTATATATTGAGCCCCTATACTAACAAGTTCATAGTGAGCTTGGTCTGCAACAAAAAACATATATCTGTTTATAGAAAATGGCAACAAAACTTAACACCATTGTTTTCTCCATTGTTGTGTTACATCTTCTTCTGTCTGCTCATATGCATGTAAGTATTTGATCACTCCTTAATATTACAATCCATGTATATACTTCCTATTTAATTCTTGTTCTTCACTATCATCAAACTTTGTTATATACAGCCTACACACTTGGAATCTCCTGCTCCACAGCCACAACCACCCCATCACAATAATTCTCAGGTGTGTTTCTAGAAACAATGTTTCATGAACTCTACAAAAGCCCTTAGAACATTCTTTGAATCTTCTTGTTGATTTTGACAGTATGGTACTACTGAAGGCAGTCTTCAACCTCAAGGTAAACAAATAGAGTGTGGACCAAGATGTGGAGATAGATGCTCAAAAACACAATACAAGAAGCCATGTTTGTTCTTCTGTAACAAATGTTGTACCAAGTGCTTGTGTGTACCACCAGGTACTTATGGTAACAAGCAAGTTTGTCCTTGCTACAATAACTGGAAGACTAAGAGTGGTGGACCAAAATGCCCTTAATTTCTTCTCTTTAATTACCACCTTCATGTAATTTGTTAATCTGTTTATGGTTAACTTAAACTTTACAGCTTTTCAAAAACATTTACTAAACGTGAGAATCAACTTACTTGAGAATGATGTTGTTTTTAACTTCTTGAAGAAACAGAGAGTTGCTTCTTGAGATCGATAACTTCGAGTGCTTTTGATGCTAACTTCTCTTTTAGCTTTGCAGAAGCTTCCTCGAATTTTCTGTTCATAAATTCTAATTCTTCTACAGACTGTTTGTGTCTTAGACGGAATGCATCTGAGCGTGCTTGTGTCCCTCTGAGTCTCATTTTTAGTTTTGCCTTCTCCTTGTTTTCTGCAGCTGCATCCTGCAATCATATACAGTTAAAATATGACAAAAATATGTGAATGCTATATGGGAGAAGTTAAATAACAAGTTTAATGTTCTCATGGAGAA
>CM071716.1:26246701-26257283 GCA_036630335.1 Physaria fendleri | reverse complement strand
TGATTTATAAATTTTATATGTAATATTATTTTCTAATTATAAATTTATAAGATTTAGAAATAGAAAATACTATTACATATACTTATAATTAATATTTCTAATATAAATTTAAATCATAATAATTTAAAATAACGGCTATTTTTTTCCGTTAGATCATTTAACGACGTGTCTTAAAACGCGTTATTTTTAAAAGTTCATGATTTAATTTGGTTATTATTTTAAGGTTAACAAAAAACTAACAACCGTTTTTTTTCTCCGTTAGATTATTTAACGGCGGGGATTAAAACGGGGCGAATTTGAAAGTTAAGGGTTTAATTTGTTAATAGATTTAAATATTACCGTGTATTTTTACAACCGTTTTTTTTCTCCGTTAGATTATTTAACGGCGGGTATTAAAACGGGTCGAATTTGAAAGTTAAGGGTTTAATTTGTTAATAGATTTAAATATTACCGTGTATTTTGGGCACGACAAACAATAGGGTTTATTTTGGATCAATACAATAGTATTGGGTTTAATTAACATTTTTTTCCCATTTTAAATTTGATATTGTGAACTATTAAAAAAAGGTTTTCAAAAAAAAAGATTAAAATAATAGAAATATGAATTCTGATACCAAAATAAATAAATAAACGCTGTTGTAGTTATCGAACCCGAACCCTAGAACAGAGGCACTCGCGCATGTGAAGAACTTTTCTAGCGTCGGAGGCTTCCATAGCTCCGATGCAGGGCTCGTCGGTCGTTGTAGTGTTTAGATTTGTAGTTTTCGTCTTCATTTTCAACCGAGGAAATCTTTCTTCCGAATCAGGTTTGGAGAAACAACTCAGGTGACGCTCGGCCAGGGCTCGTCGGTCGTTGTAGTGTTTAGATTTGTAGTTTTCGTCTTCATTTTCAACCGAGGAAATCTTTCTTCCGAATCAGGTTTGGAGAAACAACTCAGGTGACGCTCGGCTTGTTTGACCGTTCTTTCCAACTGAGATGATCCATCAACCAGCCAGCCCGACCTCTTTTCTCCACTGAAACGGAGGCACGAAGTTACATACCTCTTCAAATCGCGTCTAGGTTGTGACTTTGACTTCTTGATATCTTTGGGTTTTCCGGCCTTGCAGTGTTTTTTTACGGGTCCTCTTATCTTTCTCGGTGCATCCGATTCTTGATCCAGGTTCCTTCGCCTTGATTCCCTTCGTTTATGCCGCTTTAGTTTGTCTTGTGTAGGTCTCGTAGCTAGGATGAGTGTCTGATGGTGGTTCTCTTATAATCTGGAATCGATAGCTACCTCTAGTTTTGTTATTAAAGTCCTACCGCGATTGAGTTTGTTAAGCTTTTGTCCTTCACTTTCGAGTTTGGCGTAGCTGCTTCTCTGCTCTCTTTCTCGTGGTCTTCAGATCTCTCAATTCAAGCCTTTATGTAATCTTCTGGTGTTCAGCACTTGCCTCTTAGCCGATGTCTTCACGGAAGCGTTTAGTTCATGTGAAGCTTTTCATAAGGTTCTCGTTCCTATCTTTCAGTGCTATCGACTTGGTGAGGTCGTATCTTATTTTTCCCTTCATCGAAGCATTCAACATACATCGGGTCATGGTTACGGTTGGTGAGGTCGTATCTTATTTTTCCCTTCATCGAAGCATTCAACATACATCGGGTCATGGTTACGGTATGGTCTCATCTGTTCTTAATTGCTACCAGTCCTTAGTGAGGCAACATTTGAATGTGAAGGTGCTCCTTTATCAGCCCATGCACACTTATTTCCCTCGATTCATCATGCCTCAAATAGATTTCGCTTTGTGCATCTTCGACGATTGGTTAGTTTTTGTATCTCTAGACGTTTGAAGAGGCTGTGGCTTGTTTGTCTTGGAAGTCTTTGTTATTTTTAATCATATCTTGTATCCTTTAACTAGTTAAAGATTACACCGAGACCTTTAGTTTCCCTGGTTTTAAGGCATTGTATCTCTATGGTATCTAGTTTTCCTTGGTCAATCTATGAATTTTATGTTTGGCCTTGTTGTTCTTGTTGTTTTTGTTATTAAATTTTTTAAATACTACACTAATAATCTTTTTTAATGAAAAAATGTTGAAACATAACAGATTTTTTTTTTAATAAAAGAAATATTATATTAATATAAGAGTTTAACAAATCCAAAAGACCGAAAACTCCATATAAGGGAGCTACGACTGAAAGAAAAGGTTGCTTTGCTGCCTTTATAGATCAATCTTAGCGCCTGCAACCTTTTGTTTCAGTCATAGCTACATTGGATGTGAAAAATGGAAGAGAACCATAATGCAACAAAGGGTGCTAAGCATAACCAAAGACCCTTCAAAAGCACGCCCGAAGAAACTCCCGAAGACCGAACGCGCTTAGCAGTAGCTAGCGGTAAAGAGATGCAGAGGAGAGAAAACGCTAACCACTCACGGGAGGTCGACTAAGAAAAGCCATACTAACACCTTGGACTAAATGTTCCACAACACCCAAACAGAGCAACTTAACAAGCACTGAAGAAGTAACGAGCTAGGGTGGGAAGCATGTTCAAATCGACATAATGTATAACATCTTACAAGCGAATGAAGCCATACCTAGCCACAAGACACTGAAGCTAGGTGGCCATACTTATGCCTCCCTTTCCAAATTGACAGCAATAAAGAAAGTTTAAAACTAGGGCTACAACAACCAACAAGAAAAATCCAGCTCGAAATAAGCTAAGATTCACATAGACTAGTCCAATATCATCCACAATCCAGCAAGCAAGAGAAATTTTAAACCAATTGCAGGGGTTCTAAGTCGGATGGTTGAAGAGAGAAACCAGTGCTTACCTAAGGAAGAGAGGTTTCTGTGTAACAGACGATGACATCCACGTTCGTGAGACAAAGAGGCTGAACGAGGACAAAACAACAACGACCGAAAAAAAAGATCCCCATTTTGTTTTTTCTTCTGAGTTAACGAGATGTTGAAGATCTGGGAGATTTAACTCGCCAGGCACGCCGAGATCAGCTCTGGACCAAATGTGCCTTTTTGGCAGAGGGACGATGATAGCCGCCGTGAACCACCGCGAGAGAGGTTCTGGACCACCAAATATTATCTCAAAGAAACGGTGGATAAATCCAATCGAATGATGAAGGATACACTAGCTATCAATATGATCACATAAGATAACAAAAGATGTAGGGGGAATCATCGAAGAGCTTAAGAACAGCCACGAGCCTTTCAGTTCGCTAGAGAGGAAGCCGTTATCATAAAAGAAGAGAGGAAACCTCCCTCATCATGACCGAGAAATCGAAACGGAGAGGCACAACGAAGCTAGAATTTTTTCCTCACGAAATCGCACAAATTGGGAGAGAAGATCGCGTCATCTCCATGCACAAGGAGCTTTATTTATGTGTGAACTAGTTTGGCAGGGACGAACTGCAGTGCTGGTTTTGTTGGGGAGAAATCTCATGTAGCTGTACAGTTCTATTTCTCTTGATCGTGATAAGATTTGGAGTATATAGATTTTCTAGTCAACATCGGTTTTATTTTATATCCTTAGTAGCTTTATAGTTGTAGTATTCAACATCGGTTTTATTTTATATCCTTAGTAGCTTTATAGTTGTAGTATCAGCATTCTCCTTCTTGATTTATTCTTTTCGAAAAACCTTTATATTTTTGTCTAGATTCATTGTAAACCTTTTAGGGTTACCTCGATCGATTTTGTCATGTGCTATCTTAATGAAAAATCAGTATGAGTTGAAAAAAGCAGAGTAGTGCATAACCATTTGTGCTAGTGTTATTGTCGTGTCATTGTTTATTTACACACTGATAAAATTACACAATATTTCTAACTAATCTTTTTGAGTCGACTTTGTATTTCTCCCGTACTATACGCCTAACAATTGGTTTCCCAAATTTTAGACTTCTTTAATTTACCACCAAATAAAGTTTTTACCTATTTTAATACCCAAATTTATTTACACTTCGATTTCCCCCCTAATAACCTTTTAATCGTGTTTATTTATTTTTTTTTTTTTTTGGATTAACCGGTATCCTAGATGGCTTTGCCAACCAGACTAATCCGGGCCGGGGTCCAGAAGTATATAGATTTTCTAGTCAACATCGGTTTTATTTTATATCCTTAGTAGCTTTATAGTTGTAGTATAAAATTGCAGTGTAGCAAAAAAAAAACCCTAATGTTTCTCTCTCTTGACGGCGATTATTTTGGCGATAACTATTTTCGATATCTCTTTGCCAGATCCTCGCCTATCGTTTGATTTTGCCTTCTTTATCTCATCAGATCTGAACTCCCCTCACTTTCCTCCACCAAACAACCCCCTTTTTACCCCATCTTTCGAACGATTTTATGTCAAGATCTTGTTAGGGTTCTACGGGTGCTTCTCCTTTTGCATCTGAATTATACGGAAGACGGATCTATCCCTCTTTCGACAGTTTATGCCTGAGCGGGGCTACAACTCTTGCTATTTACCCCAGATACGAACTGATCTTCTCTGATTAACGATATTGACTTAGGTTAATATTGTCATCTAGGAGGAACAGTTCCTTCTGGTGGATTCCCATATATCAAAGATCTGGTTTTCCACAGATCTTGTGAATCTTATTTTGCAGGTACTATCTCAGATCAACGATGCCCAACAGGAGAGAAGATGACCAACTCCGCCGCCTGAAAGAGAGCGAATCAGTTGATTTCACGGATGCTGCAACCATTGAGACCTCTGCAGATGAAAATGTCATCGCTGCTTTGAGAAAAAGTATCATTGTAAGGATTATCAACCCATACTCTATAAAACCTTCTGGCCTTGCTATTGCTATACCAAAAATATGGGGTATGGAAGGTAGAATCAAAGGAATTCCAATAGGCCAAGGAAGGGTTCAGTTTGAGTTTGAGGATGAAGAAGAGATGGATGGAATTCTGGCTAGGGTTCCATGGTTTGTGAATTACTAGTTTGTTGCGTGTAGTCGTTGGATAGAAAACCCTCAGGAACTTGATAAGGAATTGAAAAGATTACTAGTATGGGTTCAAATCAGAGACATACCTCCAAGCATGGTCAGCACTGTAACTGCCACAAATATTGCGTCTCGGATAGGTACTCCAACAGATGAGATTGAACTCCATGCCAAAAATTCAGACTCCAGAGAATACGTTAGAGTCAGAACTTGGATTCCAACAGATGAACCTATAAAGTACAAGCTGGCTCTGCGCAACACACAAGGCATTCCTTTTGTTGTTTCTCTGGACTATGACAGGTTAACAAGAATCTGTTTCAAGTGCAAAATGATTACACATGATCAGTACCACTGTCCTCAGAATCACATCAAGAAAGATCAAACAGAGATGGCCCCAACTTTGCCTCCCAAGGAACCTGCACTTCAGATTTCACAAACTCCCCAAACTTGCCTCCCAAGGAACCTGCACTTCAGATTTCACAAACTCCCCAAACTTCTCAGCAAGTTAGAGGTAGAGGAAGAGGTAGGGGCAGAGGAAGAGGTAGAAATACAATAGATGGTCCTTCAGCTCAGGAAGGAGAGTCTTCAAGAGGCAACTACCTGGCTGAAAAGGCCAAAGGAAAAAAGGCAGCAGTTGGACAATCCTGGCAGAGGAAAACCCCAATTCCCACAGCGCAGGATCTGAAAAGGCAAGCGGGTTCCCAATCTTACCAGTTAGAGCTCCAGAGACAGAGAGAAGAAGAAGAGAATCTTCAACTGCCTAGAACTTTACCCTCTGGAGTTGTAGTCTCTGAAGCAAATCTCCAACCAAATGAGAAAATGCTAAACTCAGGCATCATTGTTAGTCATGGGGCTGTGCAGGAAGGAGAAAGAAGACTCTCCTCGGGCAAACTAGTCACTACACCAAGCAACCCATCTTCAGTATCCACATCATCTGTGAAGAAAAGGAAATTTAGTGCAGAAATGGGCACTGCTAGGAAGAGAACAAAGCTTTCAACAGAGGAGGATAATCAGTCTCAGGGGCCAATCTCTGATGGGAGCACTAACTCTGAGTTCAGGACCCTTTCTCCATCTTTAGCAGCCCGTTTGCAGTTACCATCCCAAACTCCATCATCTGTTCAGAATAGGTTAGTGGTTATCCAGAAACCACCAAGTTCCATATGAGAGCTCTAGGTTGGAACTGCCAAGGCTTAAGGAAACGTCTGGCAGTTCGACATCGAACTGCCAAGGCTTAAGGAAACGTCTGGCAGTTCGACATCTCAAGGAGATGTGTGGTCAACATTCTCCAGAGATAGTTTTCCTATGTGAGACCAAGAACAGAAGACACTATCTAGAATCTATTTGTGAGGAGTTAGGGTTTTATGATCTGATTACCATGGAACCAGAAGGTATTGGAGGGGGCTTGGCCATATTATGGAAGCAGGGTGTATCAGTTACTCTCATAAACAAGTCTCAGAGGTTAATTGACACAAAGATAATTTTCAAAGGCAGAGCCTTCTATTTCTCAGGGATTTATGGGAACCCAGTCCAAGGGAACAGAGAGGAATTTTGGGAATATCTGACCAGAATAGGCATTGATCGTGGAGAACCATGGATACTCATGGGGGACTTCAATGAAATCACTTGTGCTGAGGATAAAAGGGGTGGAAGAACCAGAACTGAATGCTCTTACCTCAACTTCACCACAATGCTGAATGTATTAGGCCTCACAGAACCACCATATGAAGGGAATTCATTATCATGGTTCGGGAAGCCACATGGAGTACAAGTTCACTGCAAACTGGACAGGGTTGTATGCAACTCAGCTTGGCATACACTTTTCCCAAATGCCAAATCCTTCTGCAACTCAGCTTGGCATACACTTTTCCCAAATGCCAAATCCTTCTATCTACAAAGAATTGGCTCAGATCATAGCCCCATCTGCTGTTTCTTTGATGGGGGGGATCTTTACAAGAAAGGTCAGTTCAGATATGACATTAGATGGAAGGATAAGGAAGGATTTAGAGACGCTGTACAAGCAGGGTGGGAAGAAGCACCTTTAAACGACCCTGCTGAGATACAAAACAAGATCATAGGCTGTAGGCAGAGAATCTCTCATTGGAGAAAGGGCACTAAGACAAACTCCCTGCTCATAATCCAGGAGTTGAAGAGTAAGATTGATAGTCATACACATGAGGAAGCCCCGGATTTGCAGGAGCTGACAAAACTGAGAGGCTCTCTAAACCAAGCCTACAAAGATGAGGAAACCTTTTGGAAGCAAAAGAGCAGAATTCAATGGCTAAAGGAGGGGGACAAGAATACAAAGTTTTTTCATGCCAGCACCAAGCAGAGAAGACAGAACAACTTTATATATCAACTGATGGATCCTCATTCTGGGACAGTGGTCAGTGAAGATTCTGAAATGGGAGCATTGGCAGTTAAGCATTTTCAGACTTTATATACATCAGAGCTAAGGGATACTTCAACTGTACGGGAGTCTCAGACTTTATATACATCAGAGCTAAGGGATACTTCAACTGTACGGGAGTCCTCAATGTTTCTACCAATACCAGACCTCATCACTGAAGCCCACAATGCAATGCTCACTAGACCAATATCTATGGGAGAAGTGAAGGCAGCAGTCTTTGGTATGAATGGAGGTAAATGTCCTGGTCCTGATGGTTTTGCAGGGGCCTTCTATCAGCAGCATTGGGACATTGTTGGAGAAGATGTGTTTAATATGCTAAAGGACTTCATGGAAACAGGAGTGATTGATAGCAGGCTCAATGAAACCAATATCTGCCTCATCCCCAAGAACAACAAGCCAAAGGCACTTGGAGACTTCAGGCCAATTAGTCTGTGCAACTACATTTATAAAATACTTTCCAAGCTCTTGGCCACCAGACTCAAGACTCTGCTACCAGTCATCATCTCTCCTCATCACTGAAGCCCACAATGCAATGCTCACTAGACCAATATCTATGGGAGAAGTGAAGGCAGCAGTCTTTGGTATGAATGGAGGTAAATGTCCTGGTCCTGATGGTTTTGCAGGGGCCTTCTATCAGCAGCATTGGGACATTGTTGGAGAAGATGTGTTTAATATGCTAAAGGACTTCATGGAAACAGGAGTGATTGATAGCAGGCTCAATGAAACCAATATCTGCCTCATCCCCAAGAACAACAAGCCAAAGGCACTTGGAGACTTCAGGCCAATTAGTCTGTGCAACTACATTTATAAAATACTTTCCAAGCTCTTGGCCACCAGACTCAAGACTCTGCTACCAGTCATCATCTCTGAATCTCAGGCAGCTTTTGTGGAGGGAAGATTAATAACAGACAACATCTTGTTAGCTCATGAGCTACTCCATGCTCTGAGAACCAATACTTCTGTGTCAAGCAAATACATGTCCTTGAAAACAGACATGATGAAGGCTTTTGACCGTCTGGAGTGGCAGTTTATTGAGGATGCTCTCAGATGCCTTGGGTTTTGCAGCACTTGGACACAGAGGATTATGTCATGCATCACCACTACATCATATAGTGTCCTGATCAATGGAAAGAAATATGGCAAGATCATTCCTTCCAGAGGAATTAGACAAGGTGATCCTTTGTCACCGTTTCTCTTCATAACATGTGCAGAGATATTGGCTAGAAATCTCAAAGAGGCTGAGAGAGTGGAGGAGATACAAGGAATAAGAATAGGGAAGCATTGTCCCAGAATCTCCCATTTATTCTTTGCAGATGATGTGGAGGAGATACAAGGAATAAGAATAGGGAAGCATTGTCCCAGAATCTCCCATTTATTCTTTGCAGATGATGCACTATTCTTCTGTAGGGCACAATCAGCTGATCTAAATAGAATTCTCCAACTGTTAGAAGACTACAGCCATGTCTCGGGCCAGAAAGTGAACCCTGCTAAGTCCACCATAAACTTTGGGAAGCATGTGGATACAAATACACAAGAAGCCTTAAAAAACCCTGCTAAGTCCACCATAAACTTTGGGAAGCATGTGGATACAAATACACAAGAAGCCTTAAAAGAGATTGCTGGATATGGCAGCACCAATGGGAAGGGTATTTATCTGGGGCTCCCTGAGGTCTTCATTGGATCCAAATGCAACACCCTGAGTTATTTGGAAGCAAGAGTAGCTTCAAAAGTAAACAGCTGGAGCTCAAATTTTTTAACACCAGGAGGGAAAGAGACATTGATTAAAGCAGTTGCGTTGGCATTGCCAGCTTATACAATGTCTTGCTTTCGTCTGCCCCAAGGTTTGTGTACCAAGATGGAAGGACAGCTCCAAAGATTCTGGTGGAGAAACAATAAAACTGATAGAGGAATCCACTGGAAGACATGGGATAATCTCTGCCAGCCTAAAGATAAGGGAGGAATGGGCTTCAAGGATATTTCAAATTTCAACCTAGCTTTACTAGGGAAACAGATCTGGAGGATGGAGACTAGGCCATCAAGTCTGTTTGCCAAAACATACAGAGGCAGATATTTCTATAAATCCTCATCCCTTGAAGCAGGTTTAGGACACAGGCCTTCTTTTGCGTGGCAGAGTATATTCCAGGCTATACCTCTTATGAGGAAAGGAATGAAAAAAGATTTTGGAGATGGCTCAAAAATTTCTGTGTCCAACACTCCCTGGATTGTAGACACCCTTCCAAGGCCTCCAAGACTTCTACCAAATGCAGATCCTGTTGTGGATGCGAGGAGATTGCTAGTAGAGGGCACAGATCATTGGAACCTGCAAGAGCTGGATAGGGTTTTTGTGCAAGAGGACATAGCCAAAATAATGCAGGTGAAGCCATGTTATGGTCCTTTAGCTTCTTCATATTCCTGGATACATTCTTCCACGGGTGCTTACTCGGTTAGCTCGGGTTATAAAGCCTGTGAGGAAGCAGATACTCAGCATATGATTATTCAGCCATCTCTGACCACTGTGTTCAACAACTTGTGGTCACTTGGAACTTGGCCAAAGATTAAGCATTTCATCTGGAAGTGCCTCAGGTCACTTGGAACTTGGCCAAAGATTAAGCATTTCATCTGGAAGTGCCTCAGAAATGTTGTTGCAACTGGTAGGTCAATGTTTATCAAACATCTCTCCAAAGACCAGACTTGTCCTAGATGTGGAGCAGTTGAGGACATCAATCACATTCTATTTCTATGCCCTTTCGCACGTTTAGTCTGGTCATTGACATACACAGGTATATACCTCCAACAACCACCATCAGACTCTATAATTTCCAACTTAGGGGAGTTGTTAACTATTGAGCCACCAAAGGAGCCGTATCAGTCACAAATCTTCAGACGATGGCCATGGGTTATTTGGAGGATTTGGACATCAAGAAACTTGAAATGTTTTGAAAACAAAGATGAAAGACCGGATCTCATTACCTCTTTGGTAGTGTCCGAGTCCATAGAGTGGTTTTCCACTCAGGATACAACAGAACAGCATCAGCAGGACCCTACTCATCTGGACCGTCCTCCGGATCAGAACATCAATGAACATAACAATGTAGTGCGGAGATGTTTGGTGGATGGATCTTGGGCTGCATTTGCTGGCTCCAGTGGAGTGGGATGGATCTTGCAAGAGGGAGATGGCACAATCAGTTTCAAAGGACTTAAAGCATATCCTCCCCTACTATCACCACTGGAAGTTGAAGCCGCAGCTCTA
>CM071716.1:26208895-26234510 GCA_036630335.1 Physaria fendleri | reverse complement strand
CTTCTCCCGCTAAAACTGGATCCCACTTTATTCATTTTTTCATTTATTTATTTCCGTCTAGTGGGGGAATATAATAAAAATCAAACAACATTATTTGTTATTGAGAGTAATGAATTTGGAGTTTTTCAATAATATTTTTGGAGTAATGAATTTGGAGTTTTTCAATAATATTTTTGGAATTTCGATTATTACAGAAACGATCATAACCTTTTTTTCTAGTAGTGTAAAATTAGTACAAGATGATCATAACTATACAAGTGATATGGAGAATGAATGTTATCTAGATTATACGATACTTCGAAATGATCATGAGAACTCTCAACTCCATATCTTGAACGAGAGAACCCACTAACCCAGCTTCTCTGACACCAAAACCAAACCCAAAGATGAATCAAGAACATTACTTGATTTTACAATAGTTTTTACTATGTGACAGAAGTTCTAGTCGGACCAAGCAAATGCAATAAACAAACCTGTTTCTCCAAGCTTGATTTCGGTTTCTTCTCCTTTGATTTATACTTTGTCAAACTAACCTCTAAGGTCTTATTAGCCTGTCGGTGTTCCTGCAGATGTTCCTGCAAAATGAACTGAATAGCACGCTCCCCCTGCTCCGCCATGATGGCGACTTCAACAGCCCTGGCACGTACACGATCCAGCTCGTCGCTTAACATGCGTATGTACTGGTAAGCTTTCTCTGCAACCAGCAAAGCAGCATCGCTGTCTAGCAGCGCCAGCTCTTCGTCCGATATAAACAAGGGCACATTTTCGAACCTCTCCGATTTCTCCGACCCAAAATAAAAATCGATTTTATTCACCTTCGAGAGCTCTAAAGACAGACTTGCTTCTTCTTCGATTATTCTCTCTTTGTCGACCGACTCTACTAACCAGATCGTATAAGACTCTGATGTAGGGGAGGTTGACGCACACTAATCTCCTCTTCTCCCGCTATAAAACTAGATCCCATTTTATTCATTTTTTCATTTATTTCTTTTCGTCTGGTGGGGGAATATAATAAAAATCAAACAACATTATTTATTAATGAATTTGGAGTTTTTTAATAATAATTTTGGGAATTTCGATTATTAGAGAAACAGATTAACACTTATATTTCCAACCAATACCACTGGCCACATGAATTCAATAATTCATATAATTATATATATAATTGTTTTGTAAATTATATATTTTGTAGGATACGGCATGCTTTAATATCAGTTCAAGTTTTTACAGAGTTCAACTAATCTTATTTTTATAGTCAAATTAGGTTTCTTTTACTAAATTATGGATTCATTTAGTTAAGTCATTTGAATCTAACTTCTGTACTAATCTCGTTGTGCATTTAAATGGATAAAATTTAGATTCCATAAGATGCGAGTTAAGTCAACATGTATCAACAAAAATTTATTCATCAAATATTAATATTTTGGTCAACTAGTTCTTGATTCATCAATTATCATTTTGCTTGTTTCAACGCATATTTTTTTCCGAGTTAACTTTTAATGTATAAATATGTCAAAATATCATACTTTCAGAGATGAAACCAACAAATTTTTGTTGACTAATTCATCAAACATGCAATCATTTTTTCTTCTTGTGACGTAGAAGATCATATACAGTTTTGACTTGCGCAATTTGAACTTTTTCTTATTAATGTTTGTGTGTATTTACAGTATATTTTAATATTAGTGATTTAGTACTTCAAAGACTTTTGATCTTTCAATATAGAAGACCCACAGATCTCTCGGTCAAAGTCCAATAAACAGTTTCCCGATATTGTAATTTCAAAAGCACTAGATAGAAAATATAAATTCTTATATATTTATGGAAATTGTTAAAGCCAGATTGATTTTTCTTTTTAATAATTAACATTTACTGTGCTCATCATTTAATTATCGCCATTAATCCGAAAATTACATTGATTCTTTATCATACATATGGAGAAATTAAAATTAATCCGAAAATTACATTGATTCTTTATCATACATATGGAGAAATTAAAGACAATATCTGATTATTAATTAAGCGGAAAGATTTAAAAACAGAATAAGAAGATAAGAAGAAGTCTTTAAAACTTAAAAAGGAAAAAGCCAAAATCAATTAGAAGAAGCTTCCCCTTTGAGATCTTTGCTAACATTGTTGCTATGGTTCATCGGAGGAGCAGCTGGAGACGGCGGAGGGATCTGGTGGCGCGGTGGCTGAGTAGGAACAGAAGAAGGAGGATTTGCTGCTGCGATTGAGATATCGGAAAGATCATCAAGAGAGATCGGAAAGCTCTGAGAAGGTCTTCTCTGGTGACGGTTTGGTCTCTCCGACATGTTTAGCTTTGGATTCAGACAACCAAGAATGGAGAAGAGACAAAGAGATAGAGAGATTGGTGTGAGATTGATGAGATTGAAAGATAAAGAGAGAGAGACACAGTTTATATAAAAAGACGGTGAAAAGAGATGGGTTAGGTGGACCGTGATTATCCGAAATTATGGCATGTTTTTGGTAAAATTCTTAACACTATTATAATATAAGCTCTTTTCTTTTTTGTTGGTCAAACATAAAGCTTTACTTGCAACAATAGGGAAAAAAAAAATGAAACATTAATGGTTTGACCAAAACAAAAATCATTACTATTTTGAAGTTTAGATTCTATAGAAGTTTACAAATCTTTACAATTAACTGCTGAAAAACATTTAGTTTGAACAAAAAATAACATTTTTAAAATCATTATTTTGAATTTTAATTTTATAAAAGTTTACAAATCATTATAGTTAACTGATGAAAATACACTAAAAAAACATTAGTTTGACCCCAAAAAAAAAAACATTTTAAAAACTCATTATTTTGAATTGAAAGTTTTAAAAAGTTTACAAATCATTATAGTTAAGTGATGAAAGTACATTTGACCAAAAGAAAAAAACTGGTCAAATGTTCAAAAGTATCTCCAATACATGTACAGTAAATGTCATGTGCAAGGTCAAACGGTTCAGTAAAATGTATTGGCGTGGTCAAAATGGTTATGATCTTAAAGTTAAAGTATTGTACTTTTTAACTAGAAAGAGGATAGTACATTTACATTAGTTACCTCAAACGTTTACCCTTTTGTTAATAAAACATAACTAAGATTGACC
The DNA here is from genome assembly GCA_036630335.1 of Physaria fendleri. Taxonomy (NCBI): domain Eukaryota; kingdom Viridiplantae; phylum Streptophyta; class Magnoliopsida; order Brassicales; family Brassicaceae; genus Physaria; species Physaria fendleri. The sequence continues at coordinate 26,231,391 of CM071716.1, read as the reverse complement.
CACAAATGTCTATAAAGTTTAGTTTATTTTAGGTAAATTGGTTATCCATTCGATACATAGAGTACATCTGACATTATGAGTTACAGAGTTTGATAAGCACCATTATCTTAATTCTAAACTTCTGCAATAACCATCATTGTTCAATGCACTTAGTGAAAGAAAAAACGTTCATTGAATTTGATTAGTATATATATGATAGTTCTGAGTTCTGACATACATTAAAGTATATATATGATAGTTCTGAGTTCTGACATACATTAAATTAAGAACCCAAATAATTGGTTTTTTTACTTTACTTAGAGGACAAACATTTTCTCCACCATGTGAGGAGATGTCAGTCTCCTTGGAATTTAATGTTGTAATAACTTCCTTGTAGCCATAACGACAAGAATGCAAGTCTTTATTTATCTTTCGGTCTGAATTTTTGATAAGATTTGATTTAAATGTGACACTAACATGTTCATCTCAGAAGATGTAAATATTTTTTTTCTAAAAAAATAATACAAGTAGATAAGATATCATATGAATTCATGATTGTTTGATTGTGTGGGGTATGGTTAAATTAATTTCTCATAAATTATAACCGAGACAAATATGTACAATAACATTGGAAAATTTTGGGATTATTTTGATTGATTACTAACTTATTTGGAAGAAAATCAAAAACTATAACCAGATTGTCAAAAAATTTTAGTTCCTAGCTGCAAAATTCAGGGAACATCGATCATAATCATATGACAGGTTCAAGTCCAAGTTTTTAGTTCCTAGCTGCAAAATTCAGGGAACATCGATCATAATCATATGACAGGTTCAAGTCCAAGTTCATCTTCAGGTTCATCACTTTCATCAAATAGCTGCATAAACCTAGCTTGATCTCGCTGTTTCTTCATTCTTTGCGAGTGCCTAAACATAAAAACGCCTCCAATCACAACAACAGTTGCACACAATATGCTTGCTACGATGGCTATCGTGACTGTTCTCCCGTTATTTCCACCATCTTTCGGGCCAGAACTCGCCGTTGCTTTAGCAGAAACTACACAAATTATTTCAGATCAGTTCATATATGTTATGTCAGATTATCTTTTTTGGTTTCTTTTGGCAGGAGATTAGAGTTTTAACTAACCAGAGTCGACTTGGGCGCAACCGTGGCAGACAAAAGTAGCATTAATCTCCTTTTCTTTAAAATGCATATAGATATCGCTAGCAGAGAAATCAGTGGGACAAACTTCCCATTCATCAAACTCTTTGTCTGAAACAAGGCTGCTTTTCTCATAGATTCCACATCGTTTACACTTTTCTCCACCAATTTCAGTCATAGGCTGTAATAACAAGTCATATAGTGATGAAACATGTATGTTATATTTTTTTTTAAATCTAATAATCTAAAAATCTGAATGGATAGTCGTAATAGATGGTGTTTGAGACTAGCCTGCCATGATTCTTGACCGCGGAAAGTGTACAAGACACCGGTTTTGATAACATCTGGAAGAACAGTTTTGTTCTCTCCTTTGCATTTAAAATAGACTGTCTGTTTGAGCTTTAACCAGTCGTGCTTCGCGAATATCTCAATAGAGTTCAGTGTTATAAATTGCCCTCTCACAGATCCTGTTATTGTATATGATAATAACAATTGTAATTAGACTACAACCACACAAGTCGATATGTCCGAGTGGTTAAGGAGATTGACTCGAAATCAATTGGGCTTTGCCCGCGCAGGTTCGAATCCTGCTGTCGACGCTTTCTATTTTTTGTTGGTGATACAGAAAAGACAAGAAACATTTTTTTTTGGGGCTCATGGCAAATCTATAAAAATCGATCTATAGAAACAAAACCAACAAAGCATCATCAAGAGATTGTTGATTTTGGTTAAATCAAAGAAGCCGTATCGTTCCCCAGCAAAATTAGTTGTATAGATACTGCAACAATTGTTACCTGGAATCCATATGTGGATGATGTACCAGAACATAAGATTTCTCCAGATCAACGCATTCCGAATCGGCATTTCTTTTTTAAATTTTTTTTTGAGGATTGTTTTTTAACTTTTGATTTCCTGTTTTATTTGTCTTTTGTCAATGAATGAAACAAAAGGTAGAAGAAAAAGAAAAGCTTGCGAGAGAATAAAGGAGAGAGGTCCACGATCACCCCTGCCCTCACATTTATCTTTGTAACGTTCAATTACACATATTTCAAATATGATATTTGTAACGTTCGTATTAACAAAATACAGAAATATGTAAATAATCATATTACCATTAAAACATATCAAAAGCCCAAGTTTTTACCAATTTTATCTGGTTTTACATATTCATCAGTTAATATTAAAACCAACGAAGTAAATTAGTCTTAAATCTGCTATAAATAGCAGTTTTCTTGTAAACAAATCAAGAAAAAACAACAAAAGAAACAAAAAAACAGAAAACGAACAGACAAAACACAATCTGTCACTAACCGAATCATGAATGTCTTCATATTTAAATAACAAAACCCGAGAAACAGAGATTTCAGAATGAGAAACACGAAGAGGAAGTAGGAGAAGAGAAGAGAGATGTCTTCGTTGTCTTCGTTGCGTCACCTCTCAATCTCCTCTCTTCTCCTCTTCCTCATACTCTTCTCAATCGAATCTTCCTCCGCCACAAGAGCTCTCTCTCGTGCACGTGGAGCAGCCAATTCAACCGCACGTGCGTTGAACAGAGCCTCATACTCTTCTCAATCGAATCTTCCTCCGCCACAAGAGCTCTCTCTCGTGCACGTGGAGCAGCCAATTCAACCGCACGTGCGTTGAACAGAGAAAGAAAAAACATCGAAACGGCAGAGTATTTACTCGCACATAACACAGCGCGGGCAGCAACAGGCGCGTCAAGTCTCGTATGGGATAAAAACTTGACCCGTTACGCATCTAATTGGGGCAAACAACTTAAATCGGATTGTGAAAGGAAGACCCATTCAGATGGGCCTTACGGAGAGAATATAATGTGGTATAAAAGGAGAGAGCTTTGGTCGCCCAAAAGAGTTGTTGCTACATGGGTTCAAGAAAGTTTGAATTACGATCCCAAGACTAATACGTGTAAAGCTGGTAAGATGTGTGGTCATTATACTCAGGTTATTTGGCGTTCAACTACAGCCGTTGGATGTGCAACTGTTAAGTGTGATCATGCCCGTGGATTTCTAGTGGTTTGCGATTATTCACCTCAAGGAAATATCGACGGCCAAAGTCCTTTTGATATGCCTAAGTAATATTGGAAAAATATATTTTTACAAATGAGATTTTTTAAAAAAATTTCAATATTTGTTTACTATGATTCTCAAGTCAAACATTTTTACACCTTTAATGGTCAAATTATTCTTTTTTTTTCTGTAATCTTGTAACGATGGACCGTGTTAATGTTAAAAATTATTGAGTGTTTGTCCTAAAATATCAAAAAATTGAATTGTATTATTGGCAAAAGTTTTTTATACAAAGGTTTATAAAAACGTTTCTAATATTTATAACTAGGTTTCGATGCATCGGTGCATGCACGAGTTCTAATCATTAATTAAAAATTTAAATTATTTATTTAATTACTATTAAATTATAATTTTTGTTACCTTACCTTTGTAGTTTCTAAAGTAATTTTTATTACTAAAATAGATAATTTAGATTTCATATAATAAATTTTACTAAATTAAAGTATAATAATATTAAATATTTTAATTTTTATATATTAAATTACTCTTATGACAAATAATATGATGGAATTTATTTTGATTATCCTATTTAAAAAAATCGATTTAATTAAATTATTAAATTACTCTTATGACAAATAATATGATGGAATTTATTTTGATTATCCTATTTAAAAAAATCGATTTACTACAATTTTTAATTAGGTTTTGGTGGATTCTAGATTAGTGTAATTTTGATTCTAGATTAGTGTAATTTTATTTTAGGAATTTGTATTTAATTTTTGATGATAATGTTCAATTGAAATAAAATTAAATGTTAACGATATTTAAATGTTTGTGAAATTAATCGTTAATAATAATTTTTAAATTAAATAAAAAAATAAAAAAATATATTAAAACGGATCTATCTTAATTATTTAATAATTTCTTATATATAGTTGTTCATAATTACAAAGTACAACTTATATTAAAATTTTGTAATTACCAACAGAATAATTAATTACATTACTTGTACTCGAAGAAGGTGGAGAAATTGCCATAATACCATTAGGATGAACCCACATAAACTCTTCTCCTACAAACCCATCAAATCCTCTATTCTTCTTCTTCTTCTTTGGTAATTTCTTCCTCTTATCAACTTTCAGCCCAAAGATAAAATAAAATCAACTTCTCTGTTCAACATTATCTTTATCAAATCCAACCGTAAATCTCCTCTCTTCAACTAAGAAAAAGTGAATCAACTTTGTAAATGAAGCTACCTAAGTCCATGACCATCGAGCCAGATTGAACCCCACCAACAAAAAACCAAAATGGAGGGAATGAATTTGCTGATTGAGTTTTGGAAAAAACTTTTATACTTTTCTGTTAACAAATGGACAGTAGGGGCCAAAAGAATCCGTAGTAAACAAACATAACAGCCATGGAAGTGATACCAAAGCTAGAAAACACAGCAACGACTGAACAAGAGAGTCCGGATTTCTTCGTTTCTAATTTCTCCGCTAAACGTAATCAAAGAAAATTAAATATAATCGTAATAAAATTAACATTATCAAATTTAATTTATAAAGTACCTTTAATCTTAAAACTCAACTTCCTCATCTAAAAATTCAACTTCCTTTAAGTTATTATCTTCTGGAACGGCAACACCATTTTTAAATCTGCATAGATTCACAACGATATTTAATATAATCAGAAGAAAGTTATGGTACTTGGTGCAATCCAGTATTTTATCATGTTTCAAATCCTTCTTTATATAATAAGATGTTAATTTATAAATTTAATTGAATATGAATTTTTTTTACATTAGAAAATTTAACTTTTTAAATTCTAGTCTTATTTTAAATGTTAACAAAATGTCTTTTTATGAACTATTAACAATTTTTTTTTAAGATGTGTAAATATTTAGTTTCCAATTTTTTTGATGAAAAATCAATTCTTAATAACCTAAATTAGGAAACTATAAATTAACGGTTGAGATCAAAATTTTTTGACACGTGGCGCAATCCGGTATTTTATCATGTTTAAAACCCTTTTTTATATAATAAGCCTTTATTTAAATTTATTAAATAGTGTTTTTCTTTGAATAGCAAACTAGTATATTGAGAAAAAAAATACTCGAATAAAAGTATATTCGGAATATGAATCAAACTTATAGATTCTCAAAAAAAACAAGCTACAAATTTTAATTTTTCGAAATCTAACCCTTTGTAACTTTTAAAATCTGATAACAAAATAATATATTCTTTTAAATAGCAAATAAATATATTTAAACAATTTTTTTTTTTTTGTCTACAATTAAAGACGAAATGACACAAACATTATGGCTTTCACAAAAAAAGAAAAAAAATAAGTCACAAAGATCAACAATTCTATAAAATGATTTTTTTTTACTCTTGTGTGGTAAAATACACCGGTGTCACATGGTAAAACTTTATTAATTGGTAGGGGCAGAATTAAATAGACATTATTAAACTAATAACACATGTTCAATTCTGATCTGAACTGAGACGTTCAACTCCTTTCACTCTTTTGGTTCGCTTTCAACCGCATCGGTGTGGTCTGCAAACCCGCATTTTTTGGGGGTTTTATCTCCCTACTTCGATCAAGTGTATTTCAAGATACCACTTTTTTTATTATTCACCAACAAACCATACATATGTTAGTATATATTATTTTTCTATAATAAACAATATATCTGTTTTATTTTGGGATACAAAAACATAAACCCTAATTTCTTAGTTTACTTTATTTTTATTCAACCATAAAAACCAGCAGGAGGAGGCGAAGGAGGATTACATCTATAAGTGCAAAAACACGATTGTGTGATGAGTAATCCTTCTGCGAAGGGAGTGCATCGATGACGTAAGAGTCTTTCTCCAAACTCCTTCTGACAGATGGATTTACATTGTGTATCAACACATCGTTCTTTATCTTTATAACATTGCATCTCTGCACGACAATAGGTGTGATTTTTAGGGCCTTGAGAATAGCTGACCCCTCGACGAGGACATCCTCCATTTGCCACCACTCCTATTACAATTTTTTTAGGGCCTTGAGAATAGCTGACCCCTCGACGAGGACATCCTCCATTTGCCACCACTCCTATTACAATTAAATACTTTTTAAATTTTGGAATGAATATTTTTGGAGATGTAATTTTTTTGCATCTACTATATTACTCCTTTTTTATTTTTATATAACATGGATTTTATCTTCTTATTTCAAAATTCTCGAGTGAAAATTATATTTTACTCATATATTTTCTTTTTTTCTTTTAACATTTTTACTACATATTCAAATAAAAGATAATATAAATACATACCTAACACATAAATGGTGAAGATCATTATAACCATAACGGTGAATTTTTTTTTGGAAAATTTCTTCATTTTTTATTTTTTTTTTTCTTCTTTTGATTTTGTTTGGCCTTAACAAAAAGTAACTATATATATAATGGGTTAAAAGTTAATTTTAGATTCCAATATATCTATTTTAAACTATATATACCCGATTTTAAGGATTTGGTTTTGACCTATTCTATTTGTTTAAAATAAGTAAAACCTTTAAACCAAAGTAACACCCACCTATTATAAACTGATATGATTTATTTGTTTTTATAATCGGAAAGTAAGATTGGTAAAAGAACAGCTAAAAGAAATGCATATAAACTTTATTTATGGAGTAAATTCTTTTTATTTTTTTTAACTCGTAAACTTATCTATTATTGACAGAAGTCATTATTGACCAAGTTATGAATTACATAAGGTAAAGTGTAATAAGACATGAATGATGAATGATGAATGATGACCAAAAAAAAAAAAAAAAAAAAAAAAAAAAAAAAAAAAAAGACATGAATGATGAACTATTATTAAGTGAGGCGGGGCGGGGTTTTTGCGAGATTTTGGCGGATTTTATGATTTTTCTTTTTACAGATTTTAAAAGATTTTTGCGGGTTTATTTGTTTTTTTTTTCGTGGGTTATCCACTAGCTCCGCGGATTTTGCGGGCGCGGATGTAGACCAGCTTTTTACTCGTATATTTTGCAGAACGGATTCGGGTATGATATTTTTTTTACGGAATGGGTCACGGGGCTTTTTACTCGTATATTTTGCAGAACGGATTCGGGTATGATATTTTTTTTACGGAATGGGTCACGGGGCGGACCGATGGACCCGCTTACAAAGTTTTGTTCAGCTTTGTTGTTAGAGAGTGTTATGTTTGACTCTATGATTCGTCTATATTTTATATTAGCACTAAATTCAAATGATTGAAAATAATCAATGATGACTCGAAAGAAGAGAACTTTCTTTTGGAAACCCAGAAGCCAGAATTGACCAAACTCATCATAGACACAAACAGAACACTTCTCCATCCATGGATGGGTAGTCAAACAAGAAGATCTTGAGAAAATAGAGAGTAATCAGTGATGGGTAGCCTCGGGTGTGACGCTCATGGTGACTTGAACGACGCTGAGTTCAGTAAACCCTTACCTTCGATTGGTTTATACGTTGCTGTAGCTTCACTGATTTGCGGATTAGCCATGGCCGCTGATCTTCTTCACGGTTTCCGACACCGCAAATTCTGGTTTCCCTGTAAGTTCTTCTCTCTCAACGCAACTTCTCTTACTTTCATAGGCGTAGGGATTAAACTCTCTGTTGATCTCAACACTTCGATGCCTAGTCGTCATGATCAGTTATCTAAACTTAGTAGCAGTGTCTTCGTGTGTATTGTGATGGGTAACTCCATGCCATCTCTGGGTATTATGGAGAATCAAGATCTCCTTATGAATCTCATGGCTTTAGGGATTCTTGTTACCACCATCTCTGGGTATTATGGAGAATCAAGATCTCCTTATGAATCTCATGGCTTTAGGGATTCTTGTTACCACCGACGTTGTCAACATCTGTATACAGTTGGGTACTGGTGCCATCTATGTTTTCAAAGAAGAACACTTTCTCGTCTTGCTCCTCATGCTTCTTATGTTACTGATTTTGAGTTTCTCTGCCACTACAGTCCCCACCACCAAAAGGATTTTGGAAATCAAATACAAGAAGAAGTATGATGTTGCCATAAAGTGTCCTTTGGCTACACAGAGAACAACAGTAGCTAAACGGATTCAGCGAGATTTGTCTAAATTCTGGATGATGGCTCACACCAGTAGCCCTCAGTTTGTGATGGCTCGGTCTGTTACTTGCACTGCTTCTGGCTTCTTCTGTCTATTGAGTGCTATTACTTTAGGTGAGGCTATGGTTCGATCTTATATGTTGAGACCGAGGTCACTCGGGTTCTGCCATGGGGATTCTGATTACAAATGGTCAACCTTTCTGGTTCTTGTTTGTCAGACTAGTGCAGTAGCCATAGGGACTATTGCTCCTGCTCTCAGATGGTTCACGGCTGTTAATTTTCGCTGTCCGTTGAGAGGGAAGAACTATTACAGAGATGAGTTTAGGGTAGAGAGTTACTGGACACAGTGGTTCTCTGAGAAGAAACAACGTCCTTTAAGCCTTTTGATCTTCAAAGATCGTAGATGCAGGAAGATTTCACACAATGCAAAACGCTTTATGTTGGATGTATGTATAGGGATACAGTATGTAATAGTGTTTGCAAGCAAAGTTATCCGTTTCATATCAGTTTACTGTGTGAGTATAATCTTGAGTTGCTGTCATTCTGCAATCAGAATAACGAGTGCAGTCTCTCGCGTTGAGACAGAAACGTCTAGTTCAAATTCGAGCTCGAGACAGGAACTTGCAAATTTTGTCCTGCATCTTGAAGGAGAGGACGAGTTAGTGGATTTGATGGTGAGAAGCAACCGTGAGGCCACAGATCATTGGATAAAGAACGGTAGAAAGAAACAACCGGTAAATTTGATAGAGCTTTTGGAAGCAACAACACACATTTCAAAAGGGTTTGAAGGAATTAAAGAGTTTGATAGCAACGAGGTGGCTTCTCTTGCTGCATCTGGTGGTGAGCCACCCAATTGTTGGGCTCTTCCGTTAGTAACACTTACTACCATAGCTGTTGCTCTTTCCACCATCTCTGGGTATTATGGAGAATCAAGATCTCCTTATGAATCTCATGGCTTTAGGGATTCTTGTTATCACCGACGTTGTCAATATCTGTATACAGTTGGGTACTGGTGCCATCTATGTTTTCAAAGAAGAACACTTTCTCGTCTTGCTCCTCATGCTTCTTATGTTACTGATTTTGAGTTTCTCTGCCACTACAGTCCCCACCACCAAAAGGATTTTGGAAATCAAATACAAGAAGAAGTATGATGTTGCCATAAAGTGTCCTTTGGCTACACAGAGAACAACTGTAGCTAAACGGATTCAGCGAGATTTGTCCAAATTCTGGATGATGGCTCACACCAGTAGCCCTCAATTCGTGATGGCTCGGTCTGTTACTTGCACTGCTTCTGGCTTCTTCTGTCTATTGAGTGCTATTACTTTAGGTGAGGCTATGGTTCGATCTTATTTGTTGAGACCGAGGTCTCTTGGGTTCTGCCATGGGGATTCTGATTACAAATGGTCAACCTTTCTGGTTCTTGTTTGTCAGACTAGTGCAGTAGCCATAGGGACTATTGCTCCTGCTCTCAGATGGTTCACGGCTGTTAATTTTCGCTGTCCGTTGAGAGGGAAGAACTATTACAGAGATGAGTTTAGGGTAGAGAGTTACTGGACACAGTGGTTCTCTGAGAAGAAACAACGTCCTTTAAGCCTTTTGATCTTCAAAGATCGTAGATGCAGGAAGATTTCACACAATGCAAAACGCTTTATGTTGGATGTATGTATAGGGATACAGTATGTGATAGTGTTTGCAAGCAAAGTTATCCGTTTCATATCAGTTTACTGTGTGAGTATAATCTTGAGTTGCTGTCATTCTGCAATCAGAATAACGGGTGCAGTCTCTCGTATTGAGACAGAAACGTCTAGTTCAAATTCGAGCTCGAGACAGGAACTTTCAAGTTTTGTGTTGCATCTTGAAGGAGAGGACGAGCTGGTGGATTTGATGGTGAGAAGCAACCGTGAGGCTACAGATCATTGGATAAAGAACGGTAGAAAGAAACAACCGATAAATTTGATAGAGCTTTTGGAAGCAACAACACACATTTCAAAAGGTTTTGAAGGGATTAAAGAGTTTGATAGCAACGAGGTGGCTTCTCTTGCTGCATCTGGCGGTGAGCCACCCAATTGTTGGGCTCTTCCGTTAGTAACACTTACTACCATAGCTGTTGCTCTTTCCAGGTGAGCCACCCAATTGTTGGGCTCTTCCGTTAGTAACACTTACTACCATAGCTGTTGCTCTTTCCAATGTCAAGCCTTGCTCCATCAAGAAGTTGCTTAATGCTGTGAGTGAGGCTCTTGATTCTGTCAACAAGTTTGAACACATCTTAGATACTGGAGGAGAGTTAGTTAACCTAAGGAAAGCTGCTGAAGTAGTTTGGCTAGGAGTTGATCTTTATCATAAGTGGTTTGATGTGGATCTTCGGAAACTATCCAAGCAACAAAAATGTCCAGAAGAAACACTTAGAGAGCTCTTAGAAGTTGCAAAGAAAGAGTTTTCAGAGTCATGGCAGATGAACTTGATGTTGTGTATGAAGCACAAACCCTCTCATTGGCCTATCAAGACTCTAGCGGCTAACTCCATGTACCGAATCTGTCAAACCATTCTGCACAATTACGATTCAAGAGACTATGGAACAGGAGAAGCTCTGTTGAATAAGCTGGAGATCATAATCTCGGACATAGTTTCAGGTTGTTTTTGCAATGTAGCACAAGTGATATCTATCAAGTGTTTGGTCACGGCTGTAGAAGTGAGGGAAGAATCAGTAAGAGGAGCAGCTCTACATCTCGGAAGAACAGAGAAGATTATAGAGATTATAGAGAGAAGAAACTTACCTGATTTGAATTGTGAGAAGATGAAGAACATCGATGAATGGAGAGCATACTACAAGATTAACTCATCTGACTGTAATAACAAGACTGTATCCCCAGACTCAAATGAGCTTTGCATCGATGTTGTATAATTTGCAGACTACTAAGAAGAGAAAGATCCATATAAAAGACTTGATTTGTAATTATGTTCATAGGTGATGTCTTCACATGTATGTTATATAGCACTTGCTTTGAAGCATAACAGAGCCCATTTTGTTATTGACATTGTATTAGCCAAGCAAACCAAACCATATGCCTCTTTTTCATCAAAAGTAAAACAATACCAAATCTTTCTTATTTATTATACAAAAAAACATCCAGAAATTTATAACTCTCTCAAGTAGCAATCTTTCTTCTTCATAAGCCAACAACAATGCATATACTTTTACTGCAAAAGATAAACCGGAATATAGGTTAATTTTGTTACAGAACGTAAGCCGGAAATGAGCAAGACAAATAGCTAGAAACTCTTACCATGAACTTCTTGAAATAATTGACAATATATTCGGAATCGGTTTTTGTCTGTGTATATGCAACCATCTTGTTCATGTTCTGCAGCAACATACACATTAAAAGGTTAAAGTAACCAAAACAGATAATATATAATCATATAAAAGCTTTACCATGTTGATGTACAACATATACCTCAATCCAAGCAGCTAGTTTTGGACGTCCGATTATAATTTCATATTTGAAAACTTCGTCGAGGAAAACTTGAAATCGTTCGATAAATGGGATATATGCGATATCGACCTTCAAAAGCAAAATGGAGTAAAATATTTAACCATCGTGAGACATTTTAAGAAGGTTGATTCACAGTTTTATACCAAACTAAGCTGGCCGAGGAAGAAAGGACCATCTTCAAACTTATGCAAAGCATTTTCCAAGTGATCAAAGACCACACACACACAAGTTTCAGCTTCTGAATTTTTGACTGTTAGATTTATTTACTTTAACCTTATACCTGATTCTTTAACCGGGTCACCTTTGAAAGAACCAAACACAGTTTTGACGAATGTAGCATCAACATATTTCAACAACTCTTCACCAAACTCTCTCTTTGCAGAATCCTGAAGACCAAAGATTATTACATATATGCACAAGAACAAGCTCTATAACATTAGGACAAAGATCTTACCTCAGGGTAAAATGAAGGTCCATCGAAATTGGTATCAACATATTTGATTAAATCAAGACTCTCCCCAATGATTTTTCCATTGTGTTCAAGTGCAGGAACCTTGTTTGCAGGATTTACTTTTTCCTTGTACCAATCAGGCCTATTAAAAAGGTCTATAGGAACCAATTTGATCTCCTCTTGCGAACCCTAATTTAAAAATCCCCAAATATCAAAACAAATGAACCAATCTTGCTAATATACCACAAACAAAAGAGAAAGAAAAAACAAAAACAAGTACCTTGAGGTTTCTGGTGATCCAAACACGTTGTGCAAATGGGCATGTGTAGCTCATGTACAACCTTTTTAATCAAACAAACAAACAAACAAAAAGCAATAGATTGAAATCTCTTTTATACAATGATTTTTTTGGGAGCTTTTAGACCAATATAAATAAGATCAAACCTCGTGGTTCCGTCGAAGAGAACAGGTGGATCAGAAGTAGCATCAAGTGGGACTTGACGATCTTCTACGAAACATTTTCTTGATAAACAAATAAAATTAAGAGACTTGAGTTTTCACATGAAAAAATAATCAAGAAACCACATCAAGTAAACAAAAAAAAAACAATGATCTTACTTTGGAGATAGAGCCATGTAAAGGATTTGTAAGTGATGTTTCTTCAAGAGATTATTATTAGTATTAGAGAGATATAGATGCTGTTTAATGAAAAGAACTATATATAGATGAAACTCATAAAACCTTCGTCCGTGTGTACCTAAAAACGAGGCTTGGGTCATGCTTTTTATCCAACGGTGACTATCAATAGAAAAAGAGGTCAAAGTCAGCGTTTGATTATATCTGTCGTTGAATTTTCTAATTTTCAAAAGCTTCTAGTTAACACCTTTTTTTCTAACGGAGAATACTAATCACGTACGTTAAATGATTTTGATATAGATTTTGCTTATGAATAGCACTACTATATATGTTAGTCATTTGTTACTGTTCTTAATCCTTATCATGACAATTTGAATACATACAAACAAAAAAAAAAGGAAAAAAAAAAGGGAAAATAAAAGTGGTCAAAAAGTTCACATTACCTCACCTAAAAAAAGGGAAAATAAAAGTGGTCAAAAAGTTCACATTACCTCACCTAAACATATGTATGCCCAAATTCGTACAAATAAATAGTAGAACACGAAGTCAAATTATGAACCACAGGATTTTTTATTTTTTCTTTAATATTTGTTAGGTGGCCACTGTACACTCAATAGTATCGAGATACAATGGAGTGATTTAAAATAAATTTGTTAGGTGGCGACTGTATACTCAATAGTATTGAGATACGATGAAGTTATTTGTAAAACCATTTTTCTTTCTGAAACTAAAGCAAATTATAATTTTAAAGCAATCAAGGTTTAAAAATATTTTTGAAATCCAAAACCACTTCAAAATATCAAAGCCATTTTGATAGTTTTTTTTTTCTTTATGGAATAAAATTAACTCATAAATTTTGGGTTTTAAAAAATTGTTTTGGTCTTAAAAGTTTGTATGAAAAAATTTTTACGGAAGTATTTTTTTTATGGAAAGTCTAACAATTTTTTTATGAAATATTCTAATAGATTTTTCGAAAATTCTTTAATGGAAACTCGCATTCTTAAATACCTAGAAAAAAATTCATTTAATTCTACCGTTCCAACAAATCGACGGTCCAAATTCTATAGCTAAAATTCTACTGTCATTATTTTAAAACCACAACCTACGGCAATAAATCTATACCCAAAATTCTAAAGTCACTACCCTAACCAAACCAATATTTTTGCCAAATTGTATCATCTATACCCAAAATTCTAAAGTCACTACCCTAACCAAACCAATATTTTTGCCAAATTGTATCTTAAAACAAATAGTAAGTTATTTGGTCCAAGCTCTCTATTTGGGTTAAATCGGCTTAATCAGCCGGTTTAATATTCAGGTTTTTTGTGTGTGTAATGGATCACAAAATGAAGATCCTATTAGCCCATGATATTCATTACGGCCCATTATATTAAGAAGACGATATTACCCCTTTATTCAAGGGCTTTACATTCACTCCAGATTTGTTTGAACCCTATTCTTCGGCTGCATCTTGCAAAAAAAATCTCTCCCATCTTTCGATTTAGAACGGAGTTTTCGAATCCATGGCGAGCAACGGAGATAAGGTTACTTCTACGATTGGGAATACTGAAGGACTTCCTACTGGTGAAAACCCTAAGAAATTGGTAGACCTCAACACAACGGAGCCAGATCTTACCGATGACATTCTCGACGGAGAAGATAAGGGATTATCAGTTTCTGGTGATAAGAAGGATTCTACTACTATTGGAACGGCTGCTGGGGCTGATTCTCCAGTTGATAATATACAGAAGAAGATTCGACGTGCTGAGAGGTTTGGGGTTTCTGTGAAGCTGACTGAAGAAGAGAAGCGGAATTCTCGTGCTGAGAGGTACGAATTTCAAAATTGTATTCTTTTTCTGAGTTCTCTTGTATTCAAGAATATTCCAAGGCGAGGGTTACGAAGCGATGATATTTTACTTGTTTCGGATTTTCTAAGATTAGGGTTACGAACCGATTTTCTCTAAACGAATTATGCAGGTTTGGTACTGTAGCTGCAACTGGGAATGACACAGAGGGAACAAAGAAATCCGAGGAATTGAAGCGAAAGTCTAGAGCTGATAGGTATTTCACAATACATTATTTGTGCTTGATAGTTGTTTATTGCTTGAGTGCTTGGTTTTCAAATGGTAAAGTGGTTTCATACTCGCTTTGCATGTCAAACAGATTTGGTGTTCCTGCTGCAACGCCGACTGTTGATAAGACTGAGGAAGAAGCAAAGAAGAAAGCTAGACTCGCTCGTTTCGGGGAAGATGCTAAGGTTGATTCGGCTGCTAATAAGACTGAGGAAGATGCTAAGAAGAAAGCTAGACTCGCTCGTTTTGGGGAAGCTACTAAGGTTGATTCGGCTGAGGAAGATAAACGCAAAGCTAGAGGATTAAGGTAACTTTTTCATGCATCCAAATTCTGTTTTTTCCCAAGGACTGAAGTAGAGTGTGCGATGTCAATTAAAAATGACTTTTTTATTAATCATCATTAGGTTTTCGAAAGAACCTTCAGAATCTTCATCTGATTTACCTGGAAAGCAAAATATTGGCAAGGTAAATGGCTTTTAACTTATGTTTTTATTCCCATCTTTTACAATGAGAGAATTAATAGAAAAACTAATGGTGTCTGTCGTTTAAATCTTTCTCTTATCAGGAGGCAGCTGTTTCAGGAAACGCTGCCTAAGGTTCCTGAGTCAAGTATCTATTTTCTTTGTAGTTAGGTGAGCTTCTCGAAGTCATTCTTATTGCATTTTAAAATCTTGTTGATGCCTGGTTTCTTTCTAGTTTCTGACACCTCAACATTTGATATTGGCAGGTAGTGTATTAGCGTTTTATTATTCCCTCTCTGGCTGCTTCATTCTCTCTTTATTTCCGAATTAGAAGTCTTCGCCTGTAGCGTCTTTAATAAGCTCGAAGTTCGGCTGTGGAGTAATTTTGTGGTGAACCAAGTGATTTTCTCCGATGGAAGCTAAGCTGTCACCAGATGAGATCTTGAGAAACCAATAAGTAACCTATAGTTCTGATTGTCTGAAAGTGGCAATTATCAATATGTTAGGACCTAGGAATTCTGAAGTGGCTGGTATTGACCTTTTTCATGTTGCAGGTTCTTGAAGTGGTAAGTATAGCTTCGGTAATACCTTATTTCATTTTAATATCTGGGAATGTGGATGGTCCTTTTAATATTGCATATCCGTATCAAGCACAAGCAGCAGAAATAGAGAATTTACACTGCATTTGAAGAGGTTTTATTGCTGTCTTGAATTCTAGTTAGAAAATCGAAGTGTTGATTACTTTTTGAAGCGTGTTTTATCTATGTTAAGTCTCTGGTTCCTAAAGTAATCTGGTTAACGGCTGTTCTGTGCTTGATATTGAATATTGCATGCTAAATGGAACCCATAAACATGTTTATTGGTTGCTTATTTTCGTATGACCTCTCAAGCTGCTACTTCAGAATTCCTTTGACATTATTAGAACTGTAGAGGTACTTGTTGGTTTCCATTTCTCTGGTCTCCATGGCAGATGAAGGAAAGAGAACCTCAGATTCTGAATCTACGTTCGTGGGTCTTGAATTTCACCTTGCTTTCTGATGCTACACAAACTCTTTCGTTTCTGTAATAGATTTTAGATAAACTTTGTTGATACTTGCTTTCTGAATGAAGCGCCAGAAAACTTGTTAAGGGGGAATGTAATGTTTAGTTTTGCAATTTATTTTTAATTGATGTCTATTTATTCACACCTGTTGGTTATCTTCTTCCATAGTCGTAATTTGCTTCCAAATTTCTACCAGAATTGACATTGTAGATCTCATATGTAAGGTACCCTCCTATATAAATTTGCAGACAGGGGTACATGAGAGTTCATCATTTTCTTATACAAAAACAAAGATCTCATATAATTTGACATTGTTCTTAGCTATACTATTTTGTTCTTTCTTGATCTTGGTTCCAGTATATTTGCCTTGACGTGGGAAGAGTTGCTACTGTAAGATATGATCATGATGATGAATGCATTGGGTAAACTCCTCTAATTGACAGAGGAGAAACACAAGCATTAGTTTTGACCAGTGGCGGGTGAGATAGATAACAATAACGGTTATATCATCATGGAAATGCCTTCTAACACCAGGATTGATCTCTTTTAGGTCTGCATATCTCATCTCTCTTTTCTTTGCTGCTTCCTTCAATGCAGCTTTGACTAATCTCCTTGCTATTCCCTGAGAATGTGAAGGTATTACTATTAAAATTCAAATCTTGTGTTCAAATTGTGCAACAGACAGGTAGAGAACCAGTTAGATATGGCCTTGGCATGGAACTTACTTGGCGCTGAGAGTTACGTACAATATCAACAGCTTCCTGGTTGCTAAGATGCTCCCAGAGCCCATCTGAAGCAAGAATTATAAACTCGTCTTTTGAGGTAAGCTGGGTAACGGTTACTGATGGATCTGCACTAAGGATTGGCGTGGTGAAATGCTCTTGTAGTCTGAATTTCGGCAGCAAAGGTTCTCTGTTGAACTCTGCTCTTTTGAGGTATGCGTCACCTATGGATCTTGTGACCTGGTTAAAGTTCATGACACAAGCTAATTAGTCAAGATATGGCTTCGGTAGATGATTTTCTTAAGCTCTTGTTTTGCCATAGAAACTGACGAGACAAAGCCCTTTGCAGGTTTTCAGAGGTGTAATCATCATGTATAAATGTTTACCTGGATAACGCCTTTCACACGCCATATTCGGTGCTTCATCACAAGAATGCTGGGGTCATGAGGATGCCTTGACCATAGCTCTTGCCTCGCAGACTCTAGATTAGCATTGTGCTCTACGGACAACTGAACAGCTCTCATTCCACCTCGCCCAGATCTGCCCAGTACAGCTCTGGAATCTCCTGCGTTTGCAATATACACCAATCCGTTGCATATCACTCCTGCCAAGCAACAAGACCCCACTGATGCCATCTGTGGGTTTGTAGGCCAGTGCTTCTTTACTGCGTTGAGAAAATCTTTATCTGTCTCTGCAAATGTTTTGCTGATCACCTGCTCAGAAATCTCCCCACTCTCAGAGGCAACCTCTGTTCATATGAGACATGTGTCTTAGTATGTCTGACATATTCAAGAATGAAGAAATAATGAACGAGAATGGTTGTGTCTTACTCTTTAACTTGGGAAAGATGTTGTCTGCTATGAATCTGGAAGCCTCTGGACCTCCATGGCCATCATAAACTCCAAAAAACGAGCCTTGAACTGTAGGATAGTTGAATGTCAGTGGCCCTGATTCGATCTGGCACTGATCCTCCATCACACTGTTTGCTTGGATCATTGCCATCGAAAACTCTCCAAATGTGTGAAGGCCATGGTCTATATACCATGTCAAGCCATCAATCTTTGCGGGATTAATCTTACTTCCCTCCATACGGGCACCTATTCTCCAACAGGGTTTAACCATTGTCCCAGGTATGTAAATTTTGAGCAATTTAGTAATACAAATTGATAGAAGACTATACAGATTAGTGAGTTTGATTGAAGTCTGATAAAAAGTAGTTGCAGTGCTGGTTGATATATATATAGAGAGAGCCGTGGAAGCCCTATAATAATTGTGAAGGTGTTGTAAACCAGGGAAAGAGGCCAAAAAAATATGGGTCAAATTAAATGATTCTGAGAGTTAAGACAAGAGGGCAGTAGTTTAAAGTGGATATTCAGAGATTCAATGATGAACCTTTGTCTTAGTAGAGGGTTAAGTAAAAGCTATCATATTCAATTCTATTTTTTGCTCCATATGGTGTTTTGCTTTAAAAGTACCTCTCTTTCTTAGAGGTTAATCTTGTAAACTTAGAAAGCAGGAATGTTTACAGCCAAAACGGTCATAAATTAGACTATATAACAACATATGTATATAGAGTTCTTATTAATATATCTCATGTAAATATGTATGTTTTGACATTGTGTTAGTGTCTCTATACCTAATCTTGTGAATTGGTTTATTTGTGGGTAGAAAAGGAAAGGTCAGAGGAAGCATGTGCACGGGCGTGGGTGTTTGGAGCATTGAACTTGGAGCCATTTAAAAGATTATTGAGAGCTTCTGAGAGAGACTTAAGAGAGAGGAGAGAATACATTTGTGGGGGGACTGAGGAACACTCTTAGCTGTCTTAGCCAGTTAACCCGTACAGGTTTTGCCCTTTTCTCAGTCTCTTGTCCTTTTCTTTTTTTACTCATAATGTTATCAAAAGCTGATCTCTTAGCTTACTTTTGACTGAGATTTAGATCGAAATTCATTTCATGTCCAAAGAGGATGGATCTTCTTGGCCCTTTTTCCTAACTTTCTTTTTTGCATGACCCTAGTTAGCCTTCTTCCTTTGTCCCTCCTCGTCTCTATGTTCATGGGGGATCCCCACAGATATGATGTTACGGTAGAGCTAGAGAACCAATGTCGTGTGTTGATAGACCTATTACATTAACGAGATTGTTCTGTAATATCTAAAGAGTAATGATGCTTCGAAAGTAAGAAAATTCAGCAAGTGGGGTACACATCTTCAACATCCACTTGTTTCTTCTTAATGATAAAAATCTTTTGAGACACCAAAACGTTAGGGTCCCTAATCTAATCTTTAAAACACGAAACACACAATGCAAAGCTAGATTTAGTTTCACTTGCTTATGTTCAACAACTCGATCTAAAGCAGATCTTAATGTAGGTTTAACCCATTGATATGTTAATATTGGATGCATCTTGCACACCTTGTGTACTAGAGATCTTAAAGTCAAAGCAAAAGATTAAGAAAATCACGTGTATATTATATACTCTAATACAAATAGGAAAAAGAAACGGTCCAGGTACATTTGCTCTTAGCATATCAAATAACATTCATATATACACTGATTAAATATTGAATGATGAGAAACATGTGGTCCTTAGAACGTATTGAAGGGTCCTTGATTGCACCATTACAGTACAATGTATATTTCATGTGCTCTCATTCCTAAATTGATATTGTATCTTAATACAAAAATTGGACAACTTCAATCTCATTTTGACAGAATACTATATATAAAAAAGAAGAGAGAGTAGTGGTGACAGATGGGCCATAGATGAACTGTGTTTTGTCTTTTGGTTGAGGGAGGGAGCATGCATGTCAGCTTATCTCTGCACCTCCTTATTTACGCATCAGTTTTAATATTTTAGCTTATTTATATATATATATATCCCCAATTGCTTTTTATTCAACCACATTCATTAACTAACTTCGACAACTTTTGAACATAGGATAATATTTTAGGCGTACTATCAAGTATATTCAAAATTAGTTAATGTGCAAATTATTAAACCTAGGTAACAAGTGAACTGAACCTACCAATTTGGAAAAGAATCTTAAAGGCTGGAAAACTATATATGATTAATCGTACGTAGTATCAATATATGTATAAGAAAATGTATTGAAGTGGAAACGTGGACACATTGAGAAGAGGAGAGTAATTGGAATGGATGGCATGCAGGAAACATTAGTCAGACATCGATCGTGAAGGTCCCCCATATTGTCTGTGCAGGAAACATTAGTCAGACATCGATCGTGAAGGTCCCCCATATTGTCTGGTCATTACCAAATCTATATTATCATGAAAACACTATCTATCTTCATATCTAGTAACTAGTGTTTTCGTATATATTGTCGTACTACTTTATCATCTCATTACATTAATTACAATTAACAACAATTTTATATAATATCATATTTTCCTTTTGTTATATCTCTAGTTGCATATGTATCTAGACGTTTACCATCATCACTTGGATTTTGTACCTTTTTTACTATCCTTCCTCATCGTTTTTTGTAAATTTAAATTTATTTTATGGACAAGTCGTTAATACATTACAATTTTTAACTCTCACACCTAAGAACTATCCTTAAAAGAGAATTAATCAATACATGAAGTTTGTGGAATTGCGAATGTTTTGTTATTTTATCTTGTTATTTTTATCATATCATATAGTCGTGTAAAATATATATTGCGTAGTTTTGTGGTCTTATATAATAACTGTCCTAGCTATTATTTATCAAAAAAATAATAACTGTCCTAGCTATTATTTATCAAAAAATAAAAAATAAAAATATAACTGTCCTAGCTATGAAGCCTCGAAAATGAAAAGACAACACAAAATTAATTTGTATTAGTCGGTGGAGGCCCAAAATGTGGGAAACTCTGATACATAGGCCCATTAGTCGGTTGAGGCCCAAATTTGGTACATTGATGAAAATAAAGTTTTTACAAGAAGTTTGAGAGAGCACTTGCTGTGTTTATGCTGATGACACGCGTGATCGTTGGTTCAAAGTTGCTGCTATCGGATGTCATGAGGCAAATTAAGTTCTCTTCGAAGCAGGACTTATCCCTATCCCTGGTTATCCCCGAGCTCTCATCAACTCGTGAGTCGGTCTGACTTCGATGTGTATCCTAAAATCCCTAATGGAGCTAGAGGTTTTGATGAAGATCAAATCGTAGGAAAGGAGTCCCATGGACAGAGGAAGCTAATTAATTAATAAGCATTGCGGATTACAATTGTATAAATTTAGTAAAACAATAATGTCTAAAATTAGCTGTCTTAGCCAGTTAACTCGCACATGTTTTGCACTATTATCTGCTCAAGTCCGGTTCATCCTTAAAGTCAACAAGACAGTAGGTTTAGGCCCCATGATTAAAGGAACCCCTATTTTTTTATAAAAATATGTGTTGAAGTTATCTTTAAAAAAAAAAAAAAAAACGTCGAGAAAAAATAAATAAGGGAATGAAAGTTGAAAAATTTACTTGGAATATTTCTATTTTTAAAAAATCAAGTCAATATGCATCCATATCTCATATATTGTGTCTTAATATTTTTTTTTAGTCGAAAATATTGTTTCTTAATACAAAGGTTAACAATTCTATTTTTAGTAAATTATTAGTTTTCTAATTTTTTAAATTAATTAAATTGATCTTGTAATATAATAAAGAACTAGATTTTCTCCCGCAATAATATCGCGGGTTGATTTTTATTTTAATATTAAATTGACATTTTTTAGATTAAAATTATAACAAATTGCTTAATACCATATACAAAATCATCATATACCTATTTCGTATGAAATATCAAGTATAACATTCAATTATTTGTATTGTATAATAAAGTATTACATCGATTAAAAAATTAAATATCAAGTTTAACATTCACTTATTTCGTATTGTATAATCAAATATTACACCGATTTAAAAAGATTGATAATTATTTTATATACAAATCTAATATGTTATTAAAACACAATTTAACACATCACATGAAACAATGCATTACAATTTTTATTTTTATTTTTAAATTATAGAGTAGGTGTAGATTACTTTTATATATTTTTTTATTTCATTAATAGTTTTATTATTCGGTTGGTTTATGTTCTAGTTTTAAAATTTAGTAAATATATTTATCATTATATTTTTTATGATCAAAAATATTAATAATCAAATATGAATAATCTATTAGTATAATGTAAAAGTTTTCTATTAGTATAATGTAAAAGTTTCAATTTAATATTAAAATAAAAATCTACCGTAATATATCACCGCATAAAATGAATTTATGATATTCGATTTATTTGATTTATTTAATACTTATCATATTTGTAGAAAATTTGTTTC
>CM071716.1:26187210-26197516 GCA_036630335.1 Physaria fendleri | reverse complement strand
CGCAAATGGAGAAGGAAAATATTTTTGGAGTATCCAGTTTGAAATCGACTATAAAGCATCACTAAGACTATTTACAATGGTTTACTTATTCAACACCCTACTTCTCTATCCACATCATCTTCTCTCTCTTCCACATCATTATTCAATACCCATTTTACTTTTCTACTCTACAATGGTTTATTTAAAATTTAAACACCATACCCCATATTTTTATTAAAACATATTATTTTATCTAAATTTACTTAATGTTTACTTAATTTTTATCAAAGCACAAAATACTAATATACTTAATTTTTAGATTATTTTGGTTACATTCAAAGTTCACGATCTATACATTATTTTCTAATTTTTACATAATATTTAAAATATAATAATTTTAATTAATTAATAATTAATTATTTTATAAATTAGTAGAATCCGTGTGTGGCACGGGTATGTCAAATATTTTTGGGATCAAATTCATAAAAACCAAGATTACAATGAAAACTGATATGAAGCTGAGACGTGAATATGAAAGTGATTGTTCTAAACTAATGTAGCAAATAATACGTAGTATAAAAATATGAATTAAAGGAGACTTGGTATATAAGACTAATCAACTTTCAGAGATATTTAAATTATGTCTTGAACTCAAACATAAGATTCTAACCATCCCTTTGTCGTGGCAACAATTGTTTGTCTAGTTACCTAAACTTTTAAACTTTCGTTTGATCTTAGCAATCCTAAACATGCACTAGCGATTTGATTCGACTTGTTTACAATAATCCTCAAGGTCGACTTTCATATGCTAAACAATATTGTTCACATATGTCTAATCCAACACCATATAAATTTTTTGGAATATAGAGTCAACCAATAGACTAACAGATCATGTTAGTCTATACATTAAGTTCAACAATATAAGAAGATAACAAATGATTTGATTTTCTATTTATATTTAATCCTAAGCATACAAAATATTCCTTTGAAAACTCTTAAACCTTAATCTACTCAGACATGATGAAAGAAGAAAACAAATCAATGGAAATAAAGCATAACTGAATTGAATTGAAAGTGATTGTGATTGTTCTAAACTAATGTAGCAAATAATACGTAGTATTAAAATATGAATTAAAGGAGACTTTGGTATATAAGACTAATCAACTTTCAGAGATATTTAAATTATATCTTGAACTCAAACATAAGATTCTAATCATCCCTTTGTCGTGGCAACAATTGTTTGTCTAGTTATCTAAACTTTTAAACTTTTCGTTTGATCGAGAGCTTCTTTGGTTAGAGATAGAGTGAGAATCGGTTTTCCCAGGCACTCTTTTTGAGAAAGTTTGTTACCCAACAGATATTTCCCCCCTTTAGCAAAAACTTTTCAAAATGCACTCTATTTCCTTTGGATATTAGATCTATTTTCTACTTTGGGTAAGCAGTCTACATCACCGTCTACCCTTTCCGGGAGACCTCACGCCGGTATCCCCTTTCTGTATCCATGAACTACGGCGATGAAGCTCTGATGTTAACCTTCAACCTGCAAGCAACCCAGAACCACTCTCTTCACAGGCTCCCTCAGTCCCTGTAGAAGTTTAGCTGCCATAACCTAACTCCCTCTAGTTATCTTTGATAACTAAGAGAGGAAGACCTTTTTAAAGTTTCTCATAACATCTTCCACCAACATTTAAAGCTCTCCCTCCTCTCTCTGCTACATTTACTCTAAACTACTCTTTCAACATGGATTCAATGCTCTCCTACTCTGATAAAAGGAAAGGTAAACGCATAGAGGAAGGGCCAACTAAACCTGTGTTTAGATTTAAAGCTCCCCAGATTGACACTTCTGCTCTGGTGGCTCAAAATGCCCTAACTTTGGTGGGAAGACTATGTAATCCACAAGTCCAGAGGCTTAGATCCTTCATCCCTTATATCTCTAACTTCTGGAAGGCCTCTAAACGTCCTATTGGAGCAGATCTGGGAAACGGTGGCTTCCAGTTTAGGTTTCAGGATAAGGATGACATGGATAGAGTTCTGCGCCGCAGGCCTTACCACTTTGATAACTACATGGTCATTATTCAGAAATGGGATCCTTCTCTCTCAACTCAACCTCCTACTGAGCTACCATTCTGGATAAACGTTAAAGGCATTCCCCTGGATTACTGGTACAAAGAGGTCTTGGATAAGCTGTCTGAAGGCATAGGGAAGCTACTGGAGCATGAAATTACAATAACTCAGATCCGTATGAGGGTTATGGTCAATGGACTAGAACCTCTCACCTTTGACTCCTTTATGACATTGGACAATGGAGCAGAAGTCCCTATTAAGCTGGAGTATGAACAGCTTCAAAATTACTGTACTGCCTGTAACAATCTAGACCATGATGTCAAACACTGCCCATGGATGAAGAAAGAATTGCCTCATGAGTCAACAGAAGTACCTGGGCACCAGTACACGCCTCCAGCTAAGAGATATGCTCATCCCTCTGTTTCAAGACAAAACTCTAAAGAACCAATCTCCTATGTGCCTAGAGGTGTAAAACGAAGCAGGGAACAAAGAGAATCAGATGCCTATCATGGTAGAAATGCAAGTTATGTTACAAATTCTTCCAGACCAAGCTCTCAATACCCCTCCTTTAATCGTCGGGACCATGAGTACTCGTCAGCTCCCCGCAAGCATCAGCCCCTTTCCCAAAAGGATCTTAGGCACTCTCTTCAGAGTCGCAGCTCACAAAGGGGCCAGCACTCCCACAATAACCTCCCAACTCAAGTTTGGAGAGAGAAACGACCTGCTCATATACAACCCTCAATACAAGTGGCTGAACACTCTCGAACTTCAAAATCCCCAGCTGGCCTGCATCAAAATGAACATATAAACGTTGAAGTATCTACTGGGGATCTAATGGATGTGTCTGTTCACTATGCCCAAGATGCAGCACACCTGGAAGAAAACTCAACTAGGAAAAAGCCCTGCACTGTCACAATCCACAGCCCAGGGTTGAGACTCCATGACTCCAGCCAGGAACAAGGTGAAAGTGTTCACCCTTCAGACCTGCGCAACATCCTCTCTCCACCTGAACCCCAACTTCACCAATCTGACTTGAGGCACACCTTATCCCCAGTGCAACGGGAACTCCACCATTCTAATCTCCGTAACACCCTACTATCTCCAGCGGTACAAGCTCCTCCACCATCTTCAGACTTGAGAGATACGCTGCAGAAAAAACGTAGAGGTAGACCCCCTCTCTCTTCCACTAACCCTTTGATGGGAACCTCAACTCGGAAAGCTAGAATGGTTCAAATTGCTTGTTCTCCTGGAAGGGCAACTACAAAAACAACAAAACCAAAAAACCAAGCTGCTAAGACAAATACTTCTAAGCCAGGATCTAGCCGTGGGAACACCACTGGGACCAAACAGAAAAAGAAAAATTCACAGGACGATCAAAAAGCTCCAACCAGAAGCAACATACCTGCTGCACCCAGAAGGAGGATGGATTTTCAGGAGGCCCCGAGTCCTGTTCCTTAACGGTACTGAGCTGGAACTGCTGCGGGTTGGGGAATCCCGCAACAGTTCATCGCATCAGGGAGATGAATAAGAAATACCACCCTGACATAGTATTCCTCTCGGAGACAAAGAATGCTGATGACATGGTCTCAAAAGACTCTACAAACCTTGGCTTTACCAAACTCTTCTCTAGTTACCCCACATGGCATAGGCGGTGGAGGATTAGCACTGTTGTGGAGCAATGACCTGCACGTTGAATTCTATCATCATGTCATAACTTTATTGATACTGAGGTAAAACATAAAAATAAAAGATCCTACATTACCTTTGTTTATGGTGAACCAGACCAAAGCAAAAGGAAACAAATTTGGGACCAAATCAGTGCAATAGCCCAACTCAGAGATAAACCTTGGCTGCTACTTGGGGATTTCAATGAAATCACTTCAAACTCGGAGAAGGACGGTGGACCTCTTAGACCAGAATGCTCCTTTAGCCTTTTCCGCAACTTTATGGCCCAATGGGATCTTTTTGACCTCAGATTTTCTGGAAACCCACTATCTTGGAGAGGACTGCGACATACTCATTTAATCCAGAGTAGATTAGACAGAGCTATGTCTAACTCAGACTGGGCTGCCACTTACCCTGCTGGAAGAATGGAATATCTCAAGTTTGAAGCTTCCGATCACAGACCTATCTTGGTCTATGTAGACCCTCAAAGAAAGAAAGGTAAACGTATATTCAGATATGATAGGAGCCTGAATCAGAATCAAGAAGTGGCTGAATTAATCAGAGAAATATGGCAACACCAACATACCTCCTTTGAGCAAAAAATCTCAGAGAGTCGCAGGGCTATCTCTTCCTGGAACAAGAAAACTCGTATTAATGGTCAGAAACACATTGAAGATACCAAGACCAAGCTAGATAATGCCCTCTCTGCCAGATTTGCTGATGAAACCGAAATCAAAAACCTAAATGACCTACTACAAGAAGCATACAAAATAGAGGAAGCCTATTGGAGTCAAAGAAGTAGGAGTTTATGGTTATCTCTAGGAGATCAAAATTCTGGATATTTTCATGCGGTTACTAAAGGTCGCAGAGCATGTAACAAATTCTCTATAATTGAAGATGCTAATGGTACTACTTATCATGAAGAGGATGATATTACACGTACCATTGCTTCCTTTTACTCGGATCTCTTCACCTCAAATTCCTCACCTGTTGAGTTTACAGAAGAGATTACGAAGAAATGTTTATCAAAAAAGGTCACAGATCAAATGAATACCAAATTGACCAAACCTGTTACCTTAGCGGAGGTGAGAAAAGCTTTATTCTCCATTCATGGTGGGAAAGCCCCGGTCATAACTTTATTGATACTGAGGTAAAACATAAAAATAAAAGATCCTACATTACCTTTGTTTATGGTGAACCAGACCAAAGCAAAAGGAAACAAATTTGGGACCAAATCAGTGCAATAGCCCAACTCAGAGATAAACCTTGGCTGCTACTTGGGGATTTCAATGAAATCACTTCAAACTCGGAGAAGGACGGTGGACCTCTTAGACCAGAATGCTCCTTTAGCCTTTTCCGCAACTTTATGGCCCAATGGGATCTTTTTGACCTCAGATTTTCTGGAAACCCACTATCTTGGAGAGGACTGCGACATACTCATTTAATCCAGAGTAGATTAGACAGAGCTATGTCTAACTCAGACTGGGCTGCCACT
This sequence comes from Physaria fendleri, assembly GCA_036630335.1. NCBI lineage: Eukaryota > Viridiplantae > Streptophyta > Magnoliopsida > Brassicales > Brassicaceae > Physaria > Physaria fendleri. The sequence continues at coordinate 26,192,313 of CM071716.1, read as the reverse complement.
TACCCTGCTGGAAGAATGGAATATCTCAAGTTTGAAGCTTCCGATCACAGACCTATCTTGGTCTATGTAGACCCTCAAAGAAAGAAAGGTAAACGTATATTCAGATATGATAGGAGCCTGAATCAGAATCAAGAAGTGGCTGAATTAATCAGAGAAATATGGCAACACCAACATACCTCCTTTGAGCAAAAAATCTCAGAGAGTCGCAGGGCTATCTCTTCCTGGAACAAGAAAACTCGTATTAATGGTCAGAAACACATTGAAGATACCAAGACCAAGCTAGATAATGCCCTCTCTGCCAGATTTGCTGATGAAACCGAAATCAAAAACCTAAATGACCTACTACAAGAAGCATACAAAATAGAGGAAGCCTATTGGAGTCAAAGAAGTAGGAGTTTATGGTTATCTCTAGGAGATCAAAATTCTGGATATTTTCATGCGGTTACTAAAGGTCGCAGAGCATGTAACAAATTCTCTATAATTGAAGATGCTAATGGTACTACTTATCATGAAGAGGATGATATTACACGTACCATTGCTTCCTTTTACTCGGATCTCTTCACCTCAAATTCCTCACCTGTTGAGTTTACAGAAGAGATTACGAAGAAATGTTTATCAAAAAAGGTCACAGATCAAATGAATACCAAATTGACCAAACCTGTTACCTTAGCGGAGGTGAGAAAAGCTTTATTCTCCATTCATGGTGGGAAAGCCCCGGGCCCTGATGGTTTCCCGGCTAATTTTTTCCACCACCACTGGAAGGACATGGCTAGCTCCATTTTCTCAGAAGTCAACAAATTCTTCGAGTCTGGAATTATGTCTCCGAGTCTGAATCACACACACATTAGACTAATACCCAAAATCCAGAATCCGGCAAAGGTATCAGACTATCGCCCTATTGCATTGACTAATGTGCTCTATAAAATTATAGCAAAGATCCTCACCAAGAGATTGCAGCCGTTTCTTCACTCTTTAATATCCGAGAATCAGTCCGCATTTATCCCAGGAAGAGCAATAGGAGACAACATCTTGATCACACATGAAACCCTGCATTATTTAAAGAAGTCTACAGCTCAGTAGGAGACAACATCTTGATCACACATGAAACCCTGCATTATTTAAAGAAGTCTACAGCTCAGAAACACTGCATGATGGCAGTCAAAACCGATATGTCCAAAGCATATGACAGAGTTGAGTGGAACTTTCTCCTTACCGTAATGTCACAAATGGGATTTCACGCTAATTACATCAACTGGATACACCAATGCTTAAGCACAGTCTCCTACTCCTTTCTCATCAATGGATCAGTCCAAGGAGAGGTACTACCTTCAAGAGGATTACGACAAGGAGACCCTATCTCGCCATATCTGTTTATACTATGTAGTGAAGTCCTGTCATCCCTATGCTCCCAAGCTCAACTTGATGGAACCTTGAAGGGAATAAGAGTTGCAAAGAACAGTCCGCGAATCAACCATTTGCTATTTGCAGATGACACCATGTTCATGTGTAAATCTGATCCAGCAAGCTGCAACAAATTGAAGGAGATACTGAATATATATGAGTCTATTTCAGGGCAAAAGATTAATAAAGACAAGTCTTCTATCACCTTTTCAGCAAAAACCCCCCAAAACCTCAAAGATGCAGCAAAACTACTACTTAATATCAGCAAAGAAGGTGGAACAGGTAAATATCTGGGGGTTCCCGAACACTTCAAAACTACTACTTAATATCAGCAAAGAAGGTGGAACAGGTAAATATCTGGGGGTTCCCGAACACTTCGGAAGGAAGAAGAAGGATGTTTTCTCGGAAATAGTTGACAGAATCAGGAAAAAAGCTATCTCATGGTCAACTAAATTCCTATCCAGTGCTGGAAAGTATACAATGCTCAAGTCAGTCCTTACTTCGATTCCAACCTATCCTATGAGTGTTTTCAAATTGCCTCGAAGTCTTTGTAAACGGATACAATCAGCCCTTACTAGATTCTGGTGGGATTCTAATAATGGTCAGAGGAAAATGTGTTGGGTAGCTTGGAAACAGCTAGCAAAGCCAAAGAAAATGGGAGGACTAGGTTTCAGAGAAATTGAAGATTTTAATGATGCTCTACTAGGTAAACTGAGTTGGAGAATCCTAGTTAATCCTGAGTGCCTCCTAAGCAGAGTCCTAAAAGGCAAGTATTACCCTCACACTGACTTCCTAGAAGCTAAACAGAGCAGCAATGGTTCCCATGGGTGGGCTAGTGTTCTAACGGGGCGAGACCTAATTTCTCCTCATCTTATTAAAACAGTTGGTAATGGAAATACCATAAGATTGTGGGAAGATAATTGGTTGGAAGGCGGTTAAAAATTCTCTCCCTGTTGGCTTCAACCTAGCACAAAGAGGAGTCCCTGCAGAACAGTATTGTAAACGCTGTAATGAACTAGAAACAACAAAACACCTCCTTTCGAGTGCAGGTTTGCTAAAGAAGTGTGGAATAGTGCCCCAATCTTACTACAGCTAGAACCTACAACAGAAACATCTCTTCCTCTCCTGATAGTTAAAGGCTTTAAGGGTATAAACTTACCTCCTACAGGTGTTAATCACAGCAGCCTGTTTCCCTGGATTTGTTGGAACCTGTGGATTGCAAGGAACCAATTACTATACCAACACAGGGAATTTACAGCAAGAGAATGCATTACTAAAGCTGTTAGAGAAGCACTCGAATGGGGTAAAACGCAGAATATTTCACTTACCCCTGTAACGAACCATCAACATCATCAGCCCCTCCTCCACCCAAAACCAGGTTTTTCTATTTTAACAACGGACGGAGCTTGGGATTCTCAAACAAAAGTTGCTGGACTTGGATGGGTCTTACAATCACCTACGCTACCAGAAGATTTTCGAATTAATGGTTCTGAAATTCGATCTACTCTAGAAGAAAAATCAGATCAGGCCAGAAATGTCACCTCACCACTAATGGCAGAAGCTCTCGCGCTGGAAGCTGGACTGCGATCAACCCTGAATCATCCTTCTGGCCCGATTCAAGTTTGCTCCGATTCGATCCAGCTAATCAAGATTCTATCTTCTGGTTTGGAGTATCGTCGTCTTCACAGTTTGTTCGCAGACTTGAGACAATTATTCTCCCAATTTGCAGAAATCGAATTCAATTGGCTTCCAAGAGAAACCAATGTAATCGCTGATGCCCTTCTCCCAATTTGCAGAAATCGAATTCAATTGGCTTCCAAGAGAAACCAATGTAATCGCTGATGCCCTCGCTAAACGGGGCTTATCCATCTCTGAATTTAACCCACTCTTAGAGGGTGTTGTTTAGTTTCTATTATGTAATGACTCTAATTTTATTTATAAAGTTAGATTGCCGACCAAAAAAATGTAATGACTCTAATTTTATTTATAAAGTTAGATTGCCGACCAAAAAAAAAAAACTTTTCGTTTGATCTTAGCAATCCTAAACATGCACTAGCGATTTGATTCGACTTGTTTAAAATAATCCTCAAGGTCGACTTTCATATGCTAAACAATATTGTTCACATATGTCTAATCCAACACCATATAAATTTTTTGGAATATAGAGTCAACCAATATAATAGATCATGTTAGTCTATACATTTAAGTTCAACAATATAAGAAGATAACAAATGATTTGATTCCCTATTTATATTTAATCCTAAGCATACAAAATATTCCTTTGAAAACTCTTAAACCTTAACTATAGATCTACTCAGACATGATGAAAGAAGAAAACAAATCAATGGAAATAAAGCATAACTGAATTGAATTGAATAAAAAGAGGGTTCGGATCTTTTCAATCTAATTCAATGGAAATAAAGCATAACTGAATTGAATTGAATAAAAAGAGGGTTCGGATCTTTTCAATCTAATACTAGAACTTCGTCTCCCTTACAAAATAAAGTAGCAAACTTGTATATCTCAAAGGCAATAGATCTCAAAAGGAAAGTAAAGTAAAAAGTGTATCGAAACAAAATTGCAGAAAATAGACATATATAAAGGTCTAAAATACGTCACGTGGACAAAAATGCCCTTCTATAATGTTGGATTTTAAGACTAGTCATTTTGGTTGTGGACTGATCAGTCCATGCACATAGAGAAGAATTTTTGGAGCTAACGAGATACTGGACTGATTGGACCCAATATGGAGCGATCATTCCTAAGCTACGGAAGTGACTCCAGAATACTACGAGAAACTAGTCCCATCGCACCTGAAATAGAAAGATCACTTTAAACGCCCGAAAGCCTGAAAAAATAGCTCATTTTGCTTCTTTATATGTTTTCCAAGCTTCTATGTAAAAAAGAATCCTATGCATGGTCATGAAGTCGGTTTAATATTAGATTGAATTGATTAGGTTTAATTGGGTTAGGAGTAGTTGTTGACTTATCTGCATGGTGTCTGCGGTTGTGCTATAAAGTATTTTCTGATGTACATGCATGGACTATTGTGTCTAAGACCGGTATTAAGAGTATAAACCGGAATGGATGAAACAAGAATTGAGTCATGATTCTTCTGGTTCTGGATATAGTTTAAACCGTCCTTAACACTCTGATTTGTTTTTGGTTATGCCTATGACATAAAACCGAACCCATGAGCTAGATTCTTTATAAACCGGTATAGGATAAACCCAATATTCTTAAACCGGAATGGATGAAATAAAAATGAGTCAAGATTAATTACAAGCTGAAATCATTTGTTTGCAACATATTATGTTAAAGATCATTCTCCATAATTATCATATTACTCTATCAACCCATCTCAAGCATCAAGACAAAAAATTATCAAAAAAGAATGAATTGTAAATGAATGAAAAGAGATTTACCATGTCAACATAAAATTAGGACATAAAAGTGCAGAAACAACTTACAATGTTGTATCCGAATGCCCACCAAAGATTTTGCTTCACCGTCTTCATGGTTTGCCGACTTAGCTCCATTGCATCAAGCAACTGCATAGACATCATGTAATTACTGACTATGTGTGTCCAAATTCACGGAAGCTAAAAGAAACATCTATACAACTAGATGAAGATTCATAATTGAATCCATAAATCTAAACATGTGCTAAGTGTCATCCATCAGAAGTTAACTTCAGTTTGT
>CM071716.1:26101192-26133434 GCA_036630335.1 Physaria fendleri | reverse complement strand
TTAAATATGGCGTGCTATGCCGCCTACCTTTAATTTATTGTTCTATATGGCGTGCTATGCCGCCTATATTTGATTTATTGTTTTTATTTCTATCATACATGGCGTGCTATGCCGCCTCCTTCTAAATATAATTTCTTTTTATATAATTAAAGGGGAGTGTTAGATATTTATAATTAAATATTATTATATACTAAGATATTTTGTAATTTAACCGACATCTTCTCCCTATAAATAAGGGATGAAGTATTGTATTATTCTGAAGCGAGAGCAGAAATAATAGTAAACCAAAGTTACTATTTCCCACTACACCCGCGCTTCTAAAATTTCCTTGTCCGTTTAAGTCTACACTTTCCAAATTAGTACACCAGAATATTGTACACTTATACCAAAAATCTCACTTTATTTCCAACAGCATACGTATTAAATTGGTAAGCGGTTCGGGGTTAATCTGTAATTCCACCGTGGCTCGGTTTATATTTATATAATAATAATAATAGTTTACGTTACTATAAAAAAAAAAAAAAAAAAAAAAATAGAGGTAAGAATAAAAGGATGATGAATATAGAATAAGGCCTCAATGGGCCATCAAATTTCTGGGCTATATGTAAAACCAGGAGAATAGTAGCGTGAGAAAGGGGGAGATTAGATTCCTAGGTTAATTTTGGCAAATTCTCGACTTCTTCTTCTTATTCTTCTGTTGGGTCTCGAAACCTTCCACTTCGTTTGCATCAGGTGAAATCTACTCTCTTTCGCTTTCTTTTCAACAAAATCTGCTCTCCTCTTTCCAGATTTTGCAAGTTTCTGTTTCTATTTTTTCCTATTGAAATTGTTAACAACAATTTTTGTGATTTGGGTTTAGGGATTTTGATTTAGGAAAGTGCGATAATGGCTGGCGGAGGAAACTTCATTGCAAGAGTTGTTTCATATGTTGCTAACGAGTTCATAGTCAAAGGTTTGGCTAACAGGTACCTTTTTTTTCTTTTGATCCTCTTATCTTCTCTAGTGGTAGATCTCTCAGATAAAAGCTTCTTTCTCTGGCTTATTACATGATCGGCGTAGGAAGTTTGAGAGATTTTTGTTTTTTTTTTTTTTTTCTTTTTACATGATCGGCGTAGGAAGTTTGAGAGATTTTTGTTTTTTTTTTTTTTTTCTTTCTGAAAAAGTTTGGTTTTTTATTTCTTTGTTATGATTTTTTGTAGATTTTGTTTAGAGCATTGAGTGATCTGCATCTTTTTGGTCTATGCAATTCGTTGTATCTCACTTTTCGGATTTGCTCAAAAGAAGCCATTCTCTGTTTTTGAAGGGCACACTGTTGATTGTTGAACACTAAACCCTGAGTTATTTTGATTTTATACTTGAATTGTTTTGTTTCTGCCGGTGATGATTTTCGTAGGCTTGACCTGATCAAATACATGACGTTACTCTTGAACCTAAGAGTCTGAGGCTGTTCCTTTTTGTTTTTAATTTATCTTGTTTTGATTGGAGTGTATATAGTTAGTATTACACAGACAAGCATACACTAATGGATCTGCAATTGTTTATTTTGTAGTCATGCTTTCCAGAGATTTGCTGTAAAGACTTCAAAGAGAATAGAAAGCCTTTCTAAAATAGCTGCAGAGAAGAAGGAGAAACTCGCACAGCAAATGGAAGAACTTTCTAAGAACATGGACTCCATGAAGAAACAGTGATTTATTCACTCATCGCCTGAATAATCAATCGTGTGTGGTTGGTTAATTACATATAGATAGAGAGGTCTCCTTTTGTATAAAGAATGTTGCAAAGCTCGAGGGTTAGACAAACAAGTATGGATCTTTTGAGGATGTTTCTCTTCTTTTGAACCAATTTGATACCCCCAAATCCAATCATTCCCATGTACTTACAAATTAAAATCACATATTGCACTCATTACTAATTGCTTTTGCTCTAAAAATGATATGCCAAAAATTTAAATTTTGTATTCTTTTCCTTATACAACAACAGTCAAAAAGAAGTTGAATCAAACAAAAACTTAGATTCTGTTAATCAAAATCTGAAATAGAGATGGCAGTTCTTTATACAAATTATCAAATGTATTAGATACTTTAATTTCTTATTCAACCGTAGATGATGGGCAGTTCAAGATAATAATCTCAACAAACATTTGTTTAAATATAGTATTTATAAAATAGGAGCACATTAACAAAGCTAAAAGATATCAAGAGGGTGATTCCACACTTACCTCTAAGCTCTGAGAAGGATGGTGAAAACAACAATCCGATATCATCATCTCCTTCGCCAAAAGAGAGGGCTTGGCTATTGAAAGTGTCTTTAAGTCTCATCCTCATGGTTGCTTGATGATCTTATCCGCAACTATGGATTCTCCTCAAGGTTATACAATGTTGAAGCCTTTTGTTTACTTAGACACAGACATGATTGTTCTGAAAAGCTTCAAAGGGCTTAGAAACGTGATAGGAGCACAGACTCTTGATCTTTCGTCCACAAACTGGACGAGGTTGAACAACGCAGTGCTAATATTAAACAAGAACCATCCTCTGTTACTAAAATTCATAGAAGAATTCGCAAAGACATTCAATGGAAACATATGGGGATACAATGGACCGTACCTTGTTTCAAGAGTGGCTAGAGCAGTAAAAGGAACAAGTGGCTATAATAACTTCAGCGTCCTGAGACCATCTGTGTTCTATCCGGTAAACTGGATGAAGATAAAGATGTTGTTCAAAAAGCCTAAAACAGAGAAAGATTCAAAATGGGTATATGGGAAGCTTGTACAGATGAAGAGGACTGGCTATGGGTTGCATCTGTGGAATAAGTTTAGTAGAAAATATGAAATGGAAAGCCTAAACCTATCGTCTTCTCAGGTCGGAAAATTGCTTCTGAATGCATTACTGTACGCTGGAATTAAGACAACTCCGCAGAGTTATTGCAATATTCCACTCCTCAGTAAGCTTTCTTCTTAAGCCGTTTTCATGTTGGTATTGTAGTTTCTCTGAGTTTTTGTCTTTAACAAACCAGGAGGATTCCAATGAGAATGTAACACCAAGAACCTTTCTGATAAGGACAAAGACAGCAGAAGCTAGAGATAAGTTAGCTATGGTCATTCAAGAATATGCCCCTTCTTCATAAATGGCCCCAAACCAAGTTGAGTGAGACAGGAGGGGGGCTAAAAGTACTTTAGAGAATGTTGTGTCAATCTACTTTGTATCTCAACCACAAGAACAAGAATTTATATCAATATATTCTATCAAACTTCATTTCATTAATAAGCAAAGAAGCTACATAACATTCTGACTTTATACAGAAGAGAGAAAGTGAAACAATCAAAAGGATCAGTGAAGAACAGATCCATCTATCTAAGATTCACCGTTTACTTTTTCTGACCTATGAATGGTGAAACGATCTACTATCTTTACGGTATTAACAGGGTCTTGTTGAGCTGTTGAGGCTGACCATTTACTTGGAAACTTTCTCTCATAGCTCATCTTAAAACTCTGTTTCGGCTCCGAATCCCAATCTTTGTCCACTTTCCAGTCTTTTGGTACCTACACTCATATTATATACACTTCTTTGGTAAAAGTTCCTTAACCAAAGCAGTCAATGAATTAGAACTAATGACAGAATCCACATTTATCAGTTCATGAAATCACATCTGGTTCATTAGTCAGAAGTATTAGGCAGCAAATGTTGTAAGAAGAGTGTTTTTATGTTCTTACCTTATCAACTGCGAGCGTGAAAACTTCAATATCTCCATCTTCTAGGATGTGGAAACGAGTGAAAGATTTGTAATTGGCAATGCGGAGTGAAGAAAAAGCTTCATCAAAGTGTATGTGGAACCAGTTGATGCAGATATACAAGTAGCTTCCAAATACCATAGACACGACAGGAGTTGAGAAGACCCAAAAGTAAAGGAAGACAGAAGCATAATAAATAACAGCTCTGCTTCGGGAGAGTGATTCCATTCCTGATCTGCAAATGTTTGTCCGGGTAACCGCCATCACCTGACGTTAAAACACTCGGGTGAGGTTTTCAAATTGAAATTTTTGGTTTGTCAAAACAGAGACAAAAGGCAGTACATTACTTACCTCAGGAACATCAAATGCTGACATAAGATACTTGATGCACGCGGGATATAAGCCAAACGTCCATTGTTCGATACGGGCTCGAAGGCCAGTAGGGTCTGGGAAATGCTCACTCTCCACTGATCTGTACCACTGATATAGTGTATGATACCCTGCGAGATGAGCCAAGATGATAGTTCAGTATGCACTAAAACAATGCACTTTGGTATGAACCCCCCCAAACAGCATTATATGGAATGGTAACTGACCAGAATTTGCAAGAAGATTATGCTGAATACAGATTTCTATGCCCAGTTCCAACAACAACATGAGAATCAGAGCTGCCATCAGGTGAGAAGCAACATGAAGAACTCCAATTACAACTCTTTTCTTCCGAGATATTTTTGAGGGGACAAATAAGATTGCACTTATCAGCAATACCAAGACACCGGTAAAAGACACATAAGATTGTTCCATCACATACGCAAAGGCAGTCCAAACTGTGCCAAAGAAGCTCTCCAGGTGACCAGAAAATGAATCACCTCGTAAGACATGAGCTAGCTTACACTGAAACCAACGAGGAACAAGGAATGAGATTACAGTTTTCTTGTAATGATGGTGACCAGAGAAAAAGCAAATCTACATATATCTGAACCTCAGGAAACAAAAGGAACTGCTTTAGCACATAAACACTAATCTATTGAATGTTGAGGAACGTGTATATAGGCAAGCTTAATACGCACCTGGGGGAACAGTGAGAAGACCAGGATAAAATATATTATGCCACCAATGAAATCAAATTGCCAGTTCTTTTTCCGGAATTTCAAAATATTTCCCAAAGCAATCTGCACACAGCAGGAAAAAACCATTTGATATCCAAATGCTATGAAGTTGAAAACAAGGAGCGTTTGTGGTCTTAAACTTACTTTGCTTGAATCATCAAAAGAGGGATAGGCAACTTTGCTTCCATAAGAGGCCCCATAGAACTTTGAAAAGCTGCTGAACACATGGGTGGGATGCAGAAAAGCTCCTCCACAGCCATTAACAAGAAGATGTTGGACATGGGCAGGTCCATCTGATTGAGTACATGAGTGTCGCATATAATGATGCAAATCCCCTGCCATTCTAAGTTTACACCTGTATTCCAAAATGTCACATATCAGATGTCTCACGTTCTTCCCTGTATCTCCGCTCCAGTACCAATCAAGAAGCCAGTTTGGTTCGTGCGTGATAATGATCACAGCATCGTTCTCACCAACCTAAATGAGAAAATATATTTGTTAAAAGCAACAAAATGAAAATTGAGTAATGCGAAACGAAGAAGCCACTTAAATATGGCTGAAACCACTTGTTAAAGAACACTTCAGAAGCAAAAGGCATCACAAATCTATACCAGAGTATTCTATACCAGAGTATACAGTATATAGTAAGTCGTTAGCCAAATAATTGTAAAACTCTGACTAGGGGACAAAACTATATAAATTGCATTTATAAATTTATATAAAGCATAGGAAATAAAAATGTAAATAAACTACCTTTTCCTTCACCAATTTGGAAAAGAATTTGAACTGGTCGACATCAATATCACCATGAAGTGCAAGATCCAAACCAAACACCCACCATCCCTTGGGTAGTTGCAGGGCAAAATAGCTTTTCTTCTGGGGCATTAGCCAGCCGCCTAACCAACTCTTATGGCATATATACCTCATGAAAGTATTGAGTCCGTCAAACCAGTCTGCGAGATAATAAACAATAGAGGAGATAAAAAAAAAAGAAGAAACAAAGTATGCAGCAGGTGTGTGGAAAAAAAGATTTGACAGATAAATGAAGCCGAGACCTGAAACTCACCATGGTTTCCAGGGATGAGAAAACACTGAGGACCTTCATAACTCTTCAAATCAGACACGTCATTGGGTAGTTCAGGCTTGTCAACAGCAATAGAGTCATTTTTATACCAACGGGGAGGCTGCAGTGCATACTCAAAAGGACAAAAGAGACGTTTTTCATATGTAAAAGATGACGGATTGGGGTATCTGGAAAAAAGCATAATTAGATTTCACAAAAGCCTAGTAAAATGTGAACACTTGCAAGTTAATCACTTACGCAAGATCTCCTCCAATAAGCAGAACATTTCCCCGTGGAAGAGATAGAAAATTATCAGCATCTACTACTTTTAGAGAAGGCTGAGCAAGAAGTTTTGCAACACTATATGATGAGTTCCCACCATCACCAGTATCCGCCATGAAATCAAACCAAAAATCTTGCTTATCAGCTAGGTGATCATATAAAAGTTCCTTGCTCTCTGTTACTTCACTAGATTTGGTCATTGCAGCCTAACGATTTGGGACAAAGGAAAGCAGCAAATAAATTAAATGCAATTATCTTAAATCTCTATTTGCAGAAAGAAAAATGACCGGATCATATCATATCATAAATTAAAAAGGTATACCTGCAGCATCCGCATGTCAAAGCGGCCAACAAATACAGTCACTGACACGAGTAGGTCAAACACAGTTTTGAACAAATCAGCCGATGTTCTGAAAAAACATAATTAGATAAGTCAGCACCTAGTCAAGTGTCCTGCCTTGTTCGTTACTCAACACATTCAGACAAATGGTAAACAGAAGGGGAAATTTAGTTTAACAATGGCAATTGGCATACCCTGAATACCAAGGAACCATATCTAAGAAATCAGGTTTCGATTGCTGATTCTTCAGCTTCTCATATTTGTCGACTGACAGAGGGTGTGTCAGCGCCCACCTAAACATCATATTATAACTTTTAAGATTAAACATGCCATTTCAATGTAAGATCAGAAGTGTTCATGTGAATATGCTGTTGATCCCATTTGCAGTAATAACTTGACAGGAATTATGACATAGATGGCACTGACCCTGTTGATCTCTCCACTACATAATTGGCAATGTAAAGACCAATAAATGTGGCCCACAACGAGTATATAGGAGAAATTTCATCAGATGAATCAGGACAGGACCCGTTGCATGCCATCTGCAAATAACAAGGTAGGAAAAGGACAAAAATGAAAGGGTGAACGAATAAAACATATTCAAAACTCACTAGAACAGTTTAAAGAAGACATACCTCCCCGTAAATGAACCATTTGGATAACAGTGGATAATCACTTGCAGATCCAACTGGAGCAAACCACGAGGAACACACTTGGTCTTTCAGCTCATTCATACGAGTTAATTTAGCAAGCCATGTATTGTGCCTATGTTCTCTTTTCCAGAACGAAAACCAGCTAGAATACTGTCTTCCATGTGGTTTTTGCCTCAGATTAGCTCGATTACCACAATGGCTGTAAAATATACAGCAAGCCATGCTCAGAACCTGAATGGATGAAAGACATGATGATAAATTTTATGTGGAATACAATATTTAACGAACATAAGTGGCTTTAGTGTGCAAGACTGGCAATGAAATTACAGCGCAGTTTTGAAGAATGGTTAAGATCTCTGGGCGTCTTCCAGCCACGCGAGAAACAAGACCAACATACCAAAGGCCAAGAAAGATGATGTGGAAGACAACCAGGAAGAGTATGGATGATATGTAAATTGTTAGAAACAACGACAAATTCATCCTCAAATCCAAACCCATTGTCTGAAAATTAGGAAGATGATACAAAGCTGCAACTAAAATCCAGGCAATGTACCTACACCCAAACCAAAAAAAGAATTAGGAAACTTGAAAGAGGTGAAAATTGATATTTACTATTTTCAGAAGAGGGAATGAACAGTTGATTACCATCGACTGAAGTTTGAATAGTTTGGTCTAATAGTCTTCTGGATAAATGGAGAAGAAAAGAAGTAGAAAAATCCGAGCAAGCATGCATACATGGACCACCATTTGACTGAAAACTTTTCTATGAGGGTATGCATGTTATCCGATGAAATAAAGAATAGGCAACCCAAAAATACAGCAATGATAGCATGACGTGAATGTTCATGCGGATAAGGGTAAGTATGGGTTAGAATCGTTCTGACCCTCTCCATTGGGAGGGAATTATACAAACGAGCGGAATGTGTGTCAGAGACCATTTCACATGATAGGATAAGTATTATCCTTGAATATCTTGAGGGCTAGGAATTATAAATAGAGTGACTTTGAGCTTCTAGTTGCTAGTTCAGCAGACAAAGCTTGAGCCTAAGGAAACAAAAAAAAATGATAAAATACAGTCAGCACAGTGTGATCCAGTGATGTAACAATATCCATGAACTAATTTTTGATGCATTGAATTATTAACGAAGAATGATACAGAAAACAGCCAAAAGCTAATAAATGATATATGGCAATCAAATTTCACTTCGAGGAGAAGCTGAACTGCTATGAGCTATCTGATAGAAGTAACCCTTAATCCCTCAATCACTGATACTAGAACTACTACTAGGCAATAGCCATTGTGAATCATCCATCAAGAAGAAACAAACTCGAAACCTTAATGAAAACAAACAACATAAATCAATTCAAATTTGATAACCAAGAACACAAGTCTGGTCACCATTCTTGTATACTAGATATCCAATCAACTCACGCCAACCCTGAAGTTACTCAGTATATGATCAAAAGCAATGAGAAAAAGTTAAAAAACACATAAAGCTAAAAAGCAAATACTCATCTATTCACTATGTTGAAAAACTAGATCGTTCAAATAAGAACAAAACCAATCAAAATCACTAAGAAACATACTATTAGCTAAATAACTCCATAGGAAGCAATAAAACCCAGAAAACAAACCAGAATTGGTAACCCTCTGATTCTTTATGTTGCAGAATCCCAAAATGGTAAAAGAAAAAAAAAATTGACAATCATCATCAGGTGATCTTAAATTCAATTTGTACAAGAGAAACATTCGCAATAAATGAAATTTCAAAAGCAACACATCTTAAGAAACGATAAAAACGATACCTTAATAAGCAGAGAAATGAACCCAAACAAGAACAAATCAACGTCTGGAGCTAAATCGAATTCAATGATTTGATTGAAGTCAATAAATGTGGTGGTGCTTAGAGCTTTTACCCCCAAAATACAAAAGAACCCTAAATAAAAAAAAGTTTTTTTTTCCTTTTTTGGGGAAATTGAAATAACAAAGCAATGAATCAATTCAATTCGATGATCTCTCTGTTGATGAGTCACGGCATATAAACGAATTACGTGGCTTTGGTCTTTTATAAATGCGTCTCTGTTTTTTTTTTTTTTTTTTTTGTCTCTGTTTTTTTTTTTTTTTTTTTTCTCTCGTTATCTGAGAGAAGAGAAGATGAAATAAAAGTGAAAGAGGCGGTTACCAAATTCTAGCCATTTTCGTCTAAGCTTTTATAAAAATAAAATAAAGAAATAAATGAATTAATGATTAAAAAGGAGCACAAAAATAATAATAAAAATAAAAATAAAAAGGATTGGGAGGAATCAACGAATAATTCGGTTATTGGTACTTTCGAAATATCCGAATCTTTTTTTGGGTTAGAAGATAATTATGCGTGTACAATTTCATACTACTTGTAATCGAAGCAATATAATAATACCCTATGACTTTTTAATTTTTTGCAGGTGCGATCATATCATCACTAATGCATCGGATCCTATCAGAACTCCGCAGTTAAACGTATTTGGCCGAGAGTAGTACTAGGATTGGTGACCTCCAGAAAAGTCCTTGTGTTTCTCGGAAGTTGGTAGGTCAATTGGTTGCTATAAACCTCCCCTTTGCTTCCTTGACATCCAGAACCGGGGTTCGAACTGGTAGGTCAATTGGTTGCTATAAACCTCCCCTTTGCTTCCTTGACATCCAGAACCGGGGTTCGAACTCCGCTATCCTTGTGGTAAGTCTAATATAAGTATGTAATAACCACTAGGTTAATCGACAAAAAAAAAAAAAAAATCTTTTTGCAATAATTTATTTGACTTCTAATTTATCAATCATTTTACTTCATTTATTTATTTATATACAATAAAAAGTTTATATACACCGTCTAGTTTTTTTTTTGTAAGTACTAACACCGTCTTATATATATGTTATAAAAATGTTTTTTTTTGTTTGTAAATCTTCAATTTGTATTTTGCTTGCTTTTATAAGTATTGACACATGTCAAGATATAGTTGGCTAGGTGATTTGGTATTTATTGATATTTTTAAAAACCAAAACAAAATAGTTGTATTGCATGGTTGTGCCAATCAAGGGCGGAGCTACAGCTATTAGAAGGGGGTCAAGTGACCCCTACTACTTTGATAAAACATGTATATAACTATGAAATAGACATTTGCTTTAGTATTTGGTTTGAAATATTACATTTGACCCCCACAACTTATATTCAAATCTTATATTTGCACCTTATATTCTATTTTTTCTTGGCCACTTAGACATAGTTTTATTTAACATGTTCGAATATCAATTTTAATTCTTTTTATTTCTTAAAATAATATATGTATATACAAATTTAAATAATGAATTTATTATAGAAAGTAATTTAATATTGGTATATAACTATATTAAATATTGACCCCCACTAAAAATATTTCTACCTCCGCCACTGGTGCCAATAGTATTATAATTTAAATGTTGACTAGAATAATAAGTGGCTTCTATTTTCACACATAACAGAGTGTTCTTTGTTAATGAATTTTGTGAAATTTGAATATATATATATATATATATATATATATATTTTTAACTCTCCTTCACCCAAAATAGTTAATGTTATGAATACATAATCACTTGAGGATTTTGTAATAGCATCAGCAACTATTTTTCTTAGTACAACCGAAAAAAAAATTAAAAAAAAATACATAGATTAAAAGAAAATGATAAGAAAATGTATATCAGACAATATATATTAAAATTTTCGATAATTCGAATGCGATTTGATAAAATCATCGCATCTTTAAGAATATAAGCAAAATGTTACAATAGTCGTGTGGGAGATGTGGAAATTGAACAAATAGTATTGTGGAGGCAGAAATCAATATCACGATGGAAAAGATAATTCAAAAAGTCAGAAATAGTTGACTATTAAAGATTGGTCTTTGTTTAAAGGTAATGTACTAATAGTTTGGGTGTTTTGAAACAACTTATAAACGCGTAATGGTGAATCAAGAGAGAAACGTGTTAGGTAAAGAAATGCAAAAAAAATTGATGTACACAAAACAAAACACATGCAATGTCTTTGGAGCTTGGTCTTTTGCACTATACATTAATTACCATCAGACTATATACGTCTTCTTTTCTTTTTATTCTAATTTTTGGATCTTTTACTGGGACTATTTTTCTAAAACGGCTATTTGAGAAAAAAAGTTTTGTTAATTTATCATTATATCTTCGATCTTATGAGAAAGATCACAACATAAACGCGCTTTTCTATCATGATTAAATTGAGTAGACAAAAATAACCTCACGAGAACACGTTTCTCTACCACAAGTGACACGTGAAAAATCGTGGTTGGGACATGTGACGTTTCTGTCCTGAAAAAAAGACCATAAGAAGACGAAAATAACTTCGTGGATTACTATACTTACCACGGATAAGACATTTCTCTTGATGCCAATGAATTAACGGTAAAAATCGATGGAAATCAATAAAAGATAATATTCTATATAATTGATTTTTTTATTTACTTTTTATGTCAACATCTTTTAGATTTGTGTTTGCTTTTTCTATATTATGTATTCAATAAATTCAGCAAATGTTAACATTCAATATAATATATATATATTTTTAATACATTGGTAATGTAAGAAATCCATCAAAATATCACTTAAATTAAATTATGGGCGTGATGGAGAAATCCTAAATTTGGTGATATTTTAATAAATTTAGTCTTAATTATATAAATCAAATTACTGTATTCACTGTGGCTCCATCCTCCATGTTGATGAATGTGAGATTCGTGCTGAAGCGATCAGGCAACAAAGGAGAAGTGTTCCTAACTCCCCTCTACCACGGTTCCCGGAGGTATCTCTTCAAGGTCTTCGTGCTGAGCCTTTGAACGTGGGTCCTCTCCCTCCAAAAGCGAACCTCCCTGGTATTTTGCCATCTCCTTTGTTCCCACCAACACTCCCCACGCTGATCAGAGCTGAAGCTGCGCAGAATGTTCGCTATGTGCAAGACCCTTTGTGGGACTCCAATCTCAAAGGTGATGGACCTAGTGGTCTACACCGTTTTGCACAACTCGTGTTCCCACAGGATGAGAATATGCAGCCATCTCCTCAAATGAATGATCATCAATTCCGTGCACCAACCCCAGCCTTTCGGGTCAATGCTCCTTCCCCTGTCTCCTCTGACTCAAGTTCGGGTCTCCAGATCCTCACAGAACAGGACTTCCCTGACCTTCCTGATCTGTATCTCCCGCCTCTTCGTATCCCATCTCCGCATCTTACTCCATCCCCTCCTCGAAGATCCCCGCCAGCTCCAATACAAGAGTCTCATGGAGATAAAGATGAGTCCGAGGACAGCTCTCAGTCACGGGTCCAAGCTGAAATGAACTTGAACATCAATCCCTCTGCTGGGAAAGAACCTGTTGAGGAACCATCTGCTGGAGATCAATCCTCACAACTCAATCTCTCACTCGCACCTACCAAGAAGAGAAAGGTTCAAGATGCTTCCTCCAGCTCAGTGGCTCGTTACGTCAGGCGCAAGAAAGACAAAAGTGCTATCGATAAAGGTAAGGGAGTGGTGGTCTCCCCAAGACCACCGAAGGCGCCACGATTGTGTTGCACTGGAACTGTCAAGGCCTCCGAAGCCCTTTGACAGTTCCATACCATAGGCATCTCTGCCGCTTAAATAACCCGGACCTAGTAGTACTTGTTGAGACCAAGAATAATGATGTGTTTGTTGCATCGGTTGTTAGTTCTTTATCTTTCGATCACTTTAGAATTGTACCCGCTGTTGGCTTGAGTGGTGGGGTTGTCTTTATGTGGAAATCTTCTATGTCTGTGTCTTTTGTATCCCCTCTGTCTCTGAACTTATCTATAATAAGAGTTAGTAGCTTGTCTTTTTCTTGTTCGCATTTCAATATTTGTTATATATATGGTCCTCCTTCATACTCTGCTCGCAAAGCTCTCTGGGCACAACTGATTCAAAGTGCAAGCACTGAGGAAGCATTTAAGGAGCCTTGCTTATTCCTTGGCGACTTCAACGACCTGGCTCACCCTAGTGACAAGCGTGGAGGACCCCCGAGAACAGTTGCTAGTTGCAGACCTTTCAAGGATATGCTCTGGTCACTGGCACTGCACCAACTCAGGACGATCGGTGGGAAATTTACTTGGCATGGTTCCAGATACTCTTACCAAATCCAGACCGCCATTGACAAAGTGTTTGCAAATCACAAATGGCAATGCATCTTCCCTACAGCCTTTGTCAAAAACCATGATTGGATTGGCTCGGATCACAAGCCACTTATCATACGCACTAAAAGCCAAGATCGAAGGAAGAAGCAGTTCCAATATAACAATACTCTGTCAAAAAATCTAAGATTTAAGGATTTCCTTTCAGCTACTTGACAGGATCTTATGCTTAACTTCTCTGAACAAACTCTGGCTCAGTTATTACCAAGAGTTCAGCAGGAAATCTCTCTGTGGCAGGAGAATAATTTACCAAACAATGCGAGATGGATTGAACGCCTCCAAAATGAACTCCAAGAACTCCACAGAGCTTTCCCATTGGATCTTCCGCGTATCCGGGAAATCAAGCAAGTAATTGAACGTTTTGTTCTCCAGGAGGAAGAATTCTGGCGTACTAAAAGCAGGGCTCTGTGGTTGAGATATGGAGATAAGAACACATGCTTCTTTCATGCTAAAACAAAACAAAGACGACAGAGAAATTCAATATTAGCATTGCAAGATCCCAATGGTAATACTACCCATGATCCGAATGCAATGAAAACACTGCTATATGATCACTTCTGTTCCATCTATGAGGGTTCTGCTTCTTGACCTTTCGATGATCCTTTGCCCTCTATGAGACAAGGGTCACGGAGGAAATGAACGTGTCATTACTTTCGCCCGTAACTTCTGAGGAGGTTAGAAGAGCAGTCTTTTCCATGCATCCGAATAAGTCTCCTGGTCCCGATGGTTTCTCTCCTGCATTTTATCAGTAGCACTGGGACCTCGTAGGTGAAAAGGTCATTCATTTTGTTCAGAACTTCTTCACTCATGGTAAGCTGGACAGTGGTATGAATCATACCCTTCTTTGCCTCATTCCGAAAGTCTCACCTGCTATCACACCTTCCCAGTTCTGTCCTATTAGCCTTTGTAATGTCTTATACCGTATCACCTCCAAGGTTATAGCCAATCGGCTTAAATCCTGCCTCCCTTCCATTATTTCCCCAAATCAATCGGCTTTTCTCCCGGGAAGAAGTATAACAGACAACGTCCTCCTTGCACATGAGCTTCTTCATTCCTTGAGATCCTGAAGGAGAAAAACGGCTTTCATGGCTCTAAAGCTAGACATCACGAAAGCCTTTGATAAAATCAATTGGAACTACTTACAGTATTTACTCTTAAAGCTGGGTTTCCACAGAAAATGGGTTGAGCTCATTATGTCTTGTGTCCGCTCTGTTTCTTACTTTATTTTAGTAAATGGTGTTCCTGGTGACACTATCTTACCTTCGTGTGGTTTGAGGCAGGGAGACCCCATTTCTCCTTATTTATATCTCCTGTGCTCTGAAGGTCTATCCCTACTCCTCTCTGATGTTGCGGCGCAAAAACACATTTCTGGTTACAAAGCAGTGGTTGCAGCTAGGCCTGTCAATTTTGACCCGCACCCGCGGGGCGGGTATGAGCTAACAATTTTTTTTTTTTTTGCGGGGCGGGGCGGGGCGGGCTTAAGTTTTTTTTTTTTTTTTTTTTGCGGGGCGGGGCGGGGCGGGCTTAAGTTTTTTGCGGGTTTTTTGGCGGGCCTCGCGGGTACCCGCATATATATATATTTTTATATTTTTTTTATTTTTTAAAAAATATATATATAATATAAGCGGGGCGGGGCGGGTTTTTGCGGGTATTTGCGGGGTTTAACGGGTATAAGCGGGGCGGGGCAGGTTTTTGCGGGTATTTGCGGGGTTTAACGGGTTTTAGCGGGTTTTTTGCGGGTTTTAGCGGGTTTTTTGCGGATTTTTAGCGGGTGGTTACGTTTTTTTTATAAAAAAAAATTTCTCGGGTTACCCGCGGGCTTTGCGGGTGCGGGTGCGGGCTTGTTTTTTTTAGCGGGTGCGGGCTTGTTTTTTTTACCCGCATATTATGCGGGACGGGTTCGGGTATTGTGTTTTTTTGCGGGGCGGGTCGCGGGGCGTGGCGGGTCAGGCCCGCTGACAGGCCTACTTGAGTACATGACAACACTAAAAAAAAACCGTGATCTTCTTGCGCTGGGTCGTTGTCTCACAAGTTACTTGAATTATTTCCTTTTTCAATTTGTGAGAATTAATTCAATTAACTTGTTTGAATGGTCCATCGCAAAAAGACAAAAAAAAAAACAACACTCAAATTTTATTAAACGCTGCACTTCTCATACTATGTCATTTGACTTGATTTGCAAAGTGCAAACGCTGCACTTCTCATTCTATGTCATTTGACTTGATTTGCAAAGTGCAAACGCTGCACTTCTCATTCTATGTCATATTTTATTCTATAAAGAACACCTTTCTTCATCTCTCTCAATGAACAAAGAGAAGAAAAGAAGATGTGCAGACCCAAAAATGTTCATCGACGACCGCCTCCAAACAAGTCACAAGCAACCTCTCTCCTCCCACCACCACCGCAAGACCCATCATCCACTCCTCCTAACCAGAAAGATCTTTTATATTCCTCCTATTCCAATACAAACTCCTTCCCTCCTACTCCTCCGGTGTACCTCGACGACGGAACTCTGATAGTCCAAGCACCTCCTTCCACCATCATCAAGTCCAGGGACACATGGAAAGGCTACATTATTGCAGATTTTTCCGGCACACCACCACCACCAGTTTCCAAGATTTACAGTGATTTAAACCCTATTTGGGGAAAACATGGTTCGATCACAGTCCAGCAATTCCCATCCAGTGATTTAAACCCTATTTGGGGAAAACATGGTTCGATCACAGTCCAGCAATTCCCATCCGGTTTGTGTCTCATCTTAATACCATCGGTTCCCACGCGAAAATGGGTTTTGGAAGTCGGTTTCTGGTCCGTCGGAAATGTAGCTTTCTCCGTTTCGCCGTGGACATCATCGTCAACTTTCCATATCTCCTCCGTTCCTCGTCAATTCACACTTAAATCCCCTCCTCCTGAACTATGGTCACTAGAAGCTGTTGAACTTATTTCTAGTGGTTTTGGAAGACCAATTCCATCCAAGAAGCTTCATCGAACGCCTGAGGGAGACCTTCGGGGCCTTGCGGTGGTACCCCTAAACATAGCTCTTCCATCGGAGGTCATGGTCCGCGACAAAGACGGTAACACGGTTAAGATCGACGTCGTCTTTGATCCCTTACCGCCGACTTGTGGAAACTACGGTCCTATGAAGGATTATTGCCTCGCCGCCGGTCATATCCGTCAAGCTTCCTCCGTCGCATCCCCTCCGCAAATCGCCATTCCCAACCGAATCAAACAGCTCGTGCGAAACATAACTCGCTATCTGAGAAGACTGGTCCATCTCAACAAGCCCATAAACCCAATTCTCAACACAAATCACCAGCAGATTTCGAGCCCAAGAGAAGCCCAACAGCAGCAGTCAACGCTCTCCAACAGTCAACGATATTCACTAGAGAAAAAAGGCCTCCCACCTCACTCACCCCTATAGCTCCCGTTCCTTTTGTTTTTTTCTTCTCAAGATCTTGATGAAGGTCTCCTACCTCTAGGTCTCTTTTCTTTCATATTTTGACAATACACCTGCATAATCTTGATGAAGGTCTCCTACCTCTAGGTCTCTTTTCTTTCATATTTTGACAATACACCTGCATATTATGTTAAAAAAAAAAAAAAAAAGTTATATTCAAGAGAAAGAACTCATTAGAAAGAAAGAGTTTCCAAACTACTCAAACAAATTAACAAGTCGCCATGAAAGGAACATAGAAACTGAGAGAAAGAGACGTAACAAACTTATCCTTTGAGCTCCATTAGTCCAAGTATATAGCCTTGTTTCAAAACAGAATCTAAACCCTGCATATTATATACTAAATGAAAACTATTGTAAACGATGATCTCTTTTATTTCCTACTTTGACAATAAACCTGCATATTATACTACAATGAAGATATTACACATAACCCAGCACAAAATGGATTTTTTTTTTTTTTTTTTTGGAAAAAAGTGGAGAACACAATGAAAACAGTAAAAATTTTTTTTTTTTTTTTTTTGGAAAAAAGTGGAGAACACAATGAAAACAGTAAAAAGCCCAGTAACTTGTAGCATATACTTACAGGACTTGGATGCAGATTCCGAAAAAGTTCCTCCAAAATTATCACCACCAAGATCATGTTGATTCCATCTATGCAGCTATGATGCTTCTGGCCAAGACAAGCAATAAGAGGAGGCAATTATCCCAAACTGTGAAACTGTGACAGTTGTGGCTGACGATTAATTGGTTTTTTGTTGGGCCTTCTTGTAAAGTTATATGCCTATGAAGCCCATTGGGCTTTAATGACATAATATTCTTTCCCAATTTATTTTCAGCCTAATCAACGTGGTCATTAATATAAGAACTCATAAGAACCCTAATCACGGCTTTCTTACAACCTGTGACACTCGCACCTTGTTTATATCGTGAAACTGTGACAGTTTGGGCTGACGATGATAATCGTAATTTCTTGGGCCTTCTTGTAAAGTTATATGATTATCAAGCCCATTTGGGCTTTAGTGACAAAAGATATATATGTAAAATTACAGATTTACAGTTAGGGCCGTCTGTACTTGTATAATGTACGGTTTCCTCGGATGCTAAATGCAACTTCGCCTGTCAATAGGGCAAACCCGCACCATTCGCAAAAACACACAAAAAATATTGCACCCGAAGCCACCCGCATTGTACAAGGGTAAAAAAATTTGGGTTCTATCTATAGCTAAAATTCGTGGGATCTACAGATAGCCTGTAAAATTCAAGAAAAAAAAAGCAAAAATTCTGTTAAAAACCAAAGCTTTCTTGGGCTATTGGTACTATCACTTGTGGTAAATGTCGCGGATTGGAGGTAACAAGTTCAAGGGACGTCTAGAAAGGGGACCATATTACATGTTCTGGATCCTGATCCGGATTAGTCTGGTTAGCAAAAGTCATCCATGATACCGGTTAATCAAAAAAAAAATTTCCGCTAAAATTTTCACAAACCCCGCTGAAAACCGTTTTCTTGAACCGCATCTTTACATGCCTACTTAAACGATATGTACATATGTTTTGTAAAAAGTAGGAAAAATTACAATATATATATATATATATATATATATATAGGCGAGTTTGGAGAAAAAATTGACTCACTCCATTCCACCTTGCCTTGCAAAAAATGTCATATTTCTTATGGTACGTAATTATCTCGCAGCGGATCAAAACCCACGTGACAACTCTACTTCTTCTGATGTACACTTATTCGATACTAATTGGACACAGCCTTAAAGCAATGTCTGCATGAGCAAATACTAATTGTATTTCGTAATATATTTGATACATTTATACATCGCAGAAAATACGTATATACATATATCTTAACATTCACATCAATCATATTATATACAACAACACAAACCAGAGGACTAAACCTCACATTATTCAAACACACATACACAACAAATTGATAGACTCACAGACCAACAATTCCTCAACGGTTCATGCCACCTTGATAAACCGGAGCACCCATAGCAACACCACCTTGATTCTGCTGCCTCTCCACATTAGCAGCCCAACCAATATTCATATCGAAACCACGGTTCTTGAGTTCACGATACTCTTGACTCAAAGCACAAGGCTCACACCAAAAATGTTTAAGACAATCTAAACAATCATCACCTTCAAGATTGTATTGAGCTCTCATCTTTTGACGATAGAAACATGAGTATATACATGCACATCCCGTAAATACGTTTATTAATGCGTGTAATGCTCCAGCCGTACCACATGCTGCAAAATAATTTATAAACATGTCATTAAGACAATGGACATACAAAGCTTTTGTTATTCATTGTAGGAGGTTTGCTCTTGAATACAATCATTCATTTACAACTTTTTCTATCTTTTTTTTATATAGAGAAAAAGTATATTATTCAAAAAGAAAAAGGGCGGGGGAAATGATCAATAATCACTTAAAAACGCGTATTTATTCTCGAAATTACCTCTACACAGTTTTATTTCCTTACTAACTTCACGAAATTACACTCGTTTCTATCAAGGGTATAATGCAAAACTTATCTTCTAACTAAATTTTTTTTGCTAAATATCAGAAAACGTATTTCTGCGTAAACGAGGAAAATAAAAAATAATTTACATTTTTCGGATACTTTGCAGATAAGTTGAGAAGTTTCGACGGAAAGCGAGAATTAATTTGTGAAGTCAACAAAACTTGGAAGATAAAACTATGAATAGATAATTTTGAGAATAAATTTACTGTTTGAAGTGACTTTTAGAATTTTTTTTTTATCATTTTGCCATAAAAACAGCATATATTTTCGTTTTGTATTGTGATTTTATATATATGTGAAGTAACTTACTTGTGGATCCTCGATCAATGATCTCAGCGACTTTGCCAAATGTAATACATGGACACCAGAATGTAAGACAAACTGTTCATTCAAGATTTTGTTAGTTTTTGTGTAAATGAAGAAAGAAAATAGATAAAATAACAAGAATAGAAATTAACAAAAAAAAAAAAAAAAAAAAAAAAAAAAAAAATAACAAGAATAGAGATATATGTTTGAAAAAAGTGAAAAGAGTGGTTGTTACAAAAAAAAAAAAAAAAAAAATAACAAGAATAGAGATATATGTTTGAAAAAAGTGAAAAGAGTGGTTGTTACAGTTAGGGCAGTCAGAAGCACAATCACAAAAGCCTGTGGACCATTCTACTTCAGCTTGAGACTTGGCATTAAGTTGTTGAGCTTCCATGGACAGATAGAGATATTTAGACCAGTTAAAGGTTTTGTAATATAATTGATATGACCAATGGTTCTTGTATTTATAAGGACAATAATTTGATTAATTCTTGAACTTGTCTAAGTCTAACCTTTTTAAAAAATCACAAAATATTTTTATTTGATTTTTATAATAGCCTACGACAGGTACTTATTAGTATTTTCTTGACTTTTACCAATTCTTTCTAAATTTTTATGGAATCTTTCTAATTTATTTTTATATGTCATGGATAATGTTTGATGTTTTTATATATGAAAAACTACACAAAATCTTTTAAAATCATTTTTTTTAAGATTTAGCATTACATTTAAAACGGATCGAGTAGCAATAATATTCAGAGCTCGATCTAAAACAATCATTATTTTCTACAAAAATATTTGAAATATATTTGAAAATAATCAACATTAGTTTAAAAGCTTTGAATTTTAAAATTATGACTCTGAATTCTCCTAATCAATTCATTGTTTTGAATTAAAAATAAAACTTGTCTTTGTTTAAGCAGTCAACACAATTAGACTATGGACTTTGTAATTGATGTTAGTTATATGTTTATGTTTTACTAATTCTTAGTGACAAAATTATAAATATTATTAGTTTTGGTTTAAAACAAGGTTTTCTAATCTATTTATATTTATAGTGACGTAAATATAAATATACTTACGTCACTAGAAATCATTTAAATAGATTTAAAAAGAAAGAAAGAAAAAAAGAACAATTCAAGTCAAATATATTTTAGTTCCATCTTTAATTGCAGTGATAAACAAATCTTGTTGAAGATGTATAATGGCACACGCAAGTGACTATTCCAATTGTCATATCATTGACAAAACATTATTGACCCAATATTTTTCCAAATTGTCATATTTTTTTTAACAAAATAGGTATTAACCCTTTTTTCTTGAAAAAAAAATGTATTAACCCTTTTGCTTTTATTTATGTAATTAAAGAGATAAATAAAGTTTTCATTACGTCCAGAGTTGATAGTCCAATTGATAGGCTCCTTCGGATACAAGAATCCAGGACGAAGGATCGATATCTGATCCCCACATGGTTGATGGGGTGTTTGGCCACTAGGCCACGAGTTAACACATGGTTGATGGGGTGTTTGGCCACTAGGCCACGAGTTAAAAAAAAAGTTTCCTTACCAAAAAAAAAAAAAGAGATAAATAAAGTTATGTATATATATTATCTTAGAATCTTGTCTAAAATTTTTAAACTTATTTAAGGAAAAAAAAAATCAACATAATAATTTTAATACAATTTTCTTCATTAACCATTTTGCTTTTATGTAATTAAAGAGATAATTAAAATTATGTATTGGTGGTATTTGTCGGTTCTAAAACCATGATTACTCGAAATGCCCCCAAAACCGGTGGTATCTTGTGGTTCTGTAACATTGTAACATGTCTTTTAAACTGGGATCACTGTAAAGTTCCTCATTAACATCTCTTGGAGCTCTATTTATCAGCTCTATTGTCTATGATCCTACAAAGTTTATCTGCTATACTAGTAAAACCACAAGTCTCTCCTCCATTATTTGCTTTGCTATATTATAGAGCTATCAATTTTGATCCATACCCGCGAGTCTAGTAGATTTTGATCCGCTACAGTATGAATACATATCAATCTTAAAAAAATATTAATGTAATCAAAAAAATTTCAATTTAATATTAAAATAAAAATTTAGACGAGATATATCGCGGGGAAAAAATCTAGTATTTACTCATAAGATTTGCGGAATGGGTTTGGGTTCGACCAGCTTGACAATACTGCTTAGACGTATGATTATATCAATGTCTTTTTTTTTTTTTTTTTTTTTTTTTTTTGAACATCTGATATATTACTAGAAGCTTTCGTTTACAATAATGCTATTAATAAAAACAGGGGGCTATAAATAGAAACAGAACATCAAGTTCGAACGATTAGCATTTGTAGCTAACATGTGTGCAGGCTTGTTATGATTTCTTCTTGTCCATGAGAATCTGACCTCTTTGAATTTTCCACCCCAAAACTTGATATCTCTAAATAATCCAGTTCATGTTTTCAAAATCTGAAAGAGACCCCATGATTAGGTTAACAACATCTTGATTATCACCTTCAAAGATCTCCTTTTGATAGCCTTGAATCCAACAGTTTTGCATTGCTACTAACAAAGCTTGTAATTCACTTGAGCACCACCAATAGTTGCAGAGTACATTGTTGATCTCAATCATTTATTTTTCATACTATATTCTAATAAATCAATAAGTTAATTGATATTGTGATCACTACTAATTTTCTTCATATTAAATTCATTAAGAAATCTCCAAAAATAGTTGGTTATATTCCATTTATTTTATTATCACACACTACACATTTTTTCAATTTTTTAATTTATTCAAAAATCTTCAAAATAACTAAGTCCACTGATTTTGTGATAGTTCACTGATTTTATGATCCCACGCTCTCCATCTTCTTACTTTTAAATTTATTCAAAATGCATGAAACAGTGAGTTATATATAGTCCCCTGATTTTATATAGAGAAAATTATGAGGACTGCCATTTAGTGAAATCATTCTTATCTACAATGAATGCCATTTCGTGATTTTGTGAAAATTCATGTCATTGCTGTCTATGAAACGGGTATGCCACTATCTGCAAAAATGACCAGCGTGCCCCTGAATTTACAGATATTCACGATAAAACCGTCCTTTACGATCTGTTATGGACGGTTTTATCGTGAATATCTGTCCCTGAATTTACAGATATTCACGATAAAACCGTCCTTTACGATCTGTTATGGACGGTTTTATCGTGAATATCTGTAAAGTCAGGGACACACTGGTCATTTTCGCAGACAGTGGCATACCTGTTTTATAGACAGCAATGACAGTTTCATAAGTTGTCTCCGAAAATGGCACTTTTAAGAGAACAAACTCCGAAAATGGCAGTTCAAACAAGACTCTTTTATAATCACCTACTCATCTTCTTAATTTTAATTTGATTCAAAAAAACCAAAAAAGGTTGGTTATAAATCCACTGATTTTTTTGACAATTTGAAATTTATTCAAAAATATCATAAACAATGGCTTATAGTCCAATGATATTATGATCCCTGATCATTTCCTTAATTTTTTTTTTTAAAAAAAATATCATAAACAATGGCTATAATATTTACTTATATATAGATAAGAATGATCAAAATTAGTCATTTAGTCATCTTTAGCTAAATTCTAATCCAAATCATTTATTTTATAACTTCAGGATTACTATGAATAATATTGTGGTTTGACTTTACTAAAAGAAATATGATATTTTTATTTTAATTACTTACATAAGATAAGAATAAACCATGACAAAAAAAAAAAAAGCTAAGAATGATCAAAATTATCCATTTATCTTCCACTCTAGCTAAATTCTAATCCAAATAAATTAATTTATAACTTTATGGTTACTATGAATTAATATTGTGGTTTGAATTTAGTAAAAGAAAATATGATATGTTTTAATTTAATTACTTATATATAGATAAGAAAGATCAAAATTAGTCATTTAGTCATCTTCCACTTTAGCTAAATTCTCATCCAAATCATTTAATTTATAATTACTCTATGAATTATTGTGGTTTGGTTTTAGTAAAAAAGAGATGAGTTAATGTTGTGGTGTGATTTTAGTAAAAAAGAGATATGATATATTTTAATTTAATTACTTATTATGTAGATAAGAATCATCAAAATTAGTCATTTAGGCATCTTCCACTTTAGATAAAATCTAATCCAACTCTATAACCTTTATATTAACCTACTGTTTTCATACTAAGGAGGAATACCATTCTCACTCTTACAAAATATTCTCAACTTTTACAAAGATTTTTGATACCTTCAAGAAGTCTGAGGATGGGAGGAGGATACTTACCCGGTATCATTGGTTTAGCCATTTTGCACGCGATCGTAAATATCATCGCTGGTGTCCTCGGATTACAAGCCGAAAAGGCCCAAAAAAGTGTATGTATCTTTCGCATATCATTGTTAGAGAGTTTATTAGGATCATTATAAGCTGAAAAAGGCCTAATTAAGCAAGTGTAAACAAAATTTGAAATTTTATGTTTTGTTTTGCTTGTTTTCCAGAAGCAGTTTTATGTGTATATTTTTTTTTTCTTTCTGGTATGTTGCAGGTTGAGTGCAAAAGAGCTCTTAATTTGGCAATAATAGCAATATCATGTGTGGTACTTGATTACATAATTGCATGTGTTCAGGAATACCTAAGACGCAAAAGAGAAGACCAACCTCTCACATGCATGAATGTATCATTTGGTTGTCTCAGTTGGTAATACTTCAAAAAAAAAAACTCTTACAACTCAAATTCTAGATAGAATTTCAATTTGTTTAAAACTTTTAATCAAATTTTTGGTTTAAATTTTGACATGGAATTTTTTGGATGAACAGGTCGGTGGCATTAGTGAGATTGGTATTTTTTGCATTGGGAATACACTATATCAAAGAGTCCGTACCAAAATGTGGATTAAAAAACATTCATTATTTGTCGATTGGAAGCTACATATGTTTCGTTCACGCTATTCTCACTATTCCTTTTGTAGTTTTCCTTCTTTATTGTGGCATAATATGAAATTTTGTCTTTTCAAATACTACAACATTATAAAATGATTCTACACTTTTAAATATGGTACTAGAGTTTCATGTATCACTACAAGAAAACATATCAATTCGCTACATAAAACTGTGACGTCTAAAAAAATTAAGACAGATTTGAGACGTACTTAAAAAAAAGAAAAAACAGGGACGCGGCCTGGAACCAAAAAAAAATTAAGACGGATTTGAGACACCCTTCTTTACACGGACGCGGCCTGGAACCAAAAAACAGGTAAAGCGGGTTTGGGATGGATGATTACAGATAATAGGGGAAATCAATTGTACTCAGGAGGAGCCTCAGATCATCATATCAGTTCGGCTAAATGGCGTAGGGGAAATCAATTGTACTCAGGAGGAGCCTCAGATCATCATATCAGTTCGGCTAAATGGCGGAAGCACAGGGTCTTTACCTTGGAATGAAGGAAGCGTTGGATAGAAATGTTACCAACGTCAGAGTACTCTCAGACGCAGCCAATCTAATTTTGGCAATCAAATCAGTTGAGAAGAACAACCACCTTCTCGGAATCTTAAGTGATATCGATCACCTTAGGCTGGGTTTTGTTTCGGTGAGTTTCTTTGCAATCTCAAGCTCCGATAATACCTATGCTGATCGTATTGCAAAACAGTATTTACTTTCTTCTGGTGTAGTAGGTGGGGAAGTAATCTAAGACTTTAAGTTATTCAATAAAATGTGTTGACCAAAAAAAAAAATATTTAGTCCTAAAAATATTATTTTAAATATGCGGATTTTCGTTTGGATTTTGCAGTTTAAAAGGATTTATGGATTTATGAAATATTTGGTAATTTTTGCAGAAATTAAAACAATTGCTGGTAATAGCATGACGAGTACAATTTAAGATTAGATTCTTACCTGCTATGCATGATGGATTCGAACTTACAAAAATATGATAAAACCCGCAAGTATATATGCAAGCCAGACCGGAGTCGGCCTGCTTGACAGTTCTAATCGTATACTATCACTCATTGTATTTTTTTTACATAATTCAATAACTTTAATAATCCTCTTAGATACCATGAAAAACATGATTTGAACCCCGAATCTGCATTTTAGTATTATGAATTTTCAGAGATGACCACCATTGTCTCGCATGATTTTCGTTCGTTTTATTTTGTAATATATTTACAGATATGACAATGGGTGACAATGGGTATACCACTGTCTGCAAAAATAACCAGTGTGCTCCTGAATTTACAATGGTGGACGGTTTTATCGTGAATATCTGTAAAATCAGGGGCACGCTGGTCATTTTCGCAGACAGTGGCATACCTTTTTTATAGACAGCAATGGCAGTTTCATAAGTTGTCTCCGAAAATGACACTTTTAAGAGAACAATCTCCGAAAATGGCAGTTCAGACAAGACTCTTTTATAATCACCTACTCATCTTCTTAATTTTAATTTGATTAAAAAGAAAACCAAAAAAGGTTGGTTATAAATCCACTGATTTTTTGACAATTTGAAATTTATTCAAAAATATCATAAAC
The DNA here is from genome assembly GCA_036630335.1 of Physaria fendleri. Classification (NCBI taxonomy): domain Eukaryota; kingdom Viridiplantae; phylum Streptophyta; class Magnoliopsida; order Brassicales; family Brassicaceae; genus Physaria; species Physaria fendleri. The sequence continues at coordinate 26,107,164 of CM071716.1, read as the reverse complement.
AATGGCTGATAGTCCAATGATATTATGATCCCTGATCATTTCCTTAATTTTAAATTTATTCAAAAATTATATAACAATGGCTTATAATATTTACTTATATATAGATAAGAATGATCAAAATTAGTCATTTAGTCATCTTTAGCTAAATTCTAATCCAAATCACATCTTTAGCTAAATTCTAATCCAAATCATTTATTTTATAACTTCAGGATTACTATGAATAATATTGTGGTTTGAATTTACTAAAAGAAATATGATATTTTTATTTTAATTACTTACATAAGATAAGAATAAACCATGACAAAGAAAAAAAAAAAAGCTAAGAATGATCAAAATTATCTCATTTATCTTCCACTTTAGCTAAATTCTAATCCAAATAAATTAATTTATAACTTTAGGGTTACTATGAGTTAATGTTGTGGTGTGATTTTAGTAAAAAAGAGATATGATATATTTTAATTTAATTACTTATTATGTAGATAAGAATCATCAAAATTAGTCATTTAGGCATCTTCCACTTTAGATAAAATCTAATCCAACTCTATAACCTTATCTTCCACTTTAGATAAAATCTAATCCAACTCTATAACCTTTATATTAACCTACTGTTTTCATACTAAGGAGGAGTACCATTCTCAGTCTTACAAAATATTCTCAATTTTTACAAAGATTTTTGATACCTTCAAGAAGTCGATTATGAGAGGAGGATACTCACCCGGTATCATTGGTTTAGCCATTTTGCATGCGATCGTAAATATCATCGCTGGTGTCCTCGGATTACAAGCCGAAAAGGTCCTCGGATTACAAGCCGAAAAGGCCCAAAAAAGTGTATGTATCTTTCGTATATCATTGTTAGAGAGTTTATGATCATTACAAAAGGCCTAAGAAAGTGTAAACAAAATTAGAAATTTTATGTTTTGTTTTGCTTGTTTTTTAGAAGCAGTTTTTATTTATATTTTTTCTTTTTTGGTATGTTGCAGGTTGAGTGCAAAAGAGCTCTTAATTTGGCAATAATAGCAATATCATGTGTGGTACTTGGTTACATAATTTCATTTGTTCAGGAATACCTAATACGCAAAAGAGCAGACCGACCTATCACATGCATTAGTGTAGTATGTAGTTGTCTCTGTTGGTAATACTTCAAAAAAAAAAACTCAAATTCTAGATAGAATTTCAATTTGTTTAAAACTTTTAATCAAATTTTTGGTTTAAATTTTGACATGGAATTTTTTTTTTGTAAAATTGGATGAACAGGTCGGTGGCAATAGTGAGATTGATATTTTTTGCATTGGGAATACAATATATCAAAGAGTTCGTACCAAAATGTGAATTAAAAAACATTCATTATTTGTCGATTGGAAGCTACATATGTTTCGGTGAAGCTATTCTCACTATTGTTTGTGTAGCTATTAATTGTTGTTGTGGCATAATATGAAATTTTATCTTTTCAAATACTACAACATTATAAAATGATTTCTACACTTTTAAATATGATATACTAGAGTTTCATGTATCACTACAAGAAAACATATCAATTTGCTACACAAAATTGTGACGCCTAAAAAAATTAAGACGGATTTGAGACGTACTTAAAAAAAAAAAAAAAGAAAGCAATCTCACTAATGCCAGCAAGAAAGAAGGTGACCACTAGTCACTTCCATTTAATTGACCTTGAGAAAGAAGGTGAGCCATGTATCACTGCATTCATAATCAAAAAACCTCAAACACTTGGTTTTGTATTCAACCAGGACTGGTTCCAACGGTAATAGTAACCCCAAGCGACAAACCAAAAATTTGGAGTTTTTTTTAAAAAAAAAAAATCAGAAAAAATTAAACATTCGCGTCTAGTGAAATTAGAACCCGACTACTTATAGCATGATTGGTAAGACGTTAATATAGCGTTTGCGTCATCACCGATTGGAGTCCAAAAATTCTAAATAAATCAAGAACCCTAAACGATTTCTTATGTGGATTATGCCACGAGACGGGTCTGTATTCAACAGCTCTAATAACCCCCACAATGTTTCCACAAACATTTCTATTGCCACACAATACACCTAGCAGGCCTAGTATTTATGGAAACTGACCCTTTTTTGATGGAAACTGACCTACAAACACAATATAAACAGGAGTCTTTGTGATGTCCAATTTATTATGGGCCTAGCTAAGCTTCTTATTATTTGGGCCTATTGATTCTGACAAAACAAAAAAAGGTGAGAGTGAAGAATGATTCAAGCCGCATCTCTAATAGAGAGTCCTCAAAACCTAAAGCACATCTCTTCTTGAAGACAGAGAGTCCTCAAAAAATCAAAGCTTCCGTGGATTGTTTCCTTTGGCGACATCAATTGATTAGGTTAGTCATCTTCTTCTTCTCTTTAATTTTAGCAAGATTTATTTGTTATCTCTGAACCATCTTTGACTACAAAGTAGTGAGATCCAACACTTGAATTGTAACTTGATTCTTATTATCATTAATTATACTTGAGCAGGAGCCACTATGGATCTTGTAGCTATGAAACTTGTAACTAAGGTAGTTGAGAAGCTTGGGGAGCAACTGATCCATGAATATGAGACATTTAAAGGATTTGAAGATGACGTTGCTGAACTCAAAAGCAATCTGGACTTGTTAAAGTCATTTTTGAAAGATGCTGATGTCAAGAGACATACAAATGAGATGGTTCAACACTGTGTGGAAGAAATCAAAGAGATCGTTTATGACGCAGAAGATGTAATTGAAACGTGTATTCTCAAGGAAAACAAGGAAAACAAGAGTGGCATTACGAAGCGTATCATAAGATTTGCTTGCACTATAGTGGATCGGAGGAAAATTGTGTATGATATTAAAGGAATAAGTAAGAGAATCTCTAAGGTGATTCAAGATATGCAAAGCTTCGGAGTTCAGCAGATGATTACTGATGCGCATCCACTACAAGAGAGACAAAAGGAGATGCGCCAACAATTTGCTAAGAGGAATGAAAGCAATCTTGTGTGCTTAGAGGAAAATGTTTACAAATTGGTTGGATATTTGACCGAGGAAGAGGAAATTCAAATTATTTCTGTTACGGGGATGGGTGGTCTTGGTAAGACAACCCTTGCTAGGCAAGTTTTTGAGCATGAGGATGTAAGGCATAAGTTTAAAAGATTCGCATGGGTGTGTGTGTCACAGGAGTTTACCCGGATATCTGTGTGGCAAACCATCTTGCAAAATCTCACATCAAAAGAAAGGAAAGATGAAATCCAGAAAATGAATGAAGTTGAACTCCATGATGAACTCTATCAACTCTTTGAAACATCTAAGTCCTTAATTGTACTTGACGACATATGGAGAAAAGAAGATTGGGAGCGGATCAAGGAAATATTTCCACCCACAAAAGGTTTGCCTCTTATCTTACTTACTAAAAAAGACAGATGAAAACAACTTATTAAATATCAAACACAAGTTCTTGAAATGAAATCTGAGAGGATTGCAATGTAGGTTGGAAGGTGCTACTTACTTCTCGAAATGAGTGGAGTGGAATGCGTGAAGATACTAAATATACCAACTTAAAACCAGAATGCTTAACTTTTAAAGACAGTTGGACACTTTTTGAAAGAATAGTGCCGAGGAAAGATGCTTCCGGTAAACACTTAAACTAAACGTTTTTTCCATTTTGATCACTAAGAATTTTTTTTGGGATTATCATAAAATAGTTGATTATAGTATTTCATCATCACATCTTAAAGTGTTTTATACAATGATGTTGTGCAGAATTTAACTTTGACAAGGAAATGGAAGAGTTGGGTGAGCAAATGGTCAAACATTGTGGGGGATTACCATTGGCAATCAAAGTGTTAGGAGCTTTGTTAGCTGAAAAATACACACTCCATGATTGGAAAAGATTGGCCGAGAATATTGGATCTCAGATTATGGGAGGAAACGACAATACATGTAAATATGTATTGTCTCTAAGCTATGAAGAATTGCCTGGATATCTGAAGCATTGTTTCCTCTACCTAGCCCATTTTCCAGAAGATTATGAGATTGAAGTGGGTTCCAGAAGATTATGAGATTGAAGTGGGTAGATTGTCTTACTATTGGGCTGCAGAAGGAATATCTGATCCTATGGGTAACGATGGAGAAAACATTAGAGATGTTGGGGATAACTACATAGAAGAGCTGGTGAGGAGAAATATGGTTATTGCGGATAGAGACGAAGCGACTTTGAGATATGAAAGATGTCATATGCATGACATGATGAGAGAAGTTTGTTTGTTGAAAGCCAAAGAAGAGAACTTCCTACGATTTATCACTTGCCACCCTCCAACCGCAAACATTCAATCTAGTATCAAATCTCGCAGATGCGTCTCACATTATCCTAAAAAATTACATGTGAAGAGAGAGGTAAATAATCCAAAACTTCGATCTCTCGTGCTTCTTCAGGGGAAATCTTGTTGCGAGTTATTTCATTGCAAGTTATCAAGTTCAAGCTATACAGAGTTGGAACTTCTTAGAGTGTTAGATCTCTCTAAAACCATATTTCGAAGAAGTAAGTTAGCTTCAGGAATTGGGAAGCTCGTCCACTTAAGATACTTGAGCTTAGAATTTGCGAGCGTATCACATATACCTTGTTCTCTAGGAAATTTGAAGTTGCTGATCTATTTGAATTTATGTGTATTTGGAAAAGTATATGTGCCCAATGTCTTGATGGGGATGCTAGAATTGAGATTCCTTGCATTACCACGGAGAATGCATAAGAAGACAAGATTAGAATTGAGTAATCAAGTAAAGTTGGAGACGTTGAAATATTTCTCAACAAAGAATAGCAGCTTGGAAGATATTCGTGGTATGGTCAAGTTGAAGGTTCTCATAATTAAACTAACTCAAGAGACGAGGATGGAAACTATATATGCATCAATAGGTGGACTGCGAAACCTAGAAAGTCTTGATATATGGTTTAAAAGGAGGATAGAAGATGAAATAGTATTTGATTTTCCTCATCTTAAAACGCTGATGATGAAAGGAGAGATACCAAGACTTCCTAAAGAACAAAACTTCCCTTCTTGCGTTACGATGGTTAATCTATGCTCATGTCGTTTGGAGGAGGATCCAATGCCGATTCTGGAGAATCTGGTTCTGTTGAAAGTGCTTTGTTTGTATTTTGACACTTTTATTGGGAAGAGAATGGTTTGCTTGGGCAGTGGGTTTCCAAAATTGCTGAAGCTTGAAATATGTATGTTATATGATTGGGAAGAGTGGATAATAGAAGAAGGCGCCATGCCCCTTCTTCAATCTCTCAGTCTTAAGTCTTGTCCAGAGTTAAAAGAGTTTCCTGATGGGCTCAGATTCATTACTTCTATAAAGGAACTAGATACAGACCAGTTAAAAGAGTTTCCTGATGGGCTCAGATTCATTACTTCTATAAAGGAACTAGATACAGACCAGCAATGGAAGGAGAGATTGTCGGAAGGAGGACAAGAATACTACAAAGTCAAACACATCCCTCGTGTTAACTTCTCCGAGCGTATTAAGTTGCAATCAGAAATTTGGAGGAATGTTATGTAGATCTGAATAGGTAATCTGTTATTTATTTCCCTAACCATCTACAAATAACCATCAAGGACACATATCTCAGTCATGTTGTTCAGTTACAAGTTTGGCTTTATTGTGGTTTCATCACTAGGATCGTTTAGCCTTCTAGTTTTTTGGTTCTTTTGCTAGTGTGTTTGTTAGCTATGTGTAAGTGTTAAGGTGTTAGTATCGTTTGATTTTCCGGGTAGCTTGTTCTTTGTCATAGAGTTGGTTCCAGTGGCTTATGGTTATTAGGCTCTAGAGATTCCTTTCCTTCTCTGCTTTTGAGTTTGGTTAGCCTTATGAGAGTGTTAACTTCGACTACAACCATAACTAGATCGATCTCTTATCGCTTTGTCTTGAATTTCAGGCAAGTGAAGTATGCATGAAGAGTTTCACTGAGATGGTTTCAAGAACTCTGTTT
>CM071716.1:26056230-26066295 GCA_036630335.1 Physaria fendleri | reverse complement strand
TCATCCAGGAAGTGATGCAATCAATATTTGATAAATACTGAGTGAGGCGATCAATCCGTCTCACAGCTATACACACAGGATTATCGAGAAAATCAACAACGACGGGCATGATAGAAACACGTACCAGCCATAGATTCATGCAAATCAATCAATCACTCAAAGAAAATTAAACAATCAATCAATCACTCAAAGAAAATTAAACAATCTGATCAGTATCACATATCAAACACACAATTATATCATTCCTCGATAACCTAGATAAGATAAGCTACGGTACTGCACTCACCTTTGCCTAGAACGAATTTACCGAAACTAGTCGATTCTCTCTCGACCTTAACCCATCAAAATTCGAAACTTAAGTCTCTAATACACTTAGAGACTTCCCAACACTTAAATAAAAGGCTTCATTCCAAGCAGAAACAATCGCCCTCAAAGATTGGGTCACAACTTGAAATCTAACCATTCAATTCTAATCTTAACCGTTAAAAAGCAAGCCCTAAATGTCAGAAGCTAACCCAAAAAGATGAGCACGATCTGACCACAGATGAACTCCGGATATAACTTTGAGTTCATGCTGTTCCAGACTCGTGACTGCAACAGTGCGTCTCAGTAAAACAAACATAACTCTTAGAATATAAATCCAAAACCAACTCTGAAAATTGGGACATCTAGATATAAGTCTTAACTACGATCCTCAAAATTTCAGCCTTTTTGGAGTCGATTTGATATGACGGCATCAACTTCTACCACCACACGCATAACTCTTAGAATATAAATCCAAAACCAACTCTGAAAATTGGGACATCTAGATATAAGTCTTAACTACGATCCTCAAAATTTCAGCCTTTTTGGAGTCGATTTGATATGACGGCATCAACTTCTACCACCACACGNCCATATCACAAATGGGTGAAGGAGATCTTGTATATGGGGATAAGGGCAAATTTTAATTTGATCCTGGTTTAGATGAATTCTCATCCCAATTAAAAGAGTAGAATGGATGAACAATTCTCAAAACAATTTTGAAAGTTTCAAGATTTCATTTTCTATTTGAAAATACATAAATAACTGTTTCTCTTCTGTAATATTTTTTGGGAATATTATATGGAATGACATTAAAAAATTTTGTCTCCGAAACGTGCCACCTTCTTTTAGAAGACTGCCACCATCTTCATAACTTATATAATTGTGTTACCATTTTGCCCTTTCTTTAGATTTTGGACATAAATTTGTTATTTTTTTTTAAATAAAAAAACTATGTCAGAAAATGATGATACACTACAAAAGAAATGAAAAAATTCACTCTCTCTCCTCATTATCCAATTTCTCCTCTTTTTCCGGCTTTCTCTTTCATTTCATCTACCATTAATTATTTCTCTTCACTATTCACTTTCTCCACTCTTTTTTTTTTCTGAAACAAAATGTGTAAAATTCCGGTGAGTTCTGGATAGACGGTGGCAAAAATTTTTTTCTGAAACAAAATGTGTAAAATTCCGGTGAGTTCTGGATAGACGGTGGCAAAAATATCTAAATCTCCTCTGCCACCATCATCGTCACCATCCAGTTACAGCCACACCATCACCATCGTCACCATCGTCATCGCCACCGTCCATCACCGTCCCCACCGTCACCATTACTATTGTCACCATCCATATACGAACACCTATACCACTGTCTCGTGGACAGACGAGTTCGTCTTCTACAGCCACACCATCACCGCCATCGCCATCGCCATCGCCACTGTCCATCACCGTCTCCACCGTCACAATTACCATTGTCACCGTCTATATATGTTACTCTCTCCACTATTACCAAAAAAACATGTCTCCTGAACGGAAGAGAAAGGGAAACCTAGACGGATAAGGGTCATATCTGTAAAAAGATGTTTTAAGCTTGTGGGATGGTGGGAGAGTTGAACTCGTTTGGGAGGGGGAAGAATGTGAGAATATAGGAAGAAGAAAATGTTGAGAAGAGAGAGAAATTGTAAATAAAATAGAGTGAGAAGATGACGGTATTTTTTCCACAATAGGGTGAGGTTATAATAGTTTTTTGCTTTTTGTTGCTGACACAATGATAGCGACGTCATGGTGGCACGATTTTAATTTAAGAGGATATGAATGTCATGTTTCGGATCCAAAAAAATAATGTCATTTTCACAATTTTTTCTATTTTTTTTTTTTTCACAATCACACAACCTTACATACACGTATCTCTCTGTTTTTTTTTTCTTTTTTTTTTTTCGAGAATTCTATGAACTAAAATTCTCTCGGATACGTTTTCAAAACCATCAAAAAGTTGTTTATAAATGCTTGAATTTGATGGAACTGTTTGTTGTATGCTTTATCAATTTCTTTTAGTCTTTGAATTGTTTTTTTTCCCAATGAACATTATAAATAGATCAAGATACAACTAAGAGGTGCTTTGTGAGGAGATAGGCACTCAAAGAAGTTTTTTTTTCTAACAAATCCGCTACAACAGCAGAAATAAAAGGAATATAACGAAAAGGATAGGGCGACAAAGCACGAAGAGAGGGCATGAATAATTGAATATCGCACAAGACACCGTAGATTTTTCGACGATTCACCGACGTATTGATCACATCAACACACATCTTAGAGTCCGAGAAAATATGAAGCTGCGAGTAGTCCAAATTAATAGCTCGCTTAAACTTTTCTAGAATGGCCAAAGCCTCCCCGATTATGGGTGAAGATACGAAACCTGCAATTTTGGAGAACGAAAGTCAACGTCCTGTGAGGGGGTCCAATATCAACCAACCTAAATCCGCAAGTTTTGACGATAGATCCCAAACCGGATACGAGTGAATTATTACAACCGAGTCCCATGGAATTGGAGGGGTTAAGGGCGGTGGAATTTTCATGCCGAGAAAAACCGTTGCATACTTTTCTTAGGAGTCTAACCATTCTTTAGATTCAACAACCGCTTTTAACCAAGTTTCACTACGAAAGAAGAATAGGTAGTTTCTTGATTTCCAAAGTATCCAAAGAACAAGAAGTCCATTTCCTATACCGATAGAATACGAATTCACATGCACTCATAATATCTTCATCAAGTAAAATCGAACTAGACTCAAAGGCTAATTTCCAATGAGCAAGAGACCATATCTCCTTTGATTCTTAAGCGTCAAAAATAGGTATATCACATAGAAACTTTTGTATCAAGAATCGTAAGAAAGAGTCAAAAAAAGGCAGTAAGAAAGAGTCAAAAAAGGCAGTCTTTTCTTTACACACGTGTGTACAATACAATATTCTGCTGTGATGTTACATTAACACAAGCACCACATCTGTAACTACGTGTCCGTTCATGACCTAAATCTACATCAAAATGGAAAACCAAACAATGTTCACAAAGTTGTCTTACTCTCAATGGACTGATTACTTTCTCTCTGTTCCCATCAATGATTCGGTGAGACATTTTTCCTTACAATATATTCACTGTGTAGTCTAACTAAAGAGTATTATTATTTTCTTCATATTCTTCTTAATATATTTAAGACAAAATTATAAGGACAGCCATTTATTGGAACCATTTCTGTAAAAACTGTCATTCTAATGTCTGTCTTTTAAAAATGTTTATATTACTAGCGTACCAGCATGCCTTGTGTTTAACAATATTTACGATTGAATTTAAGTAATACGGTTCGTTTGGATTGTTTATGGACAATACGGAGAGCGTATACGGCTGTCCATAACGATAAAAAACGGACCGTTTTACCGTCCGTTTTTACCTATATTCAATCGTAATATTGTTAAACGCAGGAATTCGTTGGTCTATTTGACAGACAGGGTAAACTAGTAATATGTGTGTCTATGGTATTTTAAAAAGACAGTATTGTAGTTTACATGATAAAAAAGGGTTTTTTTGATACTGTTTATATGGTATTTTAAAAAGACAGTATTGTAGTTTACATGATAAAAAAGGGTTTTTTTGATACTGTTTAAAACTAATAGGAATTAGAAGTTATTACAAGAGAGATTGAAATACTGAAGCCAGAAGTAAGGAAGGTCCTATGTTCCCAAAGTGGTGGCGATGAGACAATAAAGAAGAAAGTGCTTTTGATCCAATTGCTTACTAGTCTTGGTCTTTCATTTAATTTCGAAAAGGAAATCAACGATATACTTGAACATGCTTTCGTAAAGATTGATGATATAGTCGGTGATGAACAAGACTTGTCTACAATCTCCACCTTGTTCCTTGTGTTTAGAACACACGGACACAATTTATCATCAAGTAAGGGGAATTTATATTTGTAATAGATTTTATAATAAACAATTATCATGTTAGTTTTATTTGTATTCTTGCACATCTATTTTTAGCAATGCATAGATTTGTTCCTCATTGTATTTATATGCAATATATATATGCAGATGTGTTCAAGAGATTTACAGGGGATAATGGGAAGTTCGAGCAAACTCATAAGAGAGATGCAATATATATATGCAGATGTGTTCAAGAGATTTACAGGGGATAATGGGAAGTTCGAGCAAACTCATAAGAGAGATGCTAAAGGTATACTAAGTTTGTACGAAGCGGCTCACTTGGGAACAACGACAGATTATATATTAGATGAAGCAATGAGGTTCTCATCGATACACTTGAAGTCTTTATTGGAAGAAGGGAAGTGTCATCCTCATATCTTAGGGCTTATAAGAAATACACTTTATTTACCTCAACGTTGGAATATGGAAGCAGTAATTGCAAGGGAATACATTACGTTTTACGAACAAGAAGAAGACCACGACAAGATGTTACTTAAACTAGCCAAACTCAATTTCAAGTCATTGCAGCTGCATTACATTAAAGAACTCAAAGCTTCTATCAAGTGGGATTATCTCATATCTCTGTAGCTATTGATATTGAATAGCTCTTTACTTTTTTCTTTTTGGTTGTTGATTTTGAAGATGGAGTAAGGAGATAAATTTGACATATCAGTGGCCAAGTCAAATCAGAGAGAGGATCAAGGAATCGTGGCTAATGGGATTGATGATGTATTATGAACCACAGTTTTCAGGTGGAAGGGTTATAACTGCTATGTTCTACTACTTTCTTACAGTTTTAGATGACGCTTGCGATCATTACTTCTCTGTTCCTGAACTTACAAGACTCCTACTTTCTTACAGTTTTAGATGACGCTTGCGATCATTACTTCTCTGTTCCTGAACTTACAAGACTCATTGATTGTGTGGAAAGGTACATAACCTAATTTATTGATTTTTAAAGTTTAAACAATCAGGCTGTCAAATTAGGTCCGGATTAGTGGGACGGGTTTGGATATCGAAAAATAAGATTTTTTTTTTTGGTGGACTTGCGGGATGAGTTTATCTTTTGGCGGGTTTTGCAGGCAGGTTCTGCGGAGTATCCTCTTAATTGGGACGTTAATTTTCGTCGCATTAACATCCCAATTATTTATCGTCGCTTTTTCGTTCGTCAGTGTAGCGTCATTTTTGTTAGAGTCTCATATTCGTCGTTTTTTAAAAATGAAAAATCAACGTCTTCTCGAAAAACTACAACGACAAGGAAAGACGCATAGATTTCGTCGAAAATTTGTAATATATAATGTTTTGCGACGCATTATAGACGTTTTCGGGCGTCTAAAATGACTATATTTTCTAGTAGTGTGTATATTTTGGGTTTTGTCGGTCTGTGGACTTTTTTGCGGATTTTTAAATTTTTCCACGGGTTTATGGTAGTTTTTATGCGGAATTGCAAATATTTTTTTTCCGGTTTGTAAATTTTAAAACAAATTAAAAAGGAAAAATTTGCTAGATGGATTTTTTTAATGAATATTGTAGATGGAGTCCTGATAGCGTTGACAAGCTAGAAGATTTATCTCGAACTGTCTTCAAATGCGCTTTGGCTGTGTTCGACCATGTCGAAAGAAGAGTGAAGTCTGAAGGTAGTACCTACCACTTGAAGGAAATGTTAAAAGAGGTGACTAATATAAACCCTTACTCTAATTACAATTCATCATATTAAGAATATATACTTATAATTTTGAGTTAGCAGCTGACCTTAGTCATGAGAGCAAACCTTGATATTGTCAAATGGAACCAAGGAAAGCAGACGCCTACCTTCGAAGAATATTTAGAGGTTGGTGGGACAGCACTTACGACATATGCAACGTTAATGTATACTTTTGTCGGAATGAAAGATACTATAGGGAAGGAAGCTTATGAGTGGGTAAGATCGAGACCAAGATTAATCACATCTCTAGCTCACAAGGGTCGTCTAATGGATGATATAATTGATTTCGAGGTAAAAAGAAACGTCGTTTGTTAAAAGAATCAGAGATGTATCAGAATCATCGATGAAGATTATGAAAATCAGAAGAAAGGAAAAGAATCTTCACCGATGATTCTGATGCATCTTTGATTCTCCCAACATCTTTTGTTTTTCTAATTTGCCTTGATCTTATTCTTGTTTACTAAATTGGGCATTTGGTATTATCAGAAAGATATGAGTGCTGGGATTACTACAAATGCGATACACTATTATATGAAGCAATTTGTAGTTACAAAAGAAGAAGCTATTCTCGAGTGTCAAAAAATGATCGAGAACATCAGTAAAACCATAAATGAGGAGGCACTGAAGATAGCAGGATCAGTACCTCCTCGAGTTCTCAAGCAAGCCCTAAATCTTGGACGCGTATTCGAAATACTCTACACCACTGATGATATATTCGATCGTAGTGATGGAAAACTCGCGGACTATATGGTAAAACTGCTCATAGATCCTAGACTTTGAATTGAACCAAGGGTTAAGAAAGATGAGTGTTTTTTTTTTTTTTGGTCCAAATGTTGGTCACTTTTAAATAAAAGAATCTTAAATATGTGTTGAGAAAATAAGAAGTTATGAAAACGTTAAATCGCTTCATTATGTAACATCTCATTTGTTTTTATGGTGTTGTCTTTTGTTTTTATATCTATGTTTTGGTGTGGGATATCTATGTTTTGGATAGTTCGTGTATTGAATTTAAAATTTTTAGTAGTTTATGGTGGTTTTTGCATAGTTATCCACGTGGTTAAACCACGCCATCAAATTAATGTTGACCGTTGAAAATAATGGTGGCATTACCGTTGAAAATAATGGTGGCATTAACATGTTTTACGTTGTTTTGTATTGAATTTAATTTTCTAATAAATTTATGGTGCAAAAGACCATAAGAAAATCGTAAAAAACCTCTTTAGTCCATGGTGATTTTGGCTACAAACCTCATTTTTATACAAGTGAGAAATCTAAAATTGGTGAGTCACATTAGACACGTCATTGCTATTGGATTTGAGAGATAATAAATTTGTTATGACTAATTAGAAAGATTAAAATTAATAAAATTATTATTGGATTTGAGAGATAATAAATTTGTTATGACTAATTAGAAAGATTAAAATTAATAAAATTATTGATATGTTAATCTAATCAAAATGACAAATAATTATAAATTAATTAAAATAATTAAAATGATCAGGATTCCATCTAAATTAAAATAATTAAAATGATCAGGATTCCATCTACAACATGAATAGTTTACTAATTATTGATTATTTTAATTAGTTTAAAATTAATAAAATAATATTTATAATGATACTTCTAATTGTTCTAATAACGAAAAAACAGTTTTAAGAAAATGTAATTGATATTTTTCATTTCTGCTAAAAAAGAGGTGCTGATTCTGAAACGTAATCATGATGTTATTTTTGAGATGATGAAAATATAATTAAATCCTTTAGATTCTGAAACGTAATCATGATGTTATTTTTGAGATGATGAAAATATAATTAAATCCTTTAAGCGCGCCACTAGCTTCTGAATTTGGGTGCTGAGTTCAACCTAATTGATTTGGTCTTATAGGGAGATTCTATCTCATACATAGCTATGCTAGATTCATAGTACAATTCTTATTTATAAGTAGTTTCGAAGGTAAAACCGCTTGTAAATGCAAAAGTAGGTTGTTTCTTATGAATTGAAAATGACAAAATGCAAATCGGAAGTGAACAACAGGTTGTACTTTCCAATTGATTGGACTCAGCAGCATTCAAAAAATGCAAATCGGAAGTGAACAACAGGTTGTACTTTCCAATTGATTGGACTCAGCAGCATTCAACAACGTCTTATGTGACCCACCACAAAAAAAAATTCTCTTAAAATGGAAGATTGATAAACTTCAGTCATGAAACTTGTATGTTCATCTTCTTACAAATACTACAAATTATTTTAAATAGTAGAAAAAAGTAGAACTTGAAGAGATCTAAAAATCTTAATATTATGAACACTACTAGAAAGTGAAGGCAGTGAAATCATAATTAAGACATTTATGAACACTACTAGAAAGTGAAGGCAGTGAAATCATAATTAAGACATGGAATGATTCATCTAATGTCCTTGTAGTTGTGAAGGTTTATTCATCTTTGTGGATTCATCTGTCCTTTAGAGTTAAGAATCTACTTCTTCTTTAGTTGTAATTATCCAACAAGGTGAAGGCAGACGTACACTTTTTTCTGATGAATTGATTAGTTATATCTGATAGAAGTTTAAATGCCTAAATATTAAATTGTGGTTAAGTATCTAGATTTTTTATTTAATAAATAAAATCATATTATCAAATTTTTGGCTTGTTAATTTATTATACAGTTTGACATAAATACTCTAAATATTTAGAAACTATCAAATTTTTGGCTTGTTAATTTATTATACAGTTTGACATAAATACTCTAAATATTTAGAAACTAACATAATAAAACATGTTAGATGAAATTAATGTTAAATAGATACTTCCTAAATATTTTGTAAGATTTTAGAAACTAACTAACAAATTAAGTATTATTATACCATGTGAACAATTTTTTTTTTTTTTGATTAACCGGTATTCTGGATGGCTTTACCAACCAGACTAATTCAGACTGGGGTCCAAAATATGTAATATGGTCTCTTCCCTAGACGTCTCTCGAACTCGTTACCTCCAACCTACAGCACTGAACACAAGCGGTAATACCACTAGTCCAAATAAACTTAGGTCATATGAACAATGTTAAATAGATACATTTTGGGTAATACCACTAGTCCAAATAAACTTAGGTCATATGAACAATGTTAAATAGATACATTTTGTTTTTTGGTCGGCAAAATAGATACATTTAAAACAAAATCTTCAAACATTATATAAGATGTTTTCCAATTTATTATATTTTCAAAATTTACATTTTTTTTCCACGCGCATGTTACCAAGAAACTCGAAATTTGAAAAAAAAAATAAATAAATAGCAATCAATTACACCGCCATGCTTTGTATATATATAAAACAAATCGTTTCTTATCTTCTCATCATCTCTATTGCCAATTTAACTTCATCTCTATGTTCTTAATCGTCTCTCTCACAATCTCACTTTTTCTATATCTGATTCACTTTTTTCTTAAGGCGTCTAGAGATTTATTTGTGGTTAAGATGCTTGCTAAGGAAAATTGTGTAGCTGAAAAGGCATCATAAGGAAAATTGTGTAGCTGAAAAGGCATCAGATAAAAACAAATCAGACATGGTTCAGAGTAATGATCTCTGTGTTGCTGAAAAGGCATCAGATAAAAAAAAACCAGACATGGTTCAGAGTAAGATCTGTTCATCCGGTAAAATATCAAAGAAAACAGAGTTATTTGCCGGTTCTGTGACTTTGATCTCGCCGCTTCCAAGTGATGTCCCACTTCCAGAGTTTGTTAAGAAGAAGAGTAAGATCTGTTCATCCGGTAAAATATCAAAGAAAACAGAGTTATTTGCCGGTTCTGTGACTTTGATCTCGCCGCTTCCAAGTGATGTCCCACTTCCAGAGTTTGTTAAGAAGAAGAGTGTTCCAACACACAAAGATTTACAACAAAATATCTCCAAATGATAGATGATTAAGAAACAACATCATCCCTTATTTTTTTTCATAATGAAAATATGTTATATATTAATTAAAGTTATATTTGTAAATTTTAATTATATTATTTCTTAATTGATATTATTATTATATATATATATATATTATATTTTAAATGTTAATTAAGGTTTATGATTTTTTT
>CM071716.1:25994488-26023552 GCA_036630335.1 Physaria fendleri | reverse complement strand
TGTTAAATTGTTGTCATTTATTGTTTTGTATTTTCGAAAATATTATTTCCGTGTATTAGACCTAACACTTGTCTCCATTGAGTTACCAGCTCCTACTTCATGGAAGAAATTGGTATCTTCTCCCCTCTTTCTTCTTTTCAATGCTTCTTGAAGCTAAAGGACCCTTAAATTGATTTTTTTCTGTGTAAAAGATTGTTTCTCTGTTCTGTAATCTGAGTTTAGTTGCTTTTGTTTCTTATGGTTTTGGTGTTTTGTTCGATTTGTTAGGTTTCAAGACGGGTTTGAGGCTTTCTATGTTTGTTTCTTGTGGGGAATTTTCTAATTAGGTTAGAAATTTAAAGGATAGGGCTTTCTTGGTGGTTAAATTAGGGTTTAAGATGAAATATAACCTAAACCCTAGATTTGTTTGATAAATTTTGGGGCTTTTCTATAGATTGTGTTGTGTTTTGCCGTTTGATAAATTTTGGGGCTTTTCTGTGGCTCATGTTTTTTTTTGGTATGTGATTAGTAGAATCTTGTTTGGTTCCAGTTTTTTGGGTTCAAATTAGGGTTACAGATGTAATACACTCTAAATCCTAGATTTGATTGATAAATTTTGGGGCTTTTCTGTAGATTGTGTCCTGTGTTACTGTTAGATAAATTTTGGGCTTTTCTATAGTTCATGTTTTTTTTGGTATGTGATTAGTAGAATCTTGTTTGGTTTCAGTTCTTGGGGGTTCAAATTAGGGTTACAGATGTAATACACTCTAAATCCTAGATTTGTTTGATAAATTTTGGGGCTTTTCTATAGATTGTGTCCTATGTTGCTTCTAGTTCATGCATTTTTTGGTATGTGATTAGTAGAAGCTTGTTGTGTTTCAGTTTTATCCGAAAATAACAGGTACACCAAGAAAGACAGAGATTGTGTTTGTGGCTCCAACTGGTGAAGAGATCAACTCGAGGAAGCAGTTGGAGCAGTATCTGAAAGCTCATCCTGGTAATCCTATAATGTCTGAGTTTGATTGGACAACTGGAGAAACTCCAAGGCGGTCTTCTAGGATCAGCGAAAAGGCGAAGGCAAGGACGTTTAGTCCGGATAAAGAACCTTTCTTGAAGAAAAGGCGATCATCTCTCACGAAGAAGGATAATATTGAAGCTGCCAAGATAAACGAAGAGGCTATTGAGAAGCAGAAGGAGAAGGAGAAGGAGAGCACAGAGGGCGAAAAGAGCGAGGCCAAGAAAGACGTTCAAACATAAATTGCAGAGGCTGTGAAGGAGAACAAAGAGGGAGAAGTTGAGACGGACAAGAAAGAGCACATGGATGTGCATACTTCTGAGACAGAGACTGTTGGAGGAGCTGAAGAATCTGCCAAAGCTGAAGGCGTTAACAACGAAATGAAACAGCCAGAGGAAGTTGTTACTAAGGATGATGGAGAGAAGAAGCTTGCAGATAAAGAGACTGGGAACAAAGACTGTGTAACAACAGAAGTTAATGGAGAACAGAATGTGACCATAGGTGTGCCTAATCTTGATGTAGATGCTGAAGCAAATAAGGAAAAGGAAACTCACAAATCTGATGAGAAGAGAAAGACAGAAGCTGCAGCAGCAACAACTTTAGCAGAGGAGAAAAGAAACAACATGAAAGGAGAAGAAACAAAAAGAACCTTGGAGGTGAATCAAGTTCAACAGCAGCAAGCATCTGTGAGCTGTTAAAACCTACCGTTCTGCACAGATCAAAGAATGTAAAGAGTTTGTTGTTTTAGGTGTAGAGCATTAACAGTATGAGTGGTTGTTGTATGATGCATTGGTAGAACTAATGTCTCTATGCATTGTGATTAATATTAGGACAAGTCTTAACATAAGAGCGTGTTTGGGCCTTATCATGTGGCCCAATATTTTGTTCTGTTTGTTTGGAAAAATGAGAGAAGTAGTATTTGGGCCTTGTTTTACGGCCCAGTATTATGGTTAATGACTAAAATAGCCCTTCTCTTTTGTTTTTTTCTCTTTCTCAAGTGAAATTCAATTTTCTCCCTCGCGTCGGCGAATGAACAGACTTGAGAATCCAAGAACGTGGGAAAGAATTTAGTGCTGAAGAAACGCTAAAGATGACGAGAATGGAAATGACGCGCTTGTGAGTATCTTCTTCTCTTTCGTAGTTTGTCTTTCCTCTTCGCAGAATTGTTTCATTACTTTACATTGGCAATGAGCATAATCTTTCAAAAATTTGGCAACTTTTGTTTGGAGACTCTGGGTTTCTATGATTCAATCGCTTGATTTAGGGTTTCTGTTCTTTCCAAAATCTTTTTAAGGGAATTGTAGATTACCCTGAATAAGTGGTTGGGTTTCGTTTTGACCTCCGCTGATACATCTTAAATTCTGACTATGGATGTGAATTGATGCGAAAAATTGCTTTTTATTGATCAATTTCATAATGTACATCGATGCGTTTTAGTATATTTGAATGTGCAATGAGAGTAGGAGAGTAGGTGCTTGCACAAATCAGACTTATTTGCTTATGCGGTTATGCCTAATTGGTATGTCTTACTGCAACGTAGTGAAGAGAATGGGTTTGAAGAACCCAACTATGGGGAAGAAGTTTCATGGGATGATCTTGAAAGAGAAGCTGCGAGTAATGTATCATCTAAAAGATCTCAGTCTTGGAGACCTCACCAGCTTGACTGTTCCAGAAAAGGTATCTATTAAAGGTTTCCTTTGTTAAAGTTTGTGTCTTTGAGTTATGTATATAATGAAACTAAGTGATGTGTACAAGCATACTATCTCTTGTTGTATCAGGTGACGAACTTTCTGCAGATTTGTACGAACTATGGAGGCAAGAACAAAACAGCATTGCCGCAAGATTAGACAAAGAGCTTAAATCTAGGTGGGAACTAGATGAACTGATTGAAGAACAACTTACCAGATACCAGTCTCATTACTACAAGACAATGGTTTCAACATCCTTAAAAGATGTCTCTAACCTTATCATGCCCATGTGGCTACCACCTCATGAGCTAGCTGCCGTATCGTGGCTTGGAGACTGGCGTCCAACCTCCATTCTTGACCTTGTCCGTGTTCTCGCCGCTCAAAACCCTTCCTTCTCTCTCTCTGAGTCCAGCGAACGTCTGTTCTCTCAGCTTCTTCGTGAGACACGCATCGAGGAGGCTGTAATCGACGAAGAATACGCAGAAATTCAAGCCACCTCTGTTCTTTACCTCCCCTTTTCACCACTCTGCGGTATTCAGCGGCGTGAAGAAGCTCTCCGTTCTGTACAAAAGCAATTCGAGAACATCCATAAAGTCATTTCAAAAGCACAACGACTCAGGTTATTTGCTTTCCTCTCCATCATAACAATGGTTAAGTGTAAGCTTTGATTAGCTGATGTGAGATAATTTGGCAGGTTTAAAGTGTTGGAGCTGGTGATGACAAAGCTGCTAAACCAAACAGATACAGCAGAGTTTGTAGTAGCATTTGCAGGGATTCAAGACGCTATTCACCAATATGGAGAACAGAAGAAGCTTAAAAAGCTTTACCCAACAGTTCCTTCACCAATGAAAGGATCAGGATCATCCAATTGAGAGCTATGTAGTAACACAACACCACATATATCTCACTTACCGTAGCATATCTCATGTAGAGTCATTGGTATTGTACTAATATACAGTATTAACAAAAATACATATTTTCCTTTTCTTTTTGAGTTTGTTGAAATAAACGGACGAGATTGAATTGGGCTGATAGATCAACGGTGGAGAAAGAGGGAAGTTTTTAAGGAAAAATATAAAACTTCGTCGTCTGATTATAAGAGGAGAAAAGGGCCGACGGCAAAAGAAAAAAAAGCTCAAAACCCTAAAAAATTGAAAGTCCAATTTGATTTTTAGCTCTCTGTTTCGTTTAGCGATTTGGTGATCTGAGCCCATTACACGCGTTTCTGAATCTTCCCGCCGTTGCTCTCTTTGTGTTTGTTTGTGAGTTACCAATTTTCTATTCTTCTTCTTCTTCCAGTTGCAGTTTTGTTCTTCGTCTGCGAGATTTGTATTCTGATTTATTGGAAGTTTTTGTTTCTGGGTTTAATGTTGTATCTTCTAGTTTCGTTTTTCTCATGAGGATTGTTAAATTGTATTCTTTGTGTCTTATTGGAATTGTTTGTTTCTGGGTTTAATGTTGTATCTTCTAGGTTCGTTTCTCTCATGAGGATTGTTAATTTGTATCAAAGCGACTAATTTGTTCGATTTTGTATCCTCTGTTTCAGGAGTATGGATATGTATTCATCGGCGTTGGTTGAAGTCGATGTTTCTCTTGGGATGGATTCTGATAAACAACGAACGAAGCGTAGGAAGAAGTCTATGGTATGGGATCACTTCACTACTGAAATGGTTGGTTCTGGAATTACTAAAGCTTGTTGTAAACACTGCAACAAATCGTTTGCTTACATGACTGGTAATAAGACTTCAGGAACTAGTCATCTTAAGCGTCATATTGAATTGGGTATTTGTGAAAATATCCGAGATATCAAGAACCTTACACATACTCCTAAGAAACATCAGATATCATCTCCAGAGAACAAGAACGTTTTGCAAATCAAGGATGTAACTAGCTCTTGCCCTCCTAAGAAAAGTCAGATATCTTTTCCTAATATCCCCCTATATCAAGATAGGTGCAACCATGAGATGGCAAAGATGATTATTGTGCATGATTATCCTCTTAATATAGTTGAGCATTCTGGTTTTGTTGGTTTTGTCAAGGCGCTTCATCCTCAGTTCAGTGTGCCAAGTTTCAACACTATTCATGGTGATTGTGTCACTATGTTCTTGTCTCAAAAGCAAAAAGTTTTGGACTATATTGGAGATATTCCTGGGGGAGTTAATCTTACTGTAGAGTTGTGGTCATCAAACCAATCAGTGGGTTATGCTTTTGTCAGTGGACATTTTGTTGATAAAGACTGGAATTTGACTCGCCGACTTCTAAATGTTGCTGTTGTGGCTTCTCCTGATTCAGATTCTGCTTTAAACCAAGCTATAGCAGCATGTTTATCCGACTGGAAGTTGGAAGGGAAAGTTGTAAGCCTCGCGGTCAGCCAATCGGTAGTAAATAAAACCTCCATTTATAATCTCAGAGGTTTCTTGTCGGTTAGAAACCAGCATGTGTTGAATGGTCAGTTTTTGATGGGGGAATGCTATGCCCGCATCCTAAGCAGTATGGCGCAAGATGTACTCACAGCTGAGCAGTTTCAAGAACCCATAAAGAAAGTCCGACACTGCATCAAATGTATTAAGACAAACCAGAATTGCGGAGAAAGATTCGATGAACTGAAGAAGCAGTTTCCAACCTCTATTTCCAACAAAGATCTTTTCATTGACAACCAAACGAGATGGGACACTAGTTACAACATGTTGTTGGCTGCTTGGGAACACAGACAAGTGATTTCTAGTTTGGAAACCAGCCATTCTGAGTACAAATTATCAATATCTCCTGAAGATTGGAGAAAGATTGAGAGTATCTGCTCATGCTTGAAGGTTCTTTTTGAAGCGTGTAATGTCTTGAGTGGGCCAAACCAGTTGACAGCAAATGATTTGTACCACAAGATGACAGATATTCAGCTACAGCTGAATAACACTGCCATGAATGAAGACTCAGATGTCAGAGACCTAGCAAACTCGTTGAGAGAAAAATTCGACCAGTACTGGAGAGGATGCTTCATGGTTTTAGCAATTGCAGTGGTCATGGATCCCAGGTTTAAAATGCAACTCATTATGTTCACCTTCAATAAGTTGTATGGTGAAGATGCAGCATGGATCCCAGGTTTAAAATGCAACTCATTATGTTCACCTTCAATAAGTTGTATGGTGAAGATGCAGAAAAATGGACTAAGACTATTGATGATGCATTCCATGATCTGTACCTTAACTACAGTGAACACAACCTGTTGGATGCTTATGAGGATCATGGCTTTTCAGACATAGAGATGACTCGGGAGACTCACTTCCATCAAGACATGGCTGAAGATGCCAATACAGGTAATGAACAATTAGGTGCTGAAACAAGTCCACAGGTAGAGTCACATGAACTTGAGAATCAGCGAACAGAAGAGAATCAGCAACATTGTGATGATTCTCAAGCACATGCTTCAAGAGAGGAAGACAATACTTCATTTCCAGTCTCAGAGGTGACTCAGGAGCCTCACTTCCATCAAGACATGGCTGAACATGATAATACAGGGAATGGACAATTAGGTGATGAAACAAGACCACAAGTAGATATACATGAACATGAGAATCAGCGAATAGAAGAGGACCAGCAACATTGTGATGATTCTCAAGTATATGCTACACCAGAGGAAGACAACACGTCATTTCCGGTCACAGAGGTTACTGAGGATTTAGACATGGCTAAAGATGACAATACAGGAAATGGACAATTAGGTGATGAAAAAAGTCCTCAAGTAGAGTCACATGAACACGAGAATCAGCGAACAGAAGATGATCAGCAACATTGTGATGATTCTCAAGTATATGCTACACCAGAGGAAGGCAACACGTCATTACCTGTCACAGAGGTTACTCAGGATCTAGACATGGCTGAAGCTGACAATACAGGAAATGGACAAATAGGTGATGAAACAAGACCACAAGTAGAGTCACACTTCCATCAAGACATGTCTGAAGATGCCAATACAACAAATGGACAAATAGGTGATGGAACAAGTCCACAAGTAGAGTCACTTGAACATGAGAATCAGCAAACAGAAAAGGACCAGCAACATTGTGATGATTCTCAAACACATGCTACTACGGCACAGGAAGACCACACGTCATTTCCGGTTGACGTGCTTCTCGACGAAGGATCTACACTAATCACAATAGGAGAGTCATTGTCAGACTTCGAAATGTACATCTCAGAGATGAAAACAGAACTGGATCAATACCTGCAAGAAACTTTGATACCAAGATCAGACGACTTCAACGTTCTAAGCTGGTGGAGAGACAACAGCACCAACTACCCCACCCTCTCTAAGATGGCTTCCGATATTCTCTCTGTCCCTTTCACAACAGTTTCACCTGATTCCGTATTTTCCACAGAGGTAAAGCTAATGGACAGTTACAAGACCTCTCTTCCTCGTGTAACCTTGGAAGCTCTCTTCTGCACCAAGGACTGGTTAAAAAATGGAGCTTTATGAAAATTTCAAAGGTCTTAATTCTGTTTTCTTCTTTAGTTTCTTCTTTCTTCAAATCAGTTCTGAAATTAGTCGAAATATCTTTCACATATCTAAGAACACTTCTTTGTAACTCCAAATACAGACCATTCAGGCTATACTTCAGGAATGGCCAGAGGATTTCAAACAAAGAGATCAGAGGCGTGTGAGGCTGAGCTGGCTCAAAGTTTACAACACATGACCTGCTCATGGGTGATGAAGACATCTTCAGTACGATCTTTTCAATTTGTTTCTTGGTGCATTGCTATTTTACTTTAAGCTTTTTGGTTGTTTTTGTGGCCTATCCTGCGTGATAGGAGGTTTTAGGATTAGTATCAATGGCAGCGTGAACAGAAACCTCAGAAGTGAAGGTTTCTGTGCAGCTCTGTTACGGTGTTTTCTTTGAGGATAAAGCTTTCGACTTGTGAAAGTTTATCTAGTACAGTAGTTTTTAGTGAAATCAAAATCAAACATTTTTCTAGAAAAGAAAAAAGCTTTGTGCTTATTCGGATCATACCAAACTTTTTGGGCCCTAGAAAAGAAAAAAGCTTTGTGCTTATTCGGATCATACCAAACTTTTTGGGCCGGGTCATAATTTTCCTAAGCCCATTTCATGGTTGCGTTGTTACTACGAACTCCTTATAAATAGACCGTATCCCAAACGAAGATTAGATTCTACGAATAATTGTCATCTTCTAGAACGCTCTTGGATCCCAATTCTGAGATTTAACATCAAACCCTAGATCATGTCTTCAAAGCAAGGTATGTTGGTGAATTCGTTTCTGATAAAAGGGATCAAAGATCATCGTTTACGATCTGTTTATCTTTTTCGTTTGAATAGGAGGAAAAGCGAAACCTTTGAAGCAGCCAAAAGCTGATAAGAAGGAATACGATGAGGTTTGACTCTACTTGACCCTTTTTTTTACCAAAAGAATTTGATTTTCAGTAGATTTGCTTAAGAGTTGGAATCAAATGATGTTATTGCTTTCTGTAATCTGGTTTTGATTGTCCAAGTAACTCTGATTCTCGAAAATTTTAGATCACACAGTAACTCAGAATCATCTTTTGATTTAGTGGTCTAACTGCATAGTATTCGTAGATCAGTGATTTTTCGACATTATTCTTAGACTCTAATTTCTGGAATGTTGATTTTGCATCAATGCAGACAGATTTAGCTAACCTTCAGAAGAAGAAAGATGAGGAAAAGGTTAGTACTCCCACTTGTTTCAGCTCTTGTTTGTATTAAGTTTTGTGATTGGAAAAATGCATCTGTGTTTAGCTTCTCTTCTTTTAATGGGAAGCTATGTAATTAACTAATAGTAGAGTGTTCTACACAAGAGAGCTTATGCTCTATAGACATGGATCTTGTATAGGTTATGCATTAGTTTGTGCACCACTTAGGTCAACTAATCAAGATGACACTACAATAAGATTGGTCATTTTATTAGGTGCTGATGAGTTTAGGCATTTGTTGCAGATTCTTACACAAACAATAGATTCTTTGAGATGATATGCTTTAAGTGAAATAGTGACCATATGGCCTTTGTTCCCACCCAACAATGTTAGTGACTCTACAAAATGATCATTTGTTGAAGCCTGACCAATTGTTTTTTGAATGAAAATGATAAAAACAGGCTTTGAAAGAGCTTAGAGCCAAGGCATCACAGAAGGGATCCTTTGGAGGTTCTGGACTTAAGAAGAGTGGCAAAAAATGATCTGATGTATCCATTGAAGCATGTTGCAAATTTATCAGAATTATCATGAGATGATGTAACATTTATCATATGTTTGTAGAAGAGTAACTTCACTTCCTCATACATATGTTTGGTTTCTCCAGTTTTTTCATAATCAAAAGAATAATAACTTTACTTATACATATGTTTGATTTCTACATTAAAAACTAACAAACCACTCAACTTTAGGATCTAAAGTAGACTAAACCATCACAACTGAAAGTGTTTAGATTCCTAAAGCTCTTCAACTCTTTTCCTCTGCAAAATCACATAAGAAAGCAGTTTGTTTCTGGTTGTATTCATTGGAGGGAAAGAAGTAGAGATAGTGATCTAGAGACTTATGTACCAGATATAGCTCCCATGTTGTGGTCTTCTTTATAGACACCCAAAGGAGAGCCATGTACAGAGAGCATCATCTCTCCAGGTTTTGGTAGCCTCCTAGTCTTTGGTGTCATTCCATAAGAGAGTCTTTGCCCATTTGCCTGCAAAAATATTACAAGTATCATAGTATAGTTTCTGCTTGCTCCTCTTTACTATGAGGATGAAAAACATGCCAATGAACCAAACAAAGAACCATAGAGCAGGTATGAGATAATTGTATCAAGACAGAAATAGGAAATAGAATCATAAATACATACCCCAGGAGTCTGAAAACCATCATGGCTTGCAAGCATTTGATTCCTCCCAGATGTCCCCTGGAAGACCTAAAAACCAGTGGGGAAATAGCAAATTAGAGTCGTTTATCGACGGTCCTGAACTAAAGGCAGAAGAAACAAACAATGAAAAAGAGTCCAGATTACAGTTTAGTGAAGCCTAAACATTACTAAAAAACAAACAAGAACAGGACAGTGAACTACTTTGAATTCTTTAATGCAAATCAGAATACACTAGCTTTTCTGCATAAGTTGAGTCTAATCATTCAGACCTGTATTACAATCCCCCTGCTTAGTGAAAGCCTAAACATTACTAAAACAAACAAGGACAAGACAGTGGACTACTTAGCTAGGTGAAAGCCTGCAGAAATTGTTTATAGAAAATGAGAAACACACTAGCTTTTCTACACAAGTTGAATCTAATCATTCAGGTCCCAGCTCTAATAGGCGTAAACATCTGACAGATTCGAGGAACCATCATAGAAATGATAAGAAGACAAAGATATAAACTTACCAGATTATCAAGCTGTGCGTTATCAGTTCCTAACAGGCTTGCTTTCACTGCCACCAAAGACAACAAATCAAAAGGTCAAAATGTAAAACCTAAGCTAATAACCTTATTTAAGTTAACCTAAACATACCATTATCAGGTAAATCATAGCCACCAAGAGATGATCTACCATATAAATCACCAAAACCCATCGACAAGCGCTTAAGAAGAACAGAATAATTCATGTCAACACCATCTACATTATCCACACAATCACCATTTTTGTCATTCCACTTTAACTCAATCTCCCCACTTTCTTCATTTTGAAATATTGATAAATCCGGAAGATTCTCTTTAAAGAAGTCTAAAACAGGAGTCTTGAGCTGTTCCTGAGTAAAATTTGAGCGAAGCAACCTCAACGCAGTTAAAGTTTGTGCAATCTCAACATCACGAATTGCTTTAGTCGCCTCAATTTGTCTTTCAACTACACCAAAATCAAATCCAAAAGATCATTCAAAAAACCCTAAATTTGTAAGTGGGTTGGGAAAATCGATACCTTCTTCATCTACGAAGTCTTCTTCTGTTTTCTCATCGCTTTGATTTCGCTTGGTCTCGTTCTTATCTTCTTCAGTGAGTTTCAAAGTACAGTCCTTTGCTTTTCGCTTCGGCATTATGAAGAAGACGATGATGAAGATGAAGTCACTTGAATATTTAAAACACCAAGACGTTTGAATATTAATAAGGCTCTTTTTATAAACTGCACGCCGTTTGTATGCACCATAATAGCACTTATTGCCGTTTTATTGATCCGTCATGATCATCTTCTCTTAGTCAATAAGGATCCAGAAAAATCAAAATCGATCGAAGAAGAAGAAAGAGTCGGCAAAGCGATCAAAAAAGGATTGATTTTTTTTTTTTCAATCGCCATGGCTTCTTCATCACACTCCAATTTGATGTTAGCAATTCATGAAAAGAAGACGAAAACCATTGATCTCTATCGTCCTCTCCGTAATTACGTTACTTTCACCTACTCAGAGCGTGAAGCTCAGCTTATAGACGACGATTTAGAAACCCTAAATCAACTCCGATCTGATTTAGAACGCGTTCCCGATCCATCTCCGACTACTCGAAGAGACCTTCTTATCTCTTATTACAAAGCCCTTTGTTTAGTGGAGACGCGATTTCCGATTTCATCCGATAAGAATCACGTCAACGCCGTCTCTTTCGTATGGTACGATGCGTTTAAGCAAAAGCAAAATGCTACTCAGCAGAATATTCATCTTGAGAAAGCTGCTGTGCTGTTCAATCTCGGTGCTGCTAATAGTCAGATTGGATTAGGTTATGATCGGACTACTGTTGATGGGCGTCGTCAAGCTTCGCATGCGTTTATTGCTGCTGCAGGGGCGTTTGCGTTTTTGAAGGATAATGAGTCATCTAAGGCGTCTATTGGGCAGAGTACTACTGTGGATGTGTCGGTGGAGTGTGTAGGGATGTTGGAACGGTTGATGCTTGCACAGGCTCAGGAATGTGTGTTTGAGAATACCATTGCTAAAGGAAGTACTCCTGGTGTTTGTGCTAAAATTGCTAGGCAGGTTAGTGTCTCATCATGCTTCTATAGGTTTTGGTTAATAGGCGTGGAATCTTTGTGTACATTTTGGAATCAAGATCTTGGAACTGGTTTAATAGATTCTTCAGCCTCGGATTGATTATGAGTAGATATCTAAAAATTTGCTTAATTTTCGGTGGAGCATCTGGTTTACTGAACTCTAAATAAGTAACAGAGTCAATTGAATGTGCACATCTTGTTTGTTTGTTATCAGGTAGGGATATATTATGAGGAAGCTTTGGCTGCCCTAACTACTTCGCCATTGAAGGATCATTTTGAGAAAGGCTGGATTTCTCATGTGCAGCTAAAAGCGGCACTTTTCTATAGTGAAGCTTGTTTTAGGTATGGAATGGAGTTGCACGAGAAAGAGGAAATTGCAGAAGAAATCGCAAGGCTAAGGAGTGGGGTTAGCCGTTTGGCAGAAGCAAAGAAGTCTTCAAGGGGAGCTCCTGCTCAGCTTATAGAAGCGATGAACAAACTAGAGTCGAATATTAATACCAATTTGGATAGAGCTGTCAAGGAAAACGATAGGGTGTACCTCATGAGAGTTCCTTCTGCTTCTTCTTTGTCTCCACTTCCCACCTTCTCAATGGTTAAGCCAATGGACATGACTGGGGTATTGGATGCAAGCAAGGAAAAGATGTTTTCAATCCTTGTTCCAGACAGCAGTGCAAAGGCTCTCTCTAGATACACTGAAATGGTCGATGATGTAATTAGGACTCAGGCAGAGAGATTACAGCAAGCTAGCGAACTCACTCGAGTTAGGCTTAGAGAAATGGATCTTCCAGATTCTATTCTTGCTTTGGAGGGTAATTCAACTCTACCCGTTGATCTTAAAGAAGATGTAGAAGCTGTGCAGATCAGTGGTGGTCCAGCTGGATTGGATGCTGAGCTGCAGCAACTTAGAGATTTGAAGAGGGTAAATCAGGAACTGTTGGTTCACACCGAAGAGCTTTTGCAAAAGGAAGCTACTGAAGACTCTCAGTTCAGAACCCAATTTGGGACTCGGTGGACTAGACCTCAATCTAGCACACTGACAAAGAACTTGCAGGATAGGCTAAATCGGTTTGCTGCCAATTTGAAACAAGCTGGAGAAAGTGATGTGAAGATTGAGCGATCCGTGAGAGATAATTCCGCCCTCATGTCTATTCTTGATCGACGGCCGGTAAGTACTTTCTATTTTTTGTATACGCTAGTATATTTCTCCTCTTATGCTCAAACTGCTGTTGGAAGCTATCTCCTAGGATCTTCATTTTGGTTATCCTAAGACATGTAATCTTTGGGTAGAGGTTATTCAAATCAAACACTTGGTCGGCTATAACGCACTTAAATTTGATATACTCATTCATAGACGTTGTGGTTTTCTGTTTCTATCATCAGATTGAATCTGTCATCCCAACTCTGGCTAAACCAATTATGTCTCTGGATGCAACAGAGGATGCTATTGTGGGAACTCTGAAGCAGAGTCTGGTATTCCTGTGTCTTTTGATAGAGACTAGGACAGTGCTTTTAAAAATCATTATTCTTACTTTACTACTTCCCTTTTGCACAGAGGCAATTGGAAAATCTTGGTGCTCAGCGGGCAGGTCTTGAAGACATGCTCAGAGAGATGAAAAGAAAGGTGAATTTTTTTTAATTAGTCATCTATCTTTCTTGATTATTGTTGCATTGAAGTCAGAGACTCATTAGGCTTTCACTTGATACTTGGTTTTAGGATGACATACTGCCAAAGCTGATGACAATCACAGGCTCCTATGAAGATATGTTCAGAAAAGAGATATCAAAATATGATCACATGATGACAATCACAGGCTCCTATGAAGATATGTTCAGAAAAGAGATATCAAAATATGATCACATCTGTGAAGATATTTCCCAAAACATTGATGTTCAAGAACAATTGTTGATGCAAATTCAGGTCCACCTCTTTTCTTAATCCTTATAGTGTGCATTTTGTATTTAATACGTTTTATGATTACCAATATCCAATCACATTTAGTGTCTTATGTTCTATTGGGACTGAAATGATCATGTTTAACTGCTAGTAGAAACTCACCGCTCTTAATGGGTTTCCTCTTTTGTTATAGGGACAAAATGAAGAATTCTCAGCTCTTTTCAATCTTGAAGATTACAAAGGTAAGCAAGCAGCATATTTTGTCTTGCATGAACTCTCCTTATTCTAAGACATGAATGATGTATCAAAGTAGGTTTTGTTTAGCATTCAAACTTAATGGGGATTCTTATGCTCTTGTATTTCAGTTTTTTACTCTCACTTATGAATTTTCTCTGTTTTCCCTTGCTTCAGCATCCAAGGAGAAGTGCTACAATCAGATTCGCGCTGCTGTAATCAAGTATCGAGAGATCAAGGAGAACATCAATGAAGGGTTAAAGTTCTACGTCACTCTCCAAGTGAGTTTCTTTGCAAATTCTTCACTGTCTAAGCTTGTCTACAGTACTTCTACGTCACTCTCCAAGTGAGTTTCTTTGCAAATTCTTCACTGTCTAAGCTTGTCTACAGTACACCACTAGTCTGGGATAACTCTTTCGATTCGGATTTTACTCATCATTTGATAACACGAAATAACTTTTCAGTAATCTGA
Source organism: Physaria fendleri (assembly GCA_036630335.1). Taxonomy (NCBI): domain Eukaryota; kingdom Viridiplantae; phylum Streptophyta; class Magnoliopsida; order Brassicales; family Brassicaceae; genus Physaria; species Physaria fendleri. Next base: position 26,009,302 of record CM071716.1, on the reverse strand, counting down.
CGCATTGTCATTGTTGGTCCCTATAGGATGCAATCACGAACGTTAAGCAGCAGTGCAGTGATTTTGTGATGACAAGGAGTATCCAATGCCGAGAAATGATCGAAGACGTCCAACGGCAGATGTCAGGTCTGAGTTTTCAAGATCACAGAACCTCTGGTCCATACCCATCAGTACATCAACGAACATCTTCAAATTCACCTCCTCCACCAGAAACTCAGAATCAACCTCATCCTCACCCTCATGCGCCCTACTACAGACCACCAGAGCAAATGTCAAGACCTGGCTACAATATCCCACCCTACAATCAACCTCCCCCATACCATACTCCTCCTCATGGCCAAGTCCCACCACAACCATACCCTCCACAAGTCCAACAACAGCCTTATCAATCATGGCAACAACAAGGTTCGTACTACGATCCCCAGGGACAACAGCCTCGACCTCCATATCCTCCTGCCCAGAACCCATACCCACCTCCTCACCAAGGTGACAGATACTACAGACAGTGAGTTTTATCTTTTTGGTACAAACAAACTCTGTTGTGATTATTCCTATTTATGGTTTGTGTATTCTGTCAGTACTTGATGGTACCTCTCTCTTTGATATGAATCAAAAACTGAACCTGTTGTTTAATAATGACAAATATTCTTTATTCAAAGTAGAGACTCTGTGATGTTGAGAGTTATGTAAAAGCACACTATTCATATATCTAGATAACGTAAATCCTTGCTTATGTATTGCATAATGGAGAACATATATAAGATGTTGTGTGATTTGGCCCATTTGGTTACCAAAGTGGGTGCGCCATAGGGACCAAGAAGAGTAGGCCACAAGTTGAGATGTGCCTTGTGAAACAAGTACCCTAAAAGGTTTGGAGTTAATGCTTAGGCCTAGTTGTTTGAATTGAGTCAATACAATTTGGGCCTTAAGCAACTTAGAATGCTAAAAGCCCATTAAAAACTTGGAGATTCCGTAGGACATATGCTTAACAGAATATTCCAACACACTTCTGACAACATCTTTTGGCTTTTAATGAAGTCGGAATAAAATAGAGACTGATGTTGGAGAAAAGTTAGGCTGATTGATAGTAGAATATATATAGATAGTCAATATTATCGTCTTAAGATGCCAAAAAAATAACGATTTTGCAAACCTAACAAAATAGTTTAAAAAGAAAAACACATGTGAGATGTTGGGAGACCGGTCAGCTTAGGACAATCTATAATATTATCCACAAATATTATTTCATAATTTATTTTCCAATTTGACAATTAAAAATTAAAACTAATTTGCAATGATAATATATAAAATTACAAAACATAATATAGCATACATTTGGTTTTTCAGTTCGATTTTTGAGAATTTTTGTTTTAAACCAAATAAATTTTAATTCGATTCGGTTCCAATTCGATATGGTTACTAAAAAATAAAACAAGTTAGTAAAAAAAAAAAATCCATTTTATTCGGATTTTGATTAATTGTAACGGGAAAAAATTGAAAAATATGTTATGAAAATATTTAATATTATAGTTAATTATAATCAAAACATCTAAAAATACTAATTAATACAATTTCGGATAATTTGAATACACATCCTCGGTTCAGATTTGGGTTTGATTCTAGGAGTTTCTGTTTTAAGAACTCGTTCGGATATTTGAAAAATTCAGTTTCGGTTTTCCGATCACCTTTATTCTAAAGAATATTTAGAAGTTGTGAAATAGTAACAAAATCAACTAAGATATTGTAATGATGCATAAAAGAATTAATGGAAGCTCTGTAAATGTTAAATTAAATATCACACACACTAACCTCTAAAAAAAAATTGAATTCACATCACATTGTTCCTTCTCCCTCCCTATTTACAAAAACCAACTATGGCATTTCACTGTCTCACCTCTCTCTCTCTATCTCTCATCTTCTGAAACAAAATAGTAATGACCTTATCTCCTTTTTTGCTTGAGGAGAATCCTCTGAATCTTCCATGTCCAACACAACAAGAAAGCCACAAGTCCAAGTCCCACACTTCCCCAAAGTGTCACTACCCACAATGGCATTTCTGTTGGATACAATCCTGTTTTGTAATCACCGCACCGTTAGAATATAAAGAGACTAACACTAGTATATAAAGGATACTTGACACTACATTCATTGCGAATTAGTTTTGGGTTGGAAGCTCGTAATCCCTAAATACTACCAGGTTTACACTCTCCACACCATCTAACTCTGAGCATATATAAGGTGAATCACTTACCACTTCCAAATTTGATGCAGATGAGAAGTTCTACTATGCATATCCCCAGTGATAGCCAACAGAAAGCTCCTACCTTTTTCACAGGCTTCCTGTGAATCAACCCAAAACTGCTAGTTATACAAAAACCCTTTCCATAACTAGTATCATCATAGTGACTATAGCTATATACCTGTCTTGGAGATAGGAATTGTATTCTCGTGTAGTCGGTATTGCTATGAGCCACCATAAGATCAGTCTATAGAGAATCACTGGATTTCGAGGAGGAATCCAAAGGCTAAACTTGAGAAAGAATGTGTTCAGCTCCACTGTCAAGAAGACAATACAAAGAGTCAGTACTTGAATAAACCGCCAAGGCCCTTGTAGCGGGTGCCACTCGTCTTTGTCCCAATGAGCTGGTGTGAACTGCCCTAGTGTTCTTTTCACCTGAAAATTTTACAAAATTCTCATCAACTAGTTTCAATGGCTAGGACTCATGTGTATGCACTCTCAAGGTTTTTAGCAAGCCCTTACTTTGCCAATAATGTTAGGCTGGCGGCTAATACCGACCCATTCGTATGTTTTTCCATCAAAGTATCTTACTGTATACATTCCTGCCCAGATCCCTATCAAGATTAAAACAGTACAAAACAGTTATTCATAACATCATAGAAGCACAACATGTAGAATGAAAAGATGGGTTATAAGAAGCATACCAAACCAGTTACATATCAAGATGTCAAGAACAATACTGTCCCACCAGCACTCGTTGAAATTTGGTAACATATGCCGAAAAGTAAGCTGGAGAACATAAATATATAAGTCTTTTGAGACATTGTATTTACTGAAAACCTGAAATATAAGACAGATGAGACAGAGACCAACCTCTAATAACTCAAAACCAATTGAAAGCACCCACAATAGAGGTTGATTCCGAATCAGAATTGCTTTTCCCCACCATCCAAAGATGTGAGCCAAGAAAAACTCATCAAATATTGTATCCTATAAAAAGTTTAACCAAATCATAAGCCTTAAGATGATATAAAGTTTGATTAAGATAAAAAGGGGAGTTGTTCAGAAGATACCCTACATAAAGATTCTTAAACCTGTTTGTTGGATGATCAGGTACATATATACGACAATCAGCACCGTATGATTTCTCAGGAAGTTCTGCAACATAAGCAAACTCAATAACATTGAAGAGCTAGCTCCTTGAATATATAGCATCCACTCTGAGACTACTTACCAATTCCAAGATCAGTGTGGAGATACTTCATAAACTGTCTGGCATCATCACGTCTCTGAAAGATGTCAAAACAACTAGCTATAATCACAGGCATAAGCCACACATGGATGCTGTACTGTAAGGGAAAGATCTAATGGAGGAAAAAGTGAACCTGGAAGAGTAAAAAAGTAAGAGCAACTAAGTAAATGACGGCCATTCCATGAACTAAGCGCCAGATTGCAGGATGGGGTCTGATTAGAACCCTGCATAAAGCAAAAATCTTGATTAAAGACAAAGTCACACACCACAAGTAACCATTGATGATCTACAATAAAGAATATTATGAAAGAGAAGCTGGTTACGTTGAAGGGGCTTGGAGCAAAGAGTAAGCAAGAAAGACTGCAATCATAGCCCATACTCCCCACGTTGAAGGGGCTTGGAGCAAAGAGTAAGCAAGAAAGACTGCAATCATAGCCCATACTCCCCTAGAAATTGAACATAAACATAGTAGACTAGTGTGAATTGATGAAGTCACATGAAAGGAAACAGATTTGACAGAAGGAAAGAGAGAACCTTTTGACAGATGTGACAAGATCATCAGATGTAGTACTATCAGGATCAAGAGCTCCACTTGCCCAACTAAATCAAATTCAAAAACCAATTTGAGAATTACAAGAGAAGGAGCAGAAATAAGAAGAAGTAGCAGGAAGACTCACATGAGAAAACATGCGCCAATAAGGAGAAGGGAGATAGTTCGAGGCTTATAAGCCCATGCAGTCCATGGATCAAGATCACTCTCAACATCACCACCACCATTCATTCTCCCTAAATGTAGTTCCTTTCTTCTTTCTTTCCTATACCCATTTTGTTCCATAGCTAGAAACCTCAGCTTCTGAAGTATGCTGAGAGAAAAAGGTGATAAATTTTTGGTTAGAGATGAGTAAGAGTGGCTTTAGAAGCATCCTTGACAGAAGCAGAGAGAGAGTAATGAATTAAAAAGAGTGTATACGGAGAAGGTACAAGCAGAGAGACAGAGAGACAGAGAAAGGGACAGTCTTTGCAGAGGTAAAAGCAGGACCCAAATTCAAAAAATATTAACTTTAAAAAACTGAAATAAAACAGAGAACCGGAGATTTGGGATACCTGAAGAACCCTAGAGAGAAGAGATTGAATCAGAGAGGAGAAGACGGAATCGAAGTAGTAGAAAGCTCGTTCGTAGATGATGATGACGATGAACGGTCAAAGCTGAGAGAGAGACGAATAGATAACGGGTTCTTATGCTCACGATCTGAAAATGACTCTGCTTCGAAAGATTCCCCTTTTGTTTTTGTTTTTCTTCTTCTTCTTCTTCTCTCTTTTTATAAGCTTATATGAAACTGTTATCAATTTTTGTTTTTGGTCGGCCATGAAATTGTATCCATAAATTAACAAAAAAAAAAAAAAAAAAAAAAAAAAAAAAAAAAAAAAAAAAAAAAAAAAAAAAAAAATCGAATTTTTATTTTATTTATGTGAGGCCTTACATGCAGTTTACATATAATAAAATACTACTTTAATTTTCAACACCATGTGAAAATATATTTAAGTACAAAATATAATAAAACTTATTTTCAAATGAAAAGTAATCATCTATATTTGTTGTATAATATTCTTATTAATAATTTTTAAATGCTTTAAGATTTGATATTATCCTAAATTATTTTATAACTGATCTCTTTTTCAGTTTCTGTTTAATATATATATATATATATATATATATATTAATTTAACACTTCAAAATTCATATAAAAAAAATGTATTTTGTTTTTAATCTAGAAATTATAATTTTATTTTATATCTTTTTAAAGAAATTCTTAAATAATTTTATGAATTTATGTTATGAATTTATTTTGTTATAATCATCATCGACCTTATCTTAATATTTGCTCAAATCTAATTCACAAATTTAATCCTTTCTTGATTTGAAACTTTTGGAAACTTTTGAGTTATGAATAATATATATATAATTGATTATTTTTATTACATTTTAGCTTGAGATATAGAAAAATATATAGTTTGGTTATTTTTTATGTCATATAAAATATTAGGTCAAATTTTGTTAATTATTACAACTACTCCGTACATATTTTCTATTTAAATTTCTTTATGTCAGCTCAACTTTAAATGAAATACAAATGATGGGTCATTTTACAACAAAAATTGCGAAATTTAATAATATTCTTATTTAAGTAATTGATTTGACAGATATTCCAAAAAAGTACAAAGATGAAACAGAGAATAACAACCCTAATTAAGTATATAATAATTTATTTTATTGAATAACAAAAATAGGTAAGAAATTAAAGAACGAACTACGATATTTCTGAAGTGATATTGACATGTCTATATGCTTGAGATCATCACAATAACTTCAGCTTTTTGATTATGTCATAACGTACATTTGTACTTAATGGACCCTAACTATAATCATAAATACGAATTAAATAATAATCATTAATGCAATATTCTTTTTTTTTTTTTTTTTTTTTTTTTTTTTTTTTTTTTTTTTTTTTTTGTCAAGAGCAATATTCATATATAAGAAGTTTGAATTTGAATGCCTAAAAAAAAGATTGAATTTGAATAGAAAAAGATAAACAACTCACTATGTTAATTTCCCGCATCCATGGATTCCGCGGATTTGGATCCGTTGTAGAGCGAAGTTAGGTACTTTATAATAAAAAATTAAGTGGCTTAATTAAATATTACGGATTTGCAGATTTTTTTTTTGGCAGATTTACAGATTTTTTTTTGCTGATTTTATGAATTTTTTGGTGAGTTAGCGGAATTTTTTTGCGGGATTTTAGATTTTAAACAAATTGCAGCATATCCACGAATATTAGCAGAACGGATGTGAATTAAAAAATTTATACTCGCTATTTATACGAGACAATTTAGAATTTAATAAAAATTAGTAAAATTCGCGGATATTTTTTTGCGAGACAATACAGGTGTGAACACCATGGAAGCAAATGGAATCACCACTTGTCACAAAAATTACTTTATAAATTTTCATTAGTAATAATAACTAAATGATAAACAATGAGATTTGAAACTACGAAAAATAACTTTATTATTAACATTATAGTTTTTTTTGGTTAAAAGTGAGAGTAATGAACAGAAAACAAAAGCGTGTGTGATGAATAGGTAGTGATAATAATGATGATTATGGTCAAAGTAAATGATGAGATATAGAGAGAATGATTAAGAATTTTGATTTCAAAATCATTGAGATGGTAATGATTGGCAAAATTAAAGGTAGTATTATCATCACATTATGTCATATTGATTCACACCAATAATAGTGTGATAATGATTTCTTAAGAAATGACAACACGCCCGGGAGTTCGTGGCACGTTGGTTGGGTACGGGACCGGGTGGCTAACACCATCCGGGTTCGATTCCCCGCCAACGCGAACTTACGGGACCGGGTGGCTAACACCATCCGGGTTCGATTCCCCGCCAACGCGAACTAACTCACGATTTTTTTGGGAAGTCTGGGCTTGGGCCTGGGTGGCTACAACCATTCAGGTTCACAGTACTAGAGCACAGGGGTCCTTAAGTGGAGGCTTAAAAATTCCGGTGTGTGGATCTCGGCCCAAGTGTGAATAGTCGGATCACGTTAAGTGGTCCGCATACTGGATTATCAAAAAAAAAAAAAATGACAACACTTGTAATAACCTTCATTACATAAGTATCTATAGATTTTGGTATTTTTTAAAAAATCTAATTCCGTTTTGCCATTACTCATAAATTTTACGAGTAATCTGTAATTTTTTTTTTCTTTTGAAATTAGTATCAAAATCCGCAAACTTAAAATTTCATAAATCCACTAAAAACCCTGCAAACTCCCAAGAAAATTCGTATTTAAACTAATATTTATGGATTTAATATCCGTAGGGTTTAAACTAAAATACCAACAAAAAATATGCGAGTATTTAGGATTCGACCGACAAACTCGTAAAAATAATAAATCCACCTCAAAAATCCGCAAAAATTTTATGATCTGAACTCATTCCACAGTGGTCTAAAATCCGTAAGTCATGCGGGTATGAGCTTAAATTTTTAGGACTTAATTAGAAGAATAGCCTATGGTAAAATTGGGATAGTTAAAAGTTAGTGAATGATAAAATGGGTAAATGAGAGAGGGGTAAATAAGTGAGGTCTACATCTAGAAATAGTAAGAGGAGGACAACCTCAAAATAGTCAGACTCAAGTATAAGTGTTAAGCATATAAAGACAAACAATCAACAAAAGAGTGGTCCATTTGTTGTTTCTGATCCGTCCTTGGATGTCTTTTAATTATAGTTCTATCTCTGATCCACCCACATGCTCCTCTATTTGCTAGTACCACCAACCCCTAGACTTTGGAACCTTTTTTCTCTGTTTCAAAAATATCTTTAAAATGAATATAGATATTATTTCTTGGCTAAAATGAAATGAATTTACCCATTAGTTTCTTAAAATTCAAAAATGATTTCAAAAGTAATATTAACATCAAACTATTTAGTCACAAATTTTTTATTGCTATCTAATATAACCATTAATTAGCCACAACATAACTAAAACCCATTAATTAACGGAAGCTTAAATAAAATACAATTGTTTTTTACTTGAAAAATAAGACTAACTAAATGATCCTTGAAAGATCAAATAGAACAAAAGAGTTTTATAGTCATGAATTTGAATCCTCGCCAGAACAAAATGCACGATTATTTGGACACTCGTTGTCTGCCAACCTGAGTGAATGATTCGCGAGACGGTCTTCTTCTTCCCAAAAATTAGACTGATCGGGTTTCCGATTAGGATTACCCGAGGTAACAAAAAAAAGTTTAATTAAACTAAGCATCATCACAAGTCTTGTTTCCTTTCACTTTTAGAGTTGGGCCTATGGTTAAACTCAGTTTACATGTGCAGTAAGGCCCTATAAGGATCCAACTAAGATTTGTCTGATTGCTTCGACCACTGGTTGAATATTTTTTTTTTGATAATTACATAATAGTGGTATGGTTTTGGTCGTTATTTCTCTTCAATATATGAAAAGGTCGTTATTTCTCTTCAATATATGAAAAGGTGTTAATGAACTTTGTTAATCTCAACTTGTGCTCCTTTTTAAATCAGTTATTAGATTCTAAGATCTTTTGGACGGCGAAAAGGAGACTTGTTTTCTCCCACTTTCTCTTTTATTAACTCCAAAAGCTTATAGTTGTAATCTGCATAATTAATTAAAAAAAAAATATAAATATCATAAAAATCTGATTACAATGGATAGACCAGTCAACAGAATCTAATTACTTTAACTCATGTCATTATGATGAATGTTCTAGAAACAATTCCACAATATTCAAATCTTCTAATGGCTAATTTTTAAACTCATTAGTTATTTTTTTTAATCTTGTTTTAAATCCATTAATTATTTATCTATTTTTTTTTCTTAAATACTGTTTTTTTAAAAAGTTTTTTTTTTGCCATTTAATTTGCTATTTTTAAAAAATATATAAATAAGCTATAAATCATTGAATTGATATGATTATTTGGGTCCAAAAAATATGTAATATATGGGAAGGTGGTAAGACAACAAGTTAGCGAAGATCTTGCAAAATCTTCATCAAATCAAAACTGTCTTCATAGAATAATGTTTGGTCCCCTTGGTCTAATAATATTAGATTAATCATTAAACACCGCCCACTACTATTTTTGTTTCGCTTCATAGTATTTATGCATTTGCAAAACTTATTTCATATCTTATTTAAGAAATTTTGTCATTATATGTAATTATAAATATCATTTTAGATGTAATAAATATATAACAGGGAAAATAAGATATTGTTTAACATGTCACCATGTAATGTAAGCTTTAACAAGAGAAAAAAAAAAAAAAACCAAAGCACAAAAATTTACTACTGACTTTATTTTATCTTATTAATACTAAATATTATTCCCTTCATTTCACAAGAATGATTCTACAATATTTGATTTTCTAAATTTGAATTTTTTAAAATAACATTAAATTATAAAATTATAAAATATTAATTGTAATTAACTGAATTTCTATAATTATTATTGATTTATTTTGTTGGATTTTTTTGAATGTAATTATTATTTTTAATATGTGTGAGTAGTTTACAAAATCAAATATTTTAGAATCGAGTGAGTACATAAGGGTTCACAATAATATGAAAAATCTTTGTATTTATTTGGAAATATATATAATAATCCAATGGGTTTATATTATAGTTAAGGTAAAAACTTTTTGTTATTCAAAAATAATTTTTGTATCAAATCATTAGATCTTTTTTAATGGTAATTTTTGCTAACAATAAAACTAAAAAAAGTAATTTATAAAAAATGTTAAAATAAAGAAAAAGAAAAAGATTATTAGCTATTAATTAGTTGGAGGAAAAAAACAGTGTGTATACGTTAAGCACAATAGCCATATATATACACATAGCAAAAGAAGATCAAGAAGAGTAAGAAGAATAACAAAATGGGACTACAAGGTCAGCTAAGTAACATCTCATCAGATTCAATCCCACTACTCCTCCTTTCTCTCTTCGCCACATTCATCAACCACCTCAAATCTTTCATCTTCCATTTCACCACTTCAAACCCTAATAATCTCCCCATCAACGAAACCTTCATAGCCTCAGGACTAACCAACATCATTATTCTCTCCAATCAGTTAAGTCTAAATCGGTTATTCTCTTACAAGTTCACAGACAAAGAAGAAGAAAGGTCAGATTGTGTGGTGTGTTTGTTAAAGTTACAAGAAGGTGAAGATGTGAGGAAGTTAGAATGTGGACATGTGTATCATAAAGAGTGTTTAGAAAGATGGATTTGTGAACTTAATTTTACATGTCCTTTATGTAGATCTGTTTTGGTTTCTGATGGTTTTGTCCTTTATGTAGATCTGTTTTGGTTTCTGATGGTTTTGTTTCTAAGACACAATGTCGTGTTGGAAGGGATTTGGTCTCGTGTTTTTCTCTCCATTAAAAACGGAAGATCCAATGGCGAGGTGATCAGGACTGATCTTGGCATATATAAATCCGGTATGCAAGGCGAAAAAGTAAATTATTTTCATATAATTTTTTGAATAATGGTCCGTTAGTTTATAGAAAAAATTTCTGATATAAGAAAAGCCGTAAAGGAGTGTTTATTTAACTTGAGAAATTTAACAAAAATCAATTTGTTTTTGGTTTGTTCAGTTTCGGCTTCCATTGTTCAGTTATTTATTTTTAGAATCAATTATGAGCAATACCACTTTTTTGGTAAATCTTGTGAAAAATAGCATGGTTGACTCGGTGTATCTGATATCTACCACTTTTTTGTCGTTTACCGAGGCGAAATTACCAAAAAAAACCCCTGAAATCGTTGACCGAATACGATTTACCAAAAACACATTGGTAAACATGGTAAAGAAATTACCAAAAAAAACCCCTGAAATCGTTGACCGAATACGATTTACCAAAAACACATTGGTAAACATGGTAAACAATAACATTTACCAGGGAGGTAATCGTTGACCAAAAGGACAAAGTGATCTTTTCACGCGGGCAACCTCTCAAAACCCCCAAAGTGGTATTTCCCACAAACACAAAAAAAAAAGTGGTATTTCTGAAAATAGACCCTTAAAAACCCCCAAAGTGGTATTTCCCACAAACACAAAAAAAAAAGTGGTATTTCTGAAAATAGACCCTTATTTTTATATGGTATTTTTTTCAATTTTTTTCTATCAACTAGTCTTATAATTTAGACTAGAACAAAAAATTAAAAGTAAAACCATAAAAAAACTAGCACACATATTGTTTGTTAGACATATTTTCATGTGAACTGTAAAACACACATTTCAGTTTTCATGAAAGTGAATCATATTTCTTTTTCTTGGAATTTGCATCTTTGATCAAAGAGTGTAACAATCTCTTATGACTTGTATCTCATCACTAATTCACTCATAAAACTCTCTCCAAATATTCGCAATTTTGATGCAAGAACTCCTAAAGCAATTAAAGTCCAAACAGATACATGCAAATGCAATAGTCTCATAGCCACAAGTAAAAAGTCCATACATAGATAAAGATTGTAGCAGTCTTGGTAATACACAAATAAAATAGAACAACACAGAGAATTGTAAAACTGCAAGAATGAGAACAGTAATAGATAGATTTTGAGACCAACACAGAGAGTTTGTCATACCAAGCAGAGTTCTTGAAACCATCTCAGTCCAACTTTTCATGTATACTCCACTTCCCTAAAATTCAAGATAAAGCGATAAAAGATCGATCTAGTTATGGTTGTAGTTTAAGTTACAACCAAAATTAAAGCGATAAAAGTAAACAAACTCCAAACAAAAACAACCAACTAACTAGAAGAAACAGGCGCTAAAGAAAGGCAGAAAGCTAGGAAGTGAAGGAAAAAGTCTATTTATAAAAGGTCAAATCCCACGATCTAAATGTGATCAAACCTAATCCCTAACGCTTAAAGGAACGGAAGAACTCCCATAAGGCTAACCAAACCCAAAAGAGGAGAAGAAAAGGAACGCCTAGAGGCCTAATAACATCAAGCCACTCGAACCAACATTATGACAAGGAACAAGGTACCCGAAAAATCAAGCTATACTAACACCTTAATCCTTACACCTAGCTAACAAACACCCTAGCGAAAGAACAAAAAAAACTAGAAGGCTAAACGATCCTAATGCTGAAACCACAATAAAACCAAAATTATAACTGAACAACAAGAATTGACTGAGATATTGTGTCCTTGATGATGATTTGTAGATGTTTAGGGAAATAAATATTAGATTACCTAAACAGATTTACATATAGTCCCCGTAATTGATGAGGCCATCGTTCAAGACTTGTATAAGTTAACACGAGGGATGTGTTTGACTTTGTAGTATTCTTGTCCTCCTTCTGACAATCTCTCCTTCCATTGCTGGTCTGTATTTAGTTCTTTTATAGAGGTAATGAATCTCAGCCCATCAGGAAACTCTTTTAACTTTGGACAACCACAAAGAGTGAGAGATCGAAGAAGGGGCATGGAGCCTTCTTCTATTATCCATTCTTCCAATTCATCTAGTGTAGTTATTTCAAGTTTCAGCAACTTCGGAAACCCACTGCCCAAGCAAACCATTATCCTCCCAATAAAAGATTTATAATACAAACTAACCATTTTCAACACAACCAGATTCTCTAGAATCGGCATTGGATCCTCCTCCAAACAACATGAATGTAGAGTCAAAACCGTAATGCAAGAAGGAAAGTTTTGTCCTTTAGGAAGTCTTGGTATCTCTCTTATCATCAGCCTTTTAAGATGAGGAAAATCGAATACTATTTCATCTTCTAAAGTCTTGGTATCTCTCTTATCATCAGCCTTTTAAGATGAGGAAAATCGAATACTATTTCATCTTCTATCCTCCTTGTAAACCCTATATCAAGACTTTCTAGGTATCGCAGTCCACCTATTGATGCATATATAGTTTTCATACTCGTCTCTTGAGTTAACTCAATTTTGAGATACTTCAGCTTGACCATACCACGAATATCCTCTAAGCTGCTATTCTTTGTTGAGAAATTTCTCAAAGTCTCCAAATTTACTTGATTACTCAATTCTAGTTTTGTCTTCTTATGCATCCTCCATGGTAATGCAAGGAATCTCAATTCTAGCATCCCCATCAAGACATTGGGCACAAATACAAGTCCAACCATATTTAAATTTAAATAGATCAGCAACTTCAAATTTCCTAGAGAAGAAGGTAAATGAGATACTGTGGCATGTTCTAAGCTCAAGTATCTTAAGTGGATGAGCTTCCCAATTCCTGAAGCTAACCCCTTTCTTCCAAAGACGGTATTAGAGAGATCTAACACCCTCAAAAGTTCCAACTTTGTATAGCTTGAGCTTGATAGCTTGCAATTATAAGTCCAACATTCTTCCACTTGAAGAACCATGAGAGATCGAAGTTTTGGATTATTTACATCTCTCTCAACATGTAATTCAGTAGGATTATGTAAGACACACCTACGAGATCTGATACTAGATTGAATGTTTGCGGTTGGAGGGTGGCTATTTATAAATTGTAGAAAGTTCTCTTCTTTGGATTTCAACAAACAAACCTCTCTCATCATGTCATGCATCTGACAAATTTCATATCTCAAAGTCGCTTCGTTTCTATCTGCAATAACCATATTTCTCCTCACCAGCTCTTCTATGTACCTATCCCCAATATCTCTAATGTTTTCTCCATTGTAACGGCTAGGATCGGATATTTCTTCTGCAGCCCAATAGTAAGACAATTTCCATACAATTATCTCATAATCTTCTGGAAAATGGGCGAGATAGATGAAACAATGCTTCAAATAACCAGGCAATTCTTCATAGCTTAGAGACAAAACATAGTTACATGAATCGTGGTTTCCTCCCATGAGTTGAGCTCCAATATTCTCAGTTAATCTTGTCCAATCATGGGATGTGTATTTTTCAGCTAACAAACCTCCTAACACTTTGATGGCCAATGGTAGCCCCCCACAATGTTTGACCATTTGCTCACCCAACTCTTTCATTTTCTTGTCAAACTCAAATTCTGCACAACACATTATATAAAACACTTAAGATACTACGATCAACCAAAAAACTTAGTGATCAAAGTGGAAAAAACCTTTAGTGTAAGTGCTTACCGGGTGTATCTTTCCTTAGCACTATTCTTTCAAAAAGTGTCCAACTGTCTTTAAAAGTTAAGCATTCTGGTTTTAAGTTGGTATATTTAGTATCTCCATGCATTCCGCACCATTCATTTCGAGATGTAAGTAGCACCTTCCAACCTACATTGCAACCCTCTCAGAACTTGTGTTCAATATTTAATAAGTTGTTTACATCTTTCTTTTTAGTAAGTATAGTAAGAGGTCACCTTTTGTGGGTGGAAATATTGGCTCGATTAGGTCCCAATCTTCTTTTCTCCATATGTCATCGAGGATAATTAACGACTTAGATGTTTCAAACAGTTGGTAGAGTTCGTCTTGGAGTTCAGCTTCATTCATTTTCTGGATTTCATCTTTCCTTTCTTTCCATGTGAGATTCTGCAAGATCGTTTGCCACACAGATATCCGGGTAAACTCTTTTGAGACACACACCCATGCGAGTCTTTTAAACTCATGTATCACATCCTCATTCTCAAAAACTTGTCTAGCAAGGGTTGTTTTACCAAGACCACCCATCCCCGTAATAGAAATAAGAAAAAATTGTCAAAAATGCCATTTTTTTTTAGCTTCTCCGAAATATGCCACTTTTTGCTCTAAATCACCGTCACTGCCATCATTTCTCGAAGACAGACAAT
>CM071716.1:25920960-25931641 GCA_036630335.1 Physaria fendleri | reverse complement strand
GGATAAATTCCACTTTCTCCATTATCATTGCTCCTACTGCTCTCTACTCTATCATCTACATGCTCCTGTTTTCCACCGCTACTTCCACTTCCGCTATAGGTTCCACTGCCAGATTCCGCACCACCACCATCTCCATTTCCATCACCATCTCCTCCCGCCGCAGAATACGAAGACGAAGAAGATGAGGAGGAAGAAGAAGAAGACGAAGAAGCATTACCGGAAGAAGAAGATTTCGAACGGGAAGATGGTGAGTCGTTGTCGGAATCTTCGCCGAACAAATCATCCATAGGATTTTTCCTCGGCGGTGAATCCATGACCAAATTTAATTTAGGTATTCTTCTCTATTTCTCCTTCCTTTGTACAGAGCTTCCCATCAAATAGCAACCAAACCCGAATGGCTCGGATCCGAGAGTTAAATGTCCGACCCGACCAACTTGTCGAGTTCACCCAGCGGGTTTCTATATAAAAGGTTAAACCGAATTAGGCCCATTCAAAATTTTGTATATGAAATGCCCAGTCAAAATTTTATATATGAAAGGCCCATTAATTTTTTTTTTTCCGGGAAAGAAGTATGGATTTTTGTTTACAAATTCTATTTTCCATTAATTAGGGTTTATCTATCCTTACCCAAAGTAGGGAGTAAAAAGGGTTTTAGGAGAAGGATTCTTCGTAACAATTCATTCTCCCTCTCTTTATACAAATTTTGAATTCGTTTCCTCAAATCTCATTTTGTTAGCGTGCAGCCATTTTTTTTGAAGTTTGAGCTTCAACTGAAATGGATTCCTCAATGATTACTTCACTGTCACTGAGCTTCAAACAAATTCCACCTGCAGGATTCCTCAATGATTACTTCACTGTCACTGAGCTTCAAACAAATTCCACCTGCAACTGTTCCTGCTTTTCTCGACTGTGTTTTAAACTCAACTAGCGTATCTCCGTCAACTCTTTTCGAATCTCTCATTGAGCAGTTTCCTTTTCGTTTGGAGGTATTGATCCATTTCGTGGTTTAGTCAGTGATTCGGTCGATTTTGTCATTTTGGTTTTGAATGTCTTTGTGTGTGTGTGTGTGTTTTTTTTTTGGTTGTAATAGGATACGTTGAAAGAGGAAAAGAGATTTGATTCTGATGATTGCAACCACATTGCTTCATTGGTGGCCGGGCTTTGCCATCTACTTAAGAATTTTGGTGAGTGACGAATTTTGAATGTTCAGATATGTATGGTATGAAAGCGATTTGAGAATTGATTAATTGAGGTTGAAGCAGGGTTTGGTACTGCGGACAATCATAACGCTTTGCAGTTATTTGTGTGGAGAGTTTTTATTCCACTGATGAAGATGGTTCGTGCATATGATTTGGATTTGCTTAATACGGTAATTTTTTCTGCTGTTATAATCCTCAGAGTCATATCTCATGTGGGCCTTATTGATGATTGGTTTTTGCTTCATTTGTTTGATTGTACCAGATCGTACAATCTTTTTTTGATGTTGTGATTGAGACTAGTGTATTGGAGAAACTGGAAGTGAGTTTGGTGCCCTTTTTAATGAGATCAGTTGGTGTTTCGATGGGAATTCTTGAACACCAAAAGTCAGACTTTATCAGATGGGGCGACCTGTTGCTTCATGATTCTTTGAATACAATAAATATGGATGAAAACTACATTGCAAATTTGTCTAGATCGTTTCCAATTCCTTTGTCATGCCATATACTGAATTTGATACTGAATGCTGCTTTTCAAAGTCACCAAGAAGCTCCAAAGGCGGATTCTTTTGCAGCTGGTATGCTTTGGGATTTGTGTAATATGACTGAGCAGCTTTTGTCACAAAGTGTAGAACATCGTTCATGTGCTATTAGTTTCCTCCTCCCTGCTATTTTTAAGGCTGAGCAGCTTTTGTCACAAAGTGTAGAACATCGTTCATGTGCTATTAGTTTCCTCCTCCCTGCTATTTTTAAGGCATTTTCTTCTCAGTCTTCTCTGAAGATTTCACTCCAAGGAAATTTGTATATACTTTCAAGGTGAGGTTAAGAACCAACGAAAATTATGTTCTTTTAGGTTAGTTTTGCCTATATATTTTTATGATTTTAAAAAGCTGTAAACTCCAGGAATGGCTTCAAAAAAAGAATTTGGGAATGCTGCAAGAAGCTGTTCTCTGTTGGAACAATAGAGAGAAGGGATGCTTACAGTGTCCTCTCATTATGTCTTTCTTCTGGCTCTTCGACAGACAGAACTGAGAGCTTCGTTTCAGAAAAAGACGCTGTAGAATTTGATCTGAGATCCGAAAGAGAGTTTTGGGATGAAATCAAGAAGGGCTTGGTATGGAAAAGATATCTGCTATTCTTACAGATTCTCTAATTTCCTCAATAGTATTATCCATGACAACAAAACATTTCCTTTCAGGTTGTTGATGAGAGCTTAGTAAGGAAGCAGTCTTTGCATATACTAAAATCAATTTTATCCATATGTGAAGTGAGTAAGACCGGTCCTGAGAAAACGAGTAAGACCGGTCCTGAGAAAACAGCCGAAGGGAATTCAGTCCATCGGTCTATGTCAAGAAAAGAGACGTGGGCAGATAAAGAAGCCAAGTCGCTTGGTGTTGGAGAATTGTATGGCTCGGTTGACTCTGGGTTGACTAGACAACAGGAGTGGCAAGCTTTTCTGCTCCTGTATGAGATGCTTGAAGAGTACGGAACCCATCTTATTGAAGCAGCATGGAGTAACCAGGTCAGTTATTATTCCTTGGTGATTGTGAATTTCTGATCTTGATACTTTTCTGCTCTGCTCATTGCTTTTTTAATTTACCTTTCAGATTGATTTATTAATCAAGTCATCTCTCAGATATGAGGGATCCTTGAAATTGGACTGTAATAACTCTCATCATGGTTACATGGAAACTCCATCTGAAGAAACTGAAATATTTAACTGGTTGGAGGTTCTTTGGACTCGGGGCTTTCGCCATGATAATCCTCTAGGTACTGTTTGCTTGTTGGAGCATGTTGTATTATTAAAATTTTAACAATTTCTTACACTTGTTCATCACATAACTTCATATCTGAAATGAGTCCGTTTTGGCTAGAATTCCTTTTACACATAGATAGAGCATCCAAGCGAAGTTGAATAAAAATATATCTGTTGGCAACAGATTTTATTTGATCCACACCTCCATTTGTATTAGTTTCTTTTGCTAATTCATCTGTTTTAAATTGTAGTCAGGTGCACGTTCATGGAGTCATTTTTGGGGATCGAGTGGAGAAAGTACAAACTTTTTAAATTGTAGTCAGGTGCACGTTCATGGAGTCATTTTTGGGGATCGAGTGGAGAAAGTACAAACTATGTACACAATCAATGTCCCAAACTTTCGTTCTTGGGCCTTTCATAGAGGGGGTAAATGATCCTGTATGCCACAAGGATTTCGGTAGGTTCTTGGAGAAATGTTGTCCAATGTTTTTAATAAAGTATACTGGAACTTTACTCGTCCATTTTTACTTGCCATCTTGCTGAAGTGATAACTAAAGTTCTTGTTGCCTATTCTACTCTCCCAGGGCTAAAAGGAATCTATACCTCCAGAACAATTGAAGGTGCAGCTCAGTATGTCTGTGCATACACAAGTTGCCTCAACTCAGCGTAGGGTGTCTCAAATTATTCTTTACATCTTATTTATAGCTCTGCTAGAGTTTTGGTTTCGTTACTGCTTTTATGTCTATATATTATTGGCATCTGCGACTGGATATATTCTCATGCGTCTGTTATTAAATGTCAGAGCTTTATCATTATTATGCTTGTCTAACTGTTTACCCATTTCACAGGAATCAGGTTGGTTTCCTGATCAATCTGGCATCTCTTGCAAAGAAACTGTCTTTTGGTAGGGCTGCTCTTGCAAAGAAACTGTCTTTTGGTAGGGCTGGATTTATGGCTCTTGTGGAATGCATTGTTTCTACAGCATATGTGGCTGGAGCTTACAGGAACAAGGAAATGAAGCATCTCGAAGAAAGATCTGCCGGGACTGCCTATGAACCTTCTAGTGAACATATAAGTCAAGATTTACTGGATGTATTGAAGTTTGTTGCAGAGAGCAGCAGACAACATTTTAATCATAAATACCGTATTCGAGGTTACTAATCAGTTAGCTAGTTAGTTTTGATCATATGTATGTGAAATTATGATTTTGGGGGATTCCTCATGATATTGGTCACATTGCACACTCATTGTTTGAATCTTGTTTTTCCATTTTTTAGTTTATCAAAAAGTGTTGGAAACTGCTGCTTTAGTGGCGACTCCTTGTGATGTTCCTCTTGGAACACTGTTACAGTTTGTCTCATCAATTCCTCGGGAATTTACTGACCATGATGGTGAGCAGGGAATTTTTATGGAAAATTAAATGGAAAGTTGTTGTATAACATCATATGCTTTCTTCTGTGTCAGGCTCATTGCGCAAAATGATGCTAGAATGGCTCCAGGGGTGCAACAAAAAGACTGCCAACAGTACATGTAATGATGGCACCCGGCTTCTGGCGAGCCTTTATGAGTATTTACAAGGATTTATCAGTGATCATGTGGAGAGTTTTGATGATGAAGACTTGGAGGCCTGGGAATCCCAAACAAAACGGTGGGCAAGAGTCTTTTTCCTCATAATCTCTGATGAAGAACATCTCACCGATATTATAATGGTTTGTGTTCCTTTACTTTCATTTTAACCTGCCAGATAAAAAAATTTGGTAGTTAATGTGTTGCGAACTTCACAATCCCCTGTAAATCTGCAGTTTATGCAAAATAGTGGCGTTATGTTTTTCCAAGAGAAGAACCATTTAGAACGGGCACCTGTGAAGTTTTTAATTTGTATTCTGAGTATACGTTTAGAGCTCCAGATCATGCAAGATGGAGTTTCTGAGCTTAATTCTTTGTCCAGATCATGCAAGATGGAGTTTCTGAGCTTAATTCTTTGGTGAAAAGCAAGTTGTGCATCGTCTCTGCTGAGAAAACTGCCAAGAAGACCGTTGCAAGTGCTTCAGTTATTAATGAAAAGTTTTCTGCTACTCTTTTATTGATTCTGGTAAATGGAAGGCATTGTGCCGAGACTTTTTTGTTGACAAAATGATGTACTTGTTATCCCATTAGCTTAGCTTAATATGATGTTTCTTTCCTGGCTTGACAATACAGAAGGAGTTGATTTCATTTGCTGACTCATCTTGTTCAATATTCTGGTCTCACACTACTGTGGAAAATGGTGCTCTGCCTGGTTCTGTAATAGGAAAACTAGGCGGTCCAAGTCAACGCCGCCTATCTATTCCCAGTACAACAGCTGTAGTAGAAGCTGTATGATTTCTCCTTTTCTTTCTGTTTTTGTTGTACAATTACATACAAATTTTCATAAGCTCAGTTCCTTGTTGGAACATGTCGACAACATTGAACAAGTTTCATGACAGTGCTTTATGATTAGCAGGTAACATCCGTGAAAACTGTTGCGTCGATTCTGTCCTACTGTGCTCAAGTCAATGGTGGGGTTGGTGAACTTAAATTAGCATGATTCTGTCCTACTGTGCTCAAGTCAATGGTGGGGTTGGTGAACTTAAATTAGCATTGGCTTTCTGTTGGAAGTTCGTCCAATATGCTATCTCACCTAAAATTTGTAATTCTGAGGTAATGCCCTTCTTCTGAAATTCCCTCACCTAAAATTTGTAATTCTGAGGTAATGCCCTTCTTCTGAAATTCCAAGTTTGATAAGATGCATGAACTGTGTTTAACTCTTAACCATGTATTATATTCTATGGAATCACATTGCACTAATTCACTATGAATATTTCTGACCAGGCCGCAGCTGAGGTCTATCTTGCAGCATTTGAGGCGCTAGCCGCAGTACTGAATGCATTTGTGTCTTTGTGCTCAGCTGGAGCTTTCAACCTTTTGGAGCTAGCCGCAGTACTGAATGCATTTGTGTCTTTGTGCTCAGCTGGAGCTTTCAACCTTTTGGAATATGATACTACATTGTTTACCATGGTTGATGGTGAATATTGGTTACAAGTTTCAGTTCCAGCTTTCCTCCACAACATTAACCATCTACTCACAGCAGGAGTTCTTGTAAGAAGTAGAAGGGCGGTTCTGCTAAGCTGGAAGGTACTGCATATTTTATTTATCACAGATATATCTGTTTACCGGTGGCAATATACATCTTACAAGATCTTCTTATCAGTGGCGTTTTGCTTGTCGATGGCCAAAGGAAAATTCTGAGTCTCTGACCCTTTTGTATTTGATTCAGTGGCTTTGTGTGGAGTCTTTATTATCAATCATGCATATTCTTGATGCCAGACGTATTCCAGGGGATAGAAAGTCATTCTTCTCAGATGATATAGTTGAAAGCATTTTTCAGGATATTGTAGAGAGGTATGTGTGGTAAATTTGTTTCAATTACATTCTCTTAGTAGTTGTTACCTAAAGAAAAAATAAACTACTTATTTTTAGTTTCAAATGTGGCATTTTCTCATCCTTCGAGCAGGCACATATATTAAAGATACATATAAATACCAGAAAATATGTTTTATCTAGAATATTAATCCTAGTAGTTTTCAATAACAACCTAATAGTATCTCATATACCAGGGCAATAGTTTCTTTCAGATGCCTGTCTTAGGATGTAAACATACTTGTTTTTTTAGTTACCATTAATTTTCCATTTACAATTTGGCAGTCTTGAAAATGCTGGGGAGAGTTCTGCTTTGCCTATGCTGAAATCTGTCAGGCTCGCATTGGGGATACTATCGTCGAGGAAATCATCTTCGGATGGTTTCTCCCGAGTGGATACTCAGGTTTTGTAATCATTTTTGCTCTAGATTGGATGGAAACCCTGTCTTATACTTCATTTCTTGTGATGCCTTGAAAACAGACGATGTGGCAGTTGGTCAAATCATGTTGGATATTGCATATCAGCTGTAAGAAAAGAAGGGTTGCACCCATTGCTGCTCTTTTGTCTTCTGTCTTGCATTCTTCTTTGTTTAGTAATAAAGATATGCACATAGCTGAAGATGGGCATGGTCCGCTGAAGTGGGTATGCACCTAACCTTCTTTATTAAATTAATTGAGGGAATAGAAGCGAAAACAAGTGTTTACAGGCAATGTCTTGTTTCACAGTTTGTTGAAAAGGTACTCGAGGAAGGTCAAAAAAGTCCACGCACAATTCGCCTTGCGGCCTTGCACCTAACAGGACTCTGGCTTATGCACCCAAGGACAATAAAGTTCTACATTAAAGAATTGAGGCTTCTGACTCTCTATGGTTCTGGTCTGTAATGGCTTCTTTTTATCTCTTTTACACTATTCTTGCAACGACTTTGTGATATTATCCTGCTTACTGTTTTATTTTGATATTAGTCGCATTTGATGAAGACTTCGAAGCTGAATTATCCGACAATAACGACGCAAGAACTGAAGTATCATTACTGGCCAAAAGCCCAGACCCTGAACTGACAGAAGTAAGATTTTCCACGGATAATGGATTAATAGATCTGCTAAAACTATTTGACTCAGTAAAGTGACATTCTGTATATTACCTCAGTTTTTTATCAACACGGAGTTGTATGCACGTGTCTCTGTTGCTGGTCTGTTTCAGAAGCTGGCTGATTTGGCTTATATGGCCGAACCAGCGAGTCAAAATCAAGATTTTCAGGATGCTCTTGTGGCTGGAAAATTGTTTCTATTGGAGCTTCTTGATGCCGCGGTACTGTTTGTTAGTTTTATGTTGTTACAAAATATTGCTAAAGCAATAGGCAGGCGTGACAACCTGCTAATAATTATAATGATATGAGCAGGTGCATGATAAAGACTTGGCAAAGGAGCTTTACAAGAAATATAGTGCTGTGAGTGTTGCATTTCTTTCCGTTTTTTTCCTTCGTTAAGATTTAAATGGACACTTTGTGAAAGCTAAATCACTACAAACCACATTGACTATAAGTTCTGGTTTCTCTGTAACAGATCCATAGACGGAAAATACGTGCTTGGCAGATGATATGTATTATTCTGGTTTCTCTGTAACAGATCCATAGACGGAAAATACGTGCTTGGCAGATGATATGTATTATGTCACGATTTGTCAGCAATGATATTGTTGGCCAAGTTATGGACAGTGTGCACATATGCTTACATGTGAGTTTACAAGTACAGACTGAAATTACATAAACCGCACATTTCAGGCATGAGAATGATTCAGACAGAGACAAATCATGCGTGAGAATGATTCAGACAGAGACAAATCATGCGTGAGAAATCATGGAAAAGAATGCTTGTCTTGATGACTAGACAATTGTTGGTGACGTGGATAAAAGTTTTTGTTTGTCCACCTTAAATCAAAGCTGATTCTGTGTGTTTTATTTGCTTGCAGAGAAATAACCTACCTGCTGTTCGACAATACCTTGAAACATTTGCCATCAACATTTACCTGAATTTTCCAGCATTGGTATCTAACATGTCTATGTGTTTCAAAAAGAAAATTTGTAATCAAACTATGAAATGTTTCCTGTCCTAATGGCTGTGTTATTACAGTTTTTCAGTTTTTCTCTAAAGTAAACTAATTAGTTTTTGTATCACAGGTTACAGAGCAGTTAGTGCCTATACTAAAGAATTATGACACTAAAGCTCAGGTAAATTAAGCAAAATACTTTCAACTAAACTGAAAGTATACTGTAGGAGTCATCAGACCAATTTATTGATAGATGTTCTCTTGTAATCTGCAGCAAGCTCTCTCGTCCTATGTATTTGTTGCAGCCAATGTCATCCTCCATGCCAAGAAGACAGCTCAACAGACACATCTAAGAGAACTTCTTCCACTAATAATACCGTTATTAACTTCTCATCATCATAGCTTACGTGGTTTCACTCAGGTTGGTCTTATTTACATGCCATCTGTTTTCTTTTTGGTAGATGTTAGCCATTAATTGAGTGTCGGTAATATTCCATTTTCTTTTGGAGTGTGGCAGTTATTAGTGCATCGAGTACTTGTTAGACTATTTCCTCCTGTGGAGTCGACATCCTCCGATACGATTTCCCTGGAGGAACTTTCTTTTGTGAATTTGAAGTCTTATCTAGACAAGAATCCTGATTGTTCCAGGTGTGTGGTTATACTCGAGTGTGATTACACCCTTTCTTGCTGATTGTTCCAGGTGTGTGGTTATACTCGAGTGTGATTACACCCTTTCTTGTTGATCATAGAAACAATCTTTTGTGGACAATGTCATCCAGAAGGTTTTGGTGTGTTACACGAATTCAGTTATGAGTTTTTTCTCCTGGCCTAGATTGAGAGCATCAATGGAAGGATTTCTTGATGCTTATGATCCGACAACATCTGCTACACCAGCTGGTGTCTTCGTCAATCGTGTTGAGGTAATATATAATCTTCAAGTTGCTTTTGCACAAATGGCTTAATATAAATATTTAGACGTTGAAATTTATCATAATGCCAAGTAACTATAATATCGAGATTTTTTCCTTTGTGATTCCTACTCATCATTGGACATTTGGTTGTTATAATTGTTCAAAACTGTTTTACGATAAATAAGTTTGTGGTGATACAGGACAGTGAGTTTGAATGTGTTCCAACATGCCTCATGGATAACGTGCTCTCTTTTCTGAATGTAAGCAAATAAACATAACGTTTTCAGTTTTCTGTTTTTGTTTCTCCACCTTATCTTCAAGCCTGGCAGGATGCGAGGGAAGATCTCCGTGCTTCCATGGCAAAGGATGTAGTTACCATTAAGAATGAAGCCTTCAAAATTAATGGCAAAGGATGTAGTTACCATTAAGAATGAAGCCTTCAAAATTAATGAAGAGCCCAATCATCAGTTTATCATGTCCACTACAGATGGACAAAAGCTTTCTGAGCCATCTTCGTTGGACTTCCAGAAGAAGATCACTCTGTCCAAACATGAGAAGCAAGATGCTAGCTCAACTACTGTGCTCCGAAACGGGGAATCTTACAAGAGACTCTTTGGTGTGAAGATATTATATTGATGTCTCTCTCAATATTATTATTGGTAAACATGATTATGTACCAACATGGGTAACTTTGCAGAAATGGAAAAAGAAGATGAGCTCGTTAGTCAGCTCTTACGATCTAGAAGCATGGAAGTCGAAAGATTGAAATCTGGTCGGCAGAGTTTGATACTTGTGGCTTCATTGGTTGATCGTATCCCTAATCTTGCTGGATTAGCGCGGACATGTGAGGTATAGCTATTTTTTATGTGTATTTCTTTGCCATTCTGCAATCCAAGCAAGGAAAAAAAAAGTCAAAAAGTCTTGTATCTAGTTCAGCTTTAAAATTCCCTCTCTGTATCTTTTGTAGGTGTTTAAAGCTTCAGGTCTTGTTGTTGCAGATGCCAACATAATACACGACAAACAGTTTTTTTGTAGGTGTTTAAAGCTTCAGGTCTTGTTGTTGCAGATGCCAACATAATACACGACAAACAGTTTCAACTAATCAGGTAATAGTTATAATCTCTAGTCATTCAGTTCAAAAAAAAAAATCTCTAGTCATATCTGATCTCTGGATGGTCAAGAGTTTACAAGAGTTTCTCTCTTTTAACTTTCTGCAGTGTGACTGCTGAGAAATGGGTTCCAATCATTGAAGTCCCAGTGAACAGTTTGAAAATGTTCTTAGAGAAGAAGAAACGGGAAGGCTTCTCAATCTTGGGACTGGAACAGACAGCAAA
>CM071716.1:25895766-25905775 GCA_036630335.1 Physaria fendleri | reverse complement strand
GTCGTTTTATTGTCTTTTATCTCCACACCTATCATTTGGATTTCACAATTGACTGTTATTTGAATATGTTTTTGTTAGGTTAGCTTTGATGAATCCTGTCATAAAATCAATAGAACCCGTGCGTCGCACGGGTCAATCAAATCTAGTATCTATATATATATACAATTCAAAGATATCAAACAGGTAAATAACTACACTTGATTTTAGATTGAAACTTCATTATCACCACTGTAGTTGTAATTTCGGAAAGAAAATTTCGAAATTCACAAAAAACTTAAACCCTAAACCTCAAGTCCAACAGCTCTAAGATTCTAGATTAAAAAGGAAGAGATGAATGCACAATTGACTGCGAAAATGTAAAATAAACCCCAAAACCCAACACAATAAACCCTAGACCCCAAATTAATCAAAAAATAATTCCAAACCCCTCAGGAATCCAGTGAAAGCGTAGCCCTAATTGCATCGATAGTAAAGATAAATAGAGTTTAAAAAAGACAAGCCATCAGGAAAAGATGAACAATTCAAGTTAGCAACAAAACCATACACGAAAAATAGAGTTTAAAAAAGACAAGCCATCAGGAAAAGATGAACAATTCAAGTTAGCAACAAAACCATACACGAAGTCGAGAAGACGATTCATCAAATGGAAGATTTAGGAAGAGATGAAGTAATCAAAAGTATTTATGCGTTTAGAAAATTTTCTCTCTGAGGGCGATTTTTTAGGCGAGTGGATAAGCTTATCGAGAAAGAGTTTGTTCGACGGTGCTCGGTGTCTTGTACGGTGGTTTTCTAGTTCGGAGTAGTCTGGGTTAGTTTTTTTAGCGGTACGAAGGGTTGAAGGTGAAGGATCGATCAATAGTTTAGATCTTTTGATCTATTCTGTTGTTTTTTCACCGAAGGGTTGAAGGTGAAGGATCGATCAATAGTTTAGATCTTTTGATCTATTCTGTTGTTTTTTCACGATCTCATGGTGAATCTGAAACAAGGAGGGGGTGATGGCTCTGATCTGCAATCGGAGGGAGCTGTTACCACTAAGTGGCCAAGTATTGGTGAAACTCTATCCGGATCGGGGGTTCTGAACTCTCAGCTCAAATCGGATCAAGAGAAGGTTAATAAACTGGAGGAACAGCGAGCTGCTCCTTTCCTGGGTGAGCTCCCTTCAAAGCAATCGAGTTACTCAGCTGTGGTAGGTGCGAGTAATACGGATGTTCATTTGAAAATAAATGAGGAAGATGGAGATAAGATTGGATTGATTCCAGATGGAGTCATGGATGAATCAAAACCATTGTGGGCTGAGTTGCTAGTGGGAAAATTTCCCAGTAAGTATCCGAACCTTAAAGACGTTTTCTACACTGTTAATAAGATTTGGACGTTGGGTAATCGTAATATTCGGATTGAAGTTTATAGAGTGAGTGATACGATGGTTAAGTTTCGAATTCCTGATAAGAGTACTCGAGATAGAGTATTGAAGAGAGGGATGTGGAGTATAGAGGGGTTGCCAATGATTCTATCAAAGTGGGCTCCTAGAGAGGAATTAGAAGAAATAGAAGTAAAGGTTGTACCCATTTGGATCACAATCAAAAAGGTTCCTAAGGCAATGTTCCATTCTGGTAGTGGAGTGAAGGAAAATGATAGTGAGAAACAAGTTCAAAATATTGAGATTTGTAACTCGGGTCACAAAGAAAACTCATATGCTCGTGTTACAGCAAGGCTAAATAGTCAGGAAAAGGATCCATTGAATGAGTTAAGGCTAGTTAAAGAAGGGTTAAGACAAGTTAGTCCTTTCTCTTCAAGTTTTAAGAAAGATAGTAGTGAAGAAACAGGTGTACTTAATGCAGAGGGGTGTCTTGACAGTCCAAACACAAAAGAACATTTACCCACGAGGGGGGTAGAATCTCCACAGGAAGAGGGTTGGAAGACTGTTAATTCTGGAGGAAGTAAACGAAAACAAAATTTAGAGACACAAGAGTACTCTGTTCCGTTATCTGATTCTAGATTTGCGGTATTAGCAGACTCGGTAGAAGAGATGGAGATGATGATCTCAAATGAAGGATCCATCCAAGAGGAAGAAGATAATGATGAAAAGGAAGAGGGGTATGATTCACAAGTTGAGAAATATCTAGAAGATAAGGAAAAACAAAGGACAAAAGAGAAAGAGAAAGATGGGAAAAAGATGGGAGGTAGAGGAAGAGGTAGGGGTAGAAAACCCAAAAAACAATAATCTCCAATGTTTTGTTGGAACATTAGAGGTATGAATAAAGAGGAGAAACATAAGGTATTGAAGAAGTGGTTCTATAATGAAGCTATAATGAAGTTTTGGCAGTTGAAGAGCATTCAAAAAATCTTCCTGTATCGAGTTTTACAGGAATGAGAGACTTCCAAGACGTGGTTAGATATGGAAGATTGATAGATTTGAGATCCCATGGACCATTATATACATGGAATAACCGGCAGGTGGATGATCATATCAGCAAAAAGCTGGATAGATTCTTAGTGAATACAAAATGGTTGTCAACTTTTCCGGATTCTTATAATGTATACGAAGCGGGGGGGATATCGGATCATTTAAGAGGAAGACTTAAATTTATGATGGAGCAGAAGATAAAGAGATATCCTTTCAAGTTTGCGAATGTTCTAACAAGCTTTGAGGAGTTTTTGCCTTTGATAGAGAAAGAATGGCCAAAGACACCATTGTATATATCAACTTCGGCCACTTATTTGTTTTCTAAAGCATTAAGAGGGTTGAAGCAGAAATTAAGGGAGCTAGGGAGAAAACATCTATTTGACATATCAAATAGAGCTAAGCAAGCATATGAGGAGTTATGTGTCAAACAACTGGACTGTCTAACAAATCCCACAGACCAGTTGATAAAAGAAGAAAAGGATGCAGCTTCTAGGTGGGAGAGAGTTTCAAATATTGAGGAGAATTTTTTAAAGCAGAGGTCAAAGGTGCATTGGCTGAAAACAGGTGATAGGAATAATGCATTCTTTCATCAAGCTATTGCTGCCAGGAGAAGTAAAAACTCAATTACTGAAATCAAAAATGGTAATGGAGAGATAATAGAGGATAGTGCGGAGATTAAGGAAATAGCTGTAAGCCATTTTCAGAATTTCTTAAACTATACTCCAGGGGATGTTGAAGGTTGTGAGATGGATGAGATAATGGGTCTAGTTAAATTCAGATGTTCCCCAGAGGAAAGGGAAAGCCTAATCCGTGAAGTTAGCGAGGAGGAGATTGAGATGGATGAGATAATGGGTCTAGTTAAATTCAGATGTTCCCCAGAGGAAAGGGAAAGCCTAATCCGTGAAGTTAGCGAGGAGGAGATTAAGAAAACTTTGTTTGCTATGCCAAATGCAAAAATTCCGGGACCTGACGGATTTACTTCAGAGTTTTTTCAAGCTACCTGGAGTATAATTGGCCAGGATTTTGTTGTAGCAGTGAAGTCTTTCTTTGCGACGGGGTTTATGCCAAAAGGTATAAATTCTACAATACTTGCTTTGATTCCAAAGAAGGAGAAAGCTGAAACCCAAAAGGTATAAATTCTACAATACTTGCTTTGATTCCAAAGAAGGAGAAAGCTGAAACTATGAAGGACTATCGACCAATTTCATGTTGCAACACCATATACAAGGTAATATCCCGGATATTGGCAAATAGATTAAAGACAATATTTCCAAATATGATTGAGAAGAATCAAACTGCCTTTGTTAAGCAACGGTTATTGATAGAAAATGTATTGCTAGCTTCGGAGATTATTAAAGACTATCATAAGGAGACAGTCTCTCCCATAGGTATGATGAAAATAGATGTAGCTAAAGCTTTCGACTCCATACAATGGTCCTTCATAACAAGACTTCTCTCAGAGATGAATTTTCCGGAACGTTTTATAGAGTGGATTGCAAAATGTATCTCCACAGCTTCTTTCTCTGTGCAGATTAATGGTGAATTGACGGGTTTCTTTGAGAGCTCCAGAGGTTTGAGACAGGGATGTTCTCTCTCCCCTTTCCTCTTTGTTATTGGGATGAACGTTTTATCGAGGATGATTGATGAAGCTGCTGTTAAAAAACAGATAGGATACCATCCAAGATGTGCTGAAGTTCAGTTAACTCATTTATGTTTTGCTGACGATTTGCTAGTGTTTATAGATGGGAGGAAAGAATCTTTAGAACAGGTAGTCAGGGTACTGAAGGAGTTTGAAAGGGTATCAGGATTACAGGCTAGCATGGAAAAAAGCACCTTATATGTAGCTGGATTTCCGGAGGTTTTAAAGAAGGAGATAGTTACGACTTTCCCATTTGCTGAGGGCAAACTTCCAGTCAGGTATCTTGGCCTTCCTTTACTTACTAAGCGTATGACTAAGGAAGACTTTCTACCGCTAGTTGAACGTATTAGAACAAGATTTGTGTCCTGGAATACGAAGTTCTTATCATATGCGGGTAGAGCTATGTTAATAGCTTCGGTTATAATGAGTTTGATCAATTTTTGGCAAGCTTTGCGAAGTTCTTATCATATGCGGGTAGAGCTATGTTAATAGCTTCGGTTATAATGAGTTTGATCAATTTTTGGCAAGCTTTGTTTCCCCTTCCTGTGGAGTGTTTAAAGGAAATTCAAGTTTTATGTGCTGCTTTTCTGTGGGATGGCCCAAATCTTAATCCAAAGAAAACTAAAATTTCTTGGACTAAGTTATGTTATCCTAAGGATGAGGGTGGTCTAGGATTTCGTTCCTTACAAGATTCTGGGAAAGTGCAACTTCTTAAAATCATATGGAGGGTTTTATCTAGTGAGGACTCTTTGTGGGCAGATTGGGTTAAGAGTCATTTATTGAAAGGGAAAATGTTTTGGGGTTATGAGAAAACAACAGCGGGGTCTTGGATTTTCAAAAAACTGCTGAAGTATCGAGATCTTGCAAAGAGTTTCCATAAAATGGAGGTAGTATCGGGATTAAACACAAATTTCTGGTATGATAATTGGAGTAGTAGAGGGTGTCTGTATGAAATTTATGGGGCTAGAGGAACTATGGAGCTGGGTGTTGAAAAAAATGCTTCTGTGAGAAAAGCTTGTAATAAAATCAGAAGTAGGAGGCACAGAATTAGGGAGTATAGAGAAATTCAAGAGGAAACTTTGGCTCTGAGAAATACACTTGTATCTGAAGGAATGGATATCCATCTTTGGAAACAATCAGAGAATAAGTATGGGGATAGCTTCAGTACTAAAACCACTTGGAAGGAGGTTAGACAGAAACGGGACAAGGTCGAATGGAGTAAGAGTGTTTGGTTTAAAGAAGCAACTCCGAAGTACTCTTTTATTCATTGGCTCGCTTGTTTGGGGAAACTGGGTACTAAAGATAAACAAAAGAGATGGAATCATCAAGGGAATACAATCTGTGGTTTTTGTCAAATAGAAGAAGAAACAAGAAACCATTTGTTCTTTGAATGTCCGTACTCGAGAAGTATCTGGGAGATGATTATGGGAAAGTTCATGGGAAGAAATTTTACAAATGAGTGGAATGAGTTGCACATACGGTGGAAGAGGTATGAAAGGGATAAGATAAAGAGATTTTTATACCAATATGCCTTACAAGCTACAATTTATAGCATTTGGCTTGAGAGAAACAGGAGGTTACATGGGGGTAAAGAGATGAGAAATGACACACTTGTGAAGAGAATTAGAAGGGATATTAAAAACAGGATCATAGCTGGTAGCGAAGAGATGCATAAGGATACAATGGTGGTGTGGTTGAGCTATGAAGAAAACTAAATAGTATGAGGAAGGATAAGAAAGAAAGTTGAGATGAAATAAATTTTGTAACTATAAACATGGTTGTTAAACAGGTTTTTTGAATAAAATTTAACCTTAATTCAAAAAAATTTTGTAACTATAAACATGGTTGTTAAACAGGTTTTTTGAATAAAATTTAACCTTAATTCAAAAAAAAAAAAGAATTTGGATAAACAGAAATGTTATATATATCACAATTTCACAAGAGAATCATCATCAACAACAAAAAGAAAGGTATAGTACTAATATCAAATAGCAAGACCTTCGTCATGATCAACATTTGCATCGTTGATTCCATGGCGTTTCCTACATTCACAGTAAAAAACACTTATCACTACATAACTCATTACCACCTCTGCCCCATACATACAAACCAGCTTCCACCCTTCCCACCCACCATACACAATCACCGACCTCCACCACGACCCTGAGCTCGAACCCATATCTAGCTCCTTTGCCAACTTCTCCATCCCATGACTAATGAAACTCGATAGAAACACAAACCCACCAGCTAAAGCTAATCCAGTTATCCTCCTCTCTTTCATCAGAGTGGTTCCTTCCTTAATTGCATCAAAACCGTATCTTTCTTCCAATACAGATACTACGAGACTAAGCCCTGCTATAGCCATTATGTATACCTCAATGCCGAGACTAATGACCATGATGAGATAACGACATGTGGGTGTGTAACCAAAGAGAGCCGATAGAAACATGGGAATTGGTGAGTAGAGGAAAAGCAAACCATAGACGATGATAGAAGTTGCTATCACTCTCATCAACGATGACTTCACTGAAGCAAATGATGACTTCAGAGTCGGGTTTATGTAATTATGGTTATGGAGGCGATACAAGAGAGGATAAAGGACGGGACAAAATACCGGGATTTGAGATGTAGAAGCGAGACAGCATCTTCTCTAGACTCTTGCCAGATCTGTCTAGCTTCAAATCGTGTGTGTACAATGTAAGATATGTTTGTTTCTGAAGAGAATTATGACAGAATCAAGGAGTGTTGTGATGATACGCGTCGAAGAAGAGAATTATGACAGAATCAAGGAGTGTTGTGATGATACGCGTCGAATAACCAAGGCGCTTTACCTCAATCATGGTATCAAAAGGCACATAGGAACTAGGAAGATGTTATGCTTCTAGGCATGTCAGCTTGTATGAACCCTGTAGTAATAGAAAGCACAAAACTTTTAGCGACTCAGAGAATCCATACAAAACACAGCAAGACAATGCTTAAATCAAAGCTGAAAACTTTATCCAATACCCACTACCCAACAAAGGAATCATATATGTCTGGAAATCACAGTACTGACAGAACCATATGAAAGATTGACACTTAAAGCGATTATTCCAAAACAGAGAACTCAAACAAATGCAGAGATCAAAAAAATAGTTCACCGAAATGTTAAAGACTTTTTCCCTACATAGCACGAAGTTTTGGGAGTTCCTCAACGAATATAACCCTAAATACGAATAGGATTGATGAAATTGTTTCAAATCCAAATCAAAATCTGAGATCCGTTGGCTCAAATGTAAAGAAATCTAAAAAAAAAGAAAAAATCGAGAATCAAAGAATCCAGAACATCAATCTCTCGAAAAGGTAAAATTCAATTTCCGATCTACAGCTAAATCCCAACTCCTACAATATAACGGAAACAATAAGTCAATCAAACTTCGCATGCTCTCGAACGATCTAGCTTAGGAATAATCAAGACAAAACCTGAAAGGCTCTCGAACGATCTAGCTTAGGAATAATCAAGACAAAACCTGAAAGATTCGCATCACACCGATAGGTATCAGATCAAATGAACCGAAGAAGCTTCGATTTGCTTGAGAGGGATTCACAAGTCAAAATGGGGTTTCTTAAGTTTTAACCCACTGTTTTTTTTTTTTAATCGTCTTACTTATATTAACGAAGAGTATTTTTTTATCCTTTGAAAATGATGGTAAAACTACATAAGGAATTAAAGTAGTAGTTGGATATTGTAACCTTACGTAGTCGGATATTGAAAACTAGCCAAATATCAAGTCAAGAATTGAAGTGTAGAACAAGTTAAAAAAAAAATCGCAATTTACCCTTTACCCTTGCTACAACTGGTAAGGAGAAACTACTGTGTGGTACTCTTACACTGAGTTAGGGTTATACTCCCACAACACCAGCAGGACATTTGAAGTTACCTTTTCATATTCTTTTTCCATTTTAAATAAAAATGCACTAGTTGTCCAAAAAACATAAAAATGCACTAAAATTAAAACTTTGTTTTCCAGCGCCGAGGCTCTCACAGCTCCGGCCCGGCCTCCTCTTTTTTGTAATATATAGCAGATCGAGAGGCAATTCGGACAGAGAAACTTCAGATTATGAGATTGAGTGGATGATCGGTAAAGGTGGTTGTTAGTGGCTGTATCTCGCCGTCTTTCATCTCCTTCCTGCCAGAGGTCTTTGTTTTTCAGCTGTTCCAGCCAATTATATCAAGTCCAGAATTGAAGAGAACTCATTTTTTTCAGCTTAATTAAAAGTGCACTAAAAATCAAATCTTTGTTTGCTCCTAAACAATTAAAAATAATAATAATAATAAGAAATGGTTACAATCCGATAAAACGTTCTTCATACTGGTATCATCTAAATCAGAGAATCCATACGATCAATGCTCTTGTTGTTTATGACATTTGGGTAGCTGATCCACACAGTTATTGTTGTTGGTGTTCGAGTCATTAGGATGATCCACACTTGTCTTGTTGTTAGTGTCTGAGCTATTACTGCAATTCTCTAAGATAGTATTACAATTGTTCATGGTGGCTGCGTCAACAAGTCCATGGTTCCATAGTTTGATCAAAAACAATCTCCAACACCTGCCATTATTTTTATTTTTCAGAAACAAAATAAAATTTCCAGAGTATAAATTGTTCTTATGTTTGTGTATTCAGAGAGATATTTACCAGAAGAGTGATGAGTAATGGTGCAACTCTTTCTCGTAATATCTTGAAAATGCTTCACATGCCCATGGTATATGACCATCTGCCATTACCCTGCAACATCAAATCCATAACTTGATTTGAGCTCAAAGTTCCATAATCGATATTTTATGGGTCGACTTTGTATTTCTCCCTCAACTATAGACATTTTCACTATGCCGCATTAACAAAATTTATACCCATTTTAGTACCTGAACTTTACTAATCGCTTTCCCCGCATAAACCGTGTTGTAGAAAAATCGGTATTGTAGATTT
This sequence comes from Physaria fendleri, assembly GCA_036630335.1. NCBI lineage: Eukaryota > Viridiplantae > Streptophyta > Magnoliopsida > Brassicales > Brassicaceae > Physaria > Physaria fendleri. Next base: position 25,896,762 of record CM071716.1, on the reverse strand, counting down.
AACTCGATTGTAAACTGATTTAAACATTGATTTATCCTAAGACTACAAGGTCTTTTCGTTTTGATGTTTGATTTGTAATACATTTTCTGTTCAAGTGTAAGAGAAGTAGTTTTACCTTTGCTTTCTTATAAATGAGTTCCAAAGATGCATGAATTGTTTTCATCTTTATTCACATCCACAAAATCATCAAGCATCTGTAGCTTTTTTAAAGTTTCAAAAGCCATTAGCAAGTTACATCGTATGCTAGTTTTCAGTGTCAATTTAATGAATGCAGAAAGATATCATGGAGTACCTGCCGATCTTTCGAAATTTGCAACATCATCATCGACTTCATCCTCGCTATCCCGGTCACACATTACTTGCTCAAGTGCCATTGGCTTTGTCAAAGAAACATGCACTTTTTGGTTAGTGGCGTGGATACACAAAGAGCCAGAATACTAATTTGGTAGAGAATAATCAAACCAGAGTATTGGGAATTGAGAACAAGTATGCTTTGATAAGATATCATCGCGAAGCTATTCAAAGAAAATGCTTAAGAACTAGGTGAAGGAACTTGAATAACCTGGACACCGTGAGAATGATAGAATTGGCGTTTCTGAAGAAGTAGATGGCTGGAAGAAATTTTCTCGGTTAATATGGCAGTACAGTAAACACTTATCCATAATAGGAAGAAGAATTTGTAACAACAGGAATGTAAATTGTGACGAGGGACTGTCATGATGGACAAACCTTCTAGCCTCTGATCGCTCAGCTGATAACTTTTTTGTCCTAGTGGCAGGGACCACTGCTTCGCTTGTTGATATAACTTTAGCATCAGCGTCCAGAGAAGAGTGAGCTATGGCTGGCGGAGTGTTGCTAGTCATCTCAACTTGTCCAGCAAGCTCTGTTGCCTCGGGATATCCTAAACCACGGTTTCCTGTAGCATGCCAGGGTAGAAGAATGTGAGGAGAAGCACAAAAACTGAACACTCAAGCCATTGTATCTTCTTCAGTAATA
>CM071716.1:25884512-25895627 GCA_036630335.1 Physaria fendleri | reverse complement strand
GCCATCTCTTTGTCTACGTTTACGAGGCTTCGTGCTGCAAAACATTATGGTTTGGTTTATAGAGATGTACCGACAAAAGTAGCAAGGAGTTACTGCTATTAAGGTATTTTATTAAGGGGTTCTGAAAGTTACCAGAGGAAGTAGGGCTCAAATTTATCTTCATCACTCCCTTCTTCCTGGTACAAAAAAGGATGGAATATAAACTAAATTTTCACCAGTTATAGAAATTCCTAAGTTACCATGTTTAAAGCCACTGACCTCAAATATGAAGGAATTAAGTTTTACCGAAACATTAACTGTCTGGTATTCTTCCGAAAGCTACAATTGGAAAGACCCTTTTTTACTATATTCTCAATAAAAAAGGCATAGACAAGAAATTCATAAAACCACAGACCTTGAACTCAAATTCAAATAAATCATGAGATGAATTCAAATGAAATTGCAGCCCCTGCATAGACAACGAGAGACAATGTAACCGCATACTGCAAATATACAGCATGAAACTGCAGTAGCATATCACAGTGTTAGATAGGCCCTGGAAGGATCTCAGTTGTAATAGTTGCGCACCTTGTAGCTACCACATAACATAAAGCAAAATGGACAAGAAAAATCCTCCCTAACTGCGTGACAATATAGAAAAATAGTAAATAAACATAATCTAGAGAACAAAGAAATTGACATTGAATTTTGTCTAAGAACAGAAAAAGACTCACCTTCAGTTTTCTGTAGTGTGTTATTACAATCCTTATAGTTGAAAACTACCATCCCAGTAGATCTTGACCTAACCAAAACGAAATGTTCAAAAATTACATGTATGTGAACAAAGAAATTCCCGTCGTTATATCCATATATCAACAAAGATAAATAAGTCATCAGCTTCCATATTAAGATAAATAATTCATCAGATTCCATATTAGAAGTAGGATAAATCACATATCACTGTAGCAACTGCATTCGAAAAAGAATATCATACTTCCTTTTGCGCTTTGCTCCAATTTTGTAATTCAAGCACCTTGGAAGAAACGATGGCTGCCACAACAAACAACAAGTTCAAATAACATCAGGAGACAAAAGAAGCACACACTCACAATGAGACAGACGATAAGCAGCTTATCAAATCTAACGAGTACTAGTGTACAATCTACACTGGAGATGAAAGAGAAAAAAATTGCATACTGTCATTACTGAGCTAAAATGATGAAAGAGGAAGGCAAATCATACATTGCATTGAGAGCGAAGGTGAAAGATGTTGTATAGTCGCGAAGGTGAAAGATGTTGTATAGTCGAACAGGTTTACAATATATCAAGAGATTCTCATCTGTAGAAATCACTTCTTCCGGTGAGCACTTCACGTGAAAATCATGCCTACACATTCTTGCTCAACTACAATCAACAACGTCCAGAGCCGATTATGAGGTTGGTGCAAACTCTGAGGCCTCCCCAAAAATATTTATGCGTCGATGCAATCCAGCTCCTCTGAGTCAAGTTTCTGCAATACAACCAGAACAACTAAGATTATCAATGGTATCCTCCTCTGAGTCAAGTTTCTGCAATACAACCAGAACAACTAAGATTATCAATGGTATCAGAAGGAAATCAAAGAAGCAGAACTAGGAATAACAATAAACAGGCGTTGAATGTACAAACAACTTTGGCTCTGAGAATTTAAAAGAGACTTTTCTTAAAAAAAAATGCAGCGGTAATGCAGATATTATGCATCTAGAGAATGTCTGTGTTATAATGAAAGCACAAAACTTTTAGCAGCTTAGAGTCAGAGAATCCATCCAAAACACATACAAGGGTAGCGTATTATAAACACAGAAAACTAAACTCCAAATCACAATTTTCTCAACACATACAAGGGTAGCGTATTATAAACACAGAAAACTAAACTCCAAATCACAATTTTCTCAGGGCTAAACGAAAGAATGACACTTTTAGCAACTATTTCCGAAACAAAAACAAAAAACACAACAAATTTTTGTTCAAACAACTAGTCCAGAGATCAAAAGATAGTTTGACCGAAATGTTAAACACCTTTTTTCTACCTAGCACGAAATTTTCAGAGTTACAATAAGTTCGAGTTCCTTGAAGAATGTAAAAGCCTACTATGAAAACGAATACCTCAAATTCTTGTCAAATTAAACAAAGTATGACCTTTTTGACCAAAATCTATCAAGATCAACGAATCATGAAGAAGGCTCCATATCCTAAAACATCAGACTCTCTTTCAACAAAAAAAGGTAAAATTCGATTGCGGATCTACAGCTAAATCCTAAATCTTACAAGAAACGGAAACATTGAACGTTTTCATCAATTGAGGATCTACAGCTAAATCCTAAATCTTACAAGAAACGGAAACATTGAACGTTTTCATCAATTGACTCCGATCTTGTTTGAGATTTGAGACGTTGAGACAAACCTGAAAGATGCCGACGTTGAGACAAACCTGAAAGATGCCAAAAACGCCGATTGGTGGATGTAAATGGAAAAATCAAAGAGAACCTTGATTGGGAGAAACAAATTCACTGTGACAAAAAAGGATAAGTTAAAAAAAAATCAAACATTGGATTTAAATTTTAAGTTTTTTTTAGTTTGGGCCATAAGCCCACATTTTAAAACCAATTCCTGATTTACACGTTTTAGTTAATAGATGGGATAATTGAATTTATTTATGCGTTGACCAAAAAAAAAATTATTTATGATATTCAATTAATAAAATTAAGCAACTACGACATCTAGCACGGTATTATCATCATATCGTACTTGTTGTATTTAAATATGAAAAAAAATTGTGAACCAAAAAAAAAAAAAATCTTTCATATATATTTTTTTCTGAAAAAAAAAAGTTTTCTTAGACGACGTTGAGACAAACCTGAAAGATGCCAAAAACGCCGATTGGTGGATGTAAATGGAAAAATCAAAGAGAACCTTGATTGGGAGAAACAAATTCACTGTGACAAAAAAGGATAAGTTAAAAAAAAATCAAACATTGGATTTAAATTTTAAGTTTTTTTTAGTTTGGGCCATAAGCCCACATTTTAAAACCAATTCCTGATTTACACGTTTTAGTTAATAGATGGGATAATTGAATTTATTTATGCGTTGACCAAAAAAAAAATTAGATGGGATAATTGAATTTATTTATGCGTTGACCAAAAAAAAAATTATTTATGATATTCAATTAATAAAATTAAGCAACTACGACATCTAGCACGGTATTATCATCATATCGTACTTGTTGTATTTAAATATGAAAAAAAATTGTGAACCAAAAAAAAAAAAAATCTTTCATATATATTTTTTTCTGAAAAAAAAAAGTTTTCTTAGACTTCAATTGCATTACAAAATTGATTAGAAAAGAAGAAAGTACTATTCATGACCAAAAAAAAAAAAAAAAAAAAAAATAAAAAAAAAAAAAAAAAAAAAAATCATGACAAAAAAAAAGAAGAAAGTACGAATGTGTCAATGTCTGTAAGAAAAACATTAGCGAGATCATTATGACGATAACCCAAGTAAGAGTTACGTAATTGTGTGCGACACAATACAATACCACCGGAACTGAAAAGTTGTTTCTTTTCACAAAACTGAATCAATCGCAAACGAATGAGTTTCCATGGAAATGCTTCTTGAACTCAACTCCTTAACGCTGCTTCCAAATTCCAAATCCATAACTGTTTTGAGTAATTATGATCATATTAAAAAAACCAAAATTCAAAACAAGAATCTAACATTGCAGGTACATAGATCAAATTATGGATTCATAGATATTGAATCAGTTTCTTGGTTCACCTGAATTAGAGAAGAGACAGAGGATTACTATACAAAGAAGAAGAATGAGAGGAATGAAATGGATCATGTTTTCTGCAGATCTGAATCTTGAGTTCTCTCTTTTACCCGCTTGTGAATTCGGATCATACCTAGGCAAAACCAGCTCCACATCGTCTTCCATAGTTACAACAATCTGAGATCGAGGCGGAGATAATAATGCTGCCGGAAAATGATCCAGAACTCTAGAAGAACTTGCTGATCTACGCATCTCTCTCCTCTACCACAAGTTGTGAAGTCAAAGGTCGAATACGCATCTCTCTCCTCTACCACAAGTTGTGAAGTCAAAGGTCGAAACTTTGAAACACATTAACGCTTTTAAATACATTCACGTCAGGTAAGGTTTGACCAATGGAAAGAGAGTCAAAGAGCTAGACCCATCTTTGAAATGGTGATATCTTGTGGTGTGTTTCACAAGGATCTCTTCTCTCTCTTATATCCGAGATAAATTTGATTGCTTTGTGACTATCACTAGAGATTCTCATGTTCTTGAACGCTTGTATAGGTGAACCTTGAGGGAGTTTTAAGCAGCCAAATGCAACTGGTAGCTTCTCCTTTCGCTCTTCTTCTATATTGTGTAAAGCAAACTCTGTATCTGGTATATATCCAGTTTCATCGTCTTCTCCTTTTAGTTTCTTGTGTATTGAGTCTAGTTCAGGATGAAACAGATCACTTGATCTGAAATGATGAACCTTGACTCTTGTCTGGATCCAACTGTATCTTCGTACCTGTAACAATCAAATGAATACATTAGAGAGTCTTGTGAACCCTCTACCGACACAACATTCTTCTCTTTCATTCTCTTGTGAACCCTTGCAAGTCACAACGTCTTAACATTCTTCTCTTTCATTCTCTTGTGAACCCTTGCAAGTCACAACGTCTTCCCAACGATTCTTTGAAGTGTGGATACTAGCGAGCTGCACATACACGGATGCATTTCTCGTGTCTAGTTCAAGCTACTTAGCTACCAATTCAGACCCAACAAGCCCCAAAGGCTGTCCCAAAGACTGCAGCATGTGGGCGAAACGGCATTGATATTATCTGTTTCATTGCCTCCTACAGCTTCCCAGCCCGACCCAGAAAAGATCAACCATACACTGTCTGAGCCTACCCTATGATCATATTGTTCAATGACGCAGCATCCTTGAATGGCAATCGATCTAAGAAAGACAACATGATATTGTAGGAGAGAAAAAAAAAATTCATGATTTGTGAAAGAACATGATCAGAAAGGAGAGAAGGTGCTAGAGTTAAGACTCAAACTCCATAACATTAGACGTGGGTGTCTCAGAACATGTTTCATAAGTAAGAAAACAACAAAGAGAAGACTAAAATGGTAAATTAAAAGAGTAGTTTTCAAAAGTAAACCATCAGGGGTAAGTTTGCACAAAATCTAAAAACTGACGACACCTAGAAATTTACATGTGACAAGGAGAGACTGGTAAGGAGTAAACGGGCGGGCTGCCCGAGTATGGACGTTCTCATGGATGGATCTTACTTGGCACCAAGAGATGGGAACTGAGCGGTATCTCCAATGGCTGGGGCGGCTTCACTATGGTTGCCACCAAATCCACCACTAGAAACACCTCCACGGCCACGACCACCACGTCCACGCAGCTGGCTTCAGAAACTCATTGATGCTCACAGCCTGTAAATAAGACAACACATCCATAAGAATACTCATTGACTTCAACAAAAAAATGTTTCATTCAGACAATGATTTCAACCTTCTTAGCCTTATCTTCTTTGTCATCTTTGCGTTTGTCCTTATCGGATCCCTAAGATGAAAGAAAAGGTTCAGAATCGTGTAAGAAAGCATCTCATCGATAATGAAGAAAGGATACAGGATATATCCTACCAGCTTAATAAAGATTTCATCATTAGACTTCTTGTTCGAGAGTTGTTGCATTGTTTCGAACTCTTTAGTATCAACTTTCCTCTCAGAGGTAGTCAGCGATTGAAGAGCCTTTCAGCTGGCTTCAGAAACTCATTGATGCTCACAGCCTGTAAATAAGACAACACATCCATAAGAATACTCATTGACTTCAACAAAAAAATGTTTCATTCAGACAATGATTTCAACCTTCTTAGCCTTATCTTCTTTGTCATCTTTGCGTTTGTCCTTATCGGATCCCTAAGATGAAAGAAAAGGTTCAGAATCGTGTAAGAAAGCATCTCATCGATAATGAAGAAAGGATACAGGATATATCCTACCAGCTTAATAAAGATTTCATCATTAGACTTCTTGTTCGAGAGTTGTTGCATTGTTTCGAACTCTTTAGTATCAACTTTCCTCTCAGAGGTAGTCAGCGATTGAAGAGCCTTTCTCTTCTCCTCGAGTATTTTCTCATACTCATCAAGAGTCATTTCCTATAAAAAAAAAAAACAATAAGCAAGTTCACTGAGTTGCATTGCATCTCCAGTTATATCATTTATATTTCATTCTCTGCTTACCTTATCCTCTGGCTCTTTCGCCTCCACTTCAGCAGTATTCTCCTTGTTAGCATCATCAACAGCTGGCTTTTCTCCAACATCTTTCTCAGTCTCAACACCAGCTACTGCTTCAGCCTCACTTAAAGATCCGGAGAAGCTTCTCTTAGTCCAAATTCCCAATCACAATCACAAACATAAATACAAACCATAAACCATATACTTACGCAGCTAACTCTTCCCCTGGAGTTCCCCAATTTCCACGACCGGCTCCATCACGCTTGAAGTCACTCCTATCCAAAACATAAACTCCAACTTATGAGATTGATACAGTCATTTCAATGCCAAGATATGCAACAACAACAATGAAATGAAAGAGAAGTTAGACTAACCCTCTGCCAGTTCCACTACGACGCTCATACGTCCTACGAGGACGCTCACCTTCACCACCCTCATTACTGAATCCACCACGACGACCACCACCACTTTCACCACGGAAAGAACCACGAACGTCCTACGAGGACGCTCACCTTCACCACCCTCATTACTGAATCCACCACGACGACCACCACCACTTTCACCACGGAAAGAACCACGAGGAGCACCACCACCACCACGCCTCTCATAAGAAGACCTTGAAACATCTCCTTCCACTGAGGATCTAGTGTATTCTCCTGAATATCCATCATCACGGTTGTAACCACCTCGACCACGGCTAAATCCTCTACCACCACGCGGTGCATCACTTCTTGCCTCTCTCACTAATCAAAAACACCAAAACTAATCAGACCATCTCAATCACTCAAACCAACAATCACTAATCAAAAACACCAAAACTAATCAGACCATCTCAATCACTCAAACCAACAATCCTTGCTTCTCTCACTAATCAACAACACCAAAACTAATCAGACCATCTCAATCACTCAAATTAACAATTCACTAATCAAAAACACCAAAACTAATCAGACCATCTCAATCACTCAAACCAACAATCCTTGCTTCTCTCACTAATCAACAACACCAAAACTAATCAGACCATCTCAATCACTCAAATTAACAATCCTTGCCTCTCTCACTAATCAGTAACACCAAAACTAATCAGATACCAATCTCAATCACTCAAAACTAACAATACACAACTCCATGAATAATCAAGAGAATCTACAATAAAGATCGAATTTTTCTGATTAAATATTGATTATGAGAAGAAACAGAAACCTCACCGGCTTGAGTAGCAATAAAGATCGAATTTTTCTGATTAAATATTGATTATGAGAAGAAACAGAAACCTCACCGGCTTGAGTAGGAGGAAGTGGCTTTGAGGGAAGCTTAGGAGTTGACTTAGAAGGCAAACTCGAAATCTGTCCAGACTTTTTGGATTTATCAGTTTTTTCGATGGAAACGGCGAGCTGGCTTGGATCCTCAACATCATCACCCAACAAAGCAAAAGGGTTCAAAGTTGCCATAATCTTAAAACAATCCAAGTGATAAAGAAAAACCCTAGCTTTATTTCAGACGGAGACTAACACCACTAGTGATTAAACGAAGTCATGGGTTGATAGATCTAAAAGAGTAAACTTTAGGATGAAGAAGACGAAATGGGTATAGAGGGACTTGTTGTTGGGGAAGATAAAGATATTTTTTATAAAAGGAAAGTGGATAAAATGTGGGATATATAATTTGGGTATGGTGCTATAAAGCGGTGGTGACTGGTGACTGGTGACTGGTGACTAAAGTTAGATGGATTTAAAACTCGGCTGCCTCTGGTTTTTGTCGGTTACTATTTTTGTTTTAGGGATTTGGTAGCTGAGATCCGTCTGTTTTTGACTCTTCCGGCAAAATATGTAAGATTGCATAATTATACTACTATGGTTTAACCTATCTTTCACCGTCTTGATGATAAATTGCTATTGCCGAAAAGAAGAAAAAAAAAAACATCCGCAGCTGCCTCAATGATTAGGTGTATAAAATTGTATGATAAAATAAATATTATGAACCAGAGTTAGCTGTTTTGCACAGAAAATGAAATCTCTTTTATTGATCAAACTTAGCTACAAGTCTTCCCTAGGTGATATTAATATTAACATTTAGTGATATATGCCCACCTAGATTTTTTTTTCTTGCAATCCTGAGAAAGTAATTGTGTTCTTTAAATGTATTGAACTATCTTCATATTTAATGATAAATTTAGGTGACAAAAAAATATATAATGGTAATTATTTTAGTTTTAATTATATATATATATATATCTTATTATATAAAGTAGGATTTTTAGACAAAACCATATCTTATATCAAATGTTGTCGTATTGCTCGTATCCAGCCGTATCAGATGAAAAAGATGGTTGGGTGGGGTGGGACCCACCGAAATTAGCTAGAGCGACGTGAACGCGATACGTGTCAAACATGCGACACGAGTCAACTCACCTTAATCCAATCATTGATTTTTAATTTTATTATTTAGTGAGTTAATTTATTAATATTATATTTACTTTCCTAAAAAAATGTGTAATAATCAAATAGAAGTTTCTCAAAATGTTAAGTTCTAAAATGTAAATCAGGTAATTTACATTTTAGATGATATTCATAATTAAAAATGTTAAATTTTTAATGTAATCAACTTTGAAAATTAACATTTTTATTTTAAAACGTTTAATCAAAAAACAAAATATTTACATAATAATAATAATTTTTAAAATGTTAAGTATATTAACATGTATTATTGTAGTTACATATAAATTAAATAGATCTTATTCGTCTCAAAATGTTAAGTATATTAACATGTATTATTGTAGTTACATATAAATTAAATAGATCTTATTCGTCTCAATTCATCTTGAAAACAAAATTGTAATGTTAAGCGTTCGAGCCACGGTTCTTGAAAAGTCATCTGATCTCGGAGTTGTGTTTGACACAAACGTATATTGAAGTGGATGTCGGATATAATCTAGAACGAGTAGGGGACTAATTAGATTTATAACGGAGACACGAAGAGCTGTAGTCTAGAACGAGTAGGAGACTAACTAGGTTTATAACGGAGAGAGGGGGGAGACATTGTTTTTATAGAATAGGGGTATAGAATCGTGATTAACAAATGACTAGAGTTGAGCAAATATGGTATTGAGACTCCTCTCATAATGAAAATTTCAGGATATGGTGTCTTTAAGGAGAATCACTTTTTTGATGATGGTTAGTTAAATATTTTATTATTTTTAGTTCTTATTGGTTAATGAGTAATATAGTTCATCATGTTCTTAATGCATGGGAAAATATTATATGTGTATACATGGTGCTGAAGATCATAATTGAAATGGTGAGACTGAGATTCGCGACTAAATCCAATTGTCGTAATATATTATAAATATACACAATTGTTAGCGTATATTTATAATCTATAAATTTAGAATAGGAGAGGAAGTTTGTTTAAATTTGGTCATTAAATATGTACATTTATTTCTATTATATAATTAGTATCTTCATCATAATCTAGCAGCGAATATCCATAAAATGTTAAACTCAACATCTCTTGAAAAGAATTTAACATTCTTTAGTGCGTGATTTTAAAACTAATTTTTTTCAATCATAATATTCCATAGTTTACAAGCCACTTGATAGTTATTTTTATAGTCTATCTGTATTAGATTTTCAATCATAATATTCCATAGTTTACAAGCCACTTGATAGTTATTTTTATAGTCTATCTGTATTAGATTGGTCGTAATCTTATAATACACAAGCATTCTATATATGTCAGCGTATTAGTTTGGAAGCCCTCCGATCTGCTTAGACTTTAAAAGGAGATCGAGATGAAAATAGAGTCTTCATAATCATTGTCTTCACCAGCTTCTTCTGTTTTGGGATTATACTCCTTTTTTTTACAAGTTGCTATCATCTTTTTATTTGATAATCTGTAATCTATATTATTTTAATTTGTCAAGTTCTACATTTATATTTAAATTTTTAAATGAAATCAAATCAAAGAAGATAGTTGCAGTAACATCTGTAATTGTAAAGCTATTAGTTAGATTTCGATTCATTATAATATAATGGACTAGAATTATTTACATGTATATATTCTTATATACTAGAGATTAAAATCTCGTGCATCGCACGTGTTCAACTAAATTAGTAAATAAATTAAACACTGTAATTTGTAATTTATATTTATAAGAATAATAATATTTTTAATTAATAAATAATATAATCAAAATTAATAAATTATTTAGAAATTTTAATTTTAATATAAAATTTTCATTTAATAGTCATACCTTTCCCAATATTATCCATTGCATCCTCGAAAATTCTGGTTGCTTCGCGTCGTGACTCGTTGTGTACGTTGATTGCTCTTTAGCATAGTCCATTGCTTGCCCTGCAGTTTCTATAACATCTGTAGTATATTTAGATCCTTCTTTGACTCTTTCGTAAAGTTTCTATAACATCTGTAGTATCTTTAGATCCTTCTTTGACTCTTTCGTATGCTTTGTAATCATTATAAATCTAATAAGTAAACAAACTGCAAAATTAAAGAAAAACATACGTTTTAGGTCAATCTCAGACCGCGTCTAGAAAATATAGTTGAGAGAATTATTTTTGTGTCAATAATGATAGTGGAGATAATGACTACTCTATTTATAATATAAATGGTTAATTATTACAATATAAATGGTTAATTTCCAATTAATATCATTTAAATATTCATTTTTAAATATTTAAAATGTTATTTTCTAAAGTTAATATTTTTTAGTGAACAACGAACAATTTTATTAAAATATTTAAATATTTATTTTCTTAATTTTTTAATAGAAAATCAATTCTTAATAATCTAAATTAGGAAATTATAATTTAACGGCTGAGA
>CM071716.1:25856393-25870152 GCA_036630335.1 Physaria fendleri | reverse complement strand
CGTTACTATTGTTATGTTTGCTCTATGCACATTGTTATCTAACTAGTTCTTTGCAGATCACATGTGGAGCTTCGAATTAACCGATCAGATACCCAAAAATGGGAGCTGACAAAACCCATTCCTCTAGATGCTGAGGGAAGTTTAGTTGACTCTGTAATTGGAGAAAGCCCTGATGTCCATTATATATATCTACATATGTATTAAGGTGTATTGTGTAGTTCGATAGTCCTTCATTCGCTTTCTCTAGCCTTTTAGCTAAGATGATGTTTTTTTCTCAATTCTCTGGATAATCATTTGTATCTGGCTTTATCTCATGATTAACCCACAGTCTTTGTGACTTTTGTTCTTTTGAAAAATTGTCTCAGGATGAGTCGTTGAAGACAGAGGCCGACACACCCTGAAGTAATATGAATCTTTTTTTTTTTTTTTTTTTTTTTTTTTTTTTTTTTTGTCATTTGGCCGAACATATAAGTCTTACAAGGTCTGATTTTTGTATTATGTTGTTTTCATATTTGGTGTAGCCATGAAAAATGGTGGTCTTGTGGTTTAATGGATATATATGAACGATTACAAACTCATGTGGCAACCATGCCCTGGTCTTGTGGTTTAATGGATATATGAACCATTACAATCTGGTGGTTTCTGCACCAGATCATCCATTACAAACTCATCGTTTAATGGATATATGAACGAACATAAACAAGTACACACGTCATATGCATTCTTCTACACAAATATCCTCCGAAAAAATTCTCGATGTTAGTGTTACCGATGGTTTACAAATATCCTTGGAAAATTTTTATCTAGGAGATCGGTTTAGTTTACCGATAGTTTATTGCTAGGTTAGGTGATTTAGCGACTCAGGTACTTGGAATTAGGCGGAATGCTCTAGTTAGCGATGTCGTTCGGGATGGTACTTGGTTCCTGAGGAACAACCGTCGTCGGGTTTTTTTTTTCAGGAGGTCATAACGACTATCCGTGCATTACCACCACCACAACCCAACGATTCCCCCGATAAGATCATGTGGCGTGCTCCAGACAAACTGCTTGACTCTTTTAAATCTACTCTCGTGTGGTATCAGATCCGCCAGACATCTCCCATCAAGGCTTGGTCCAAAGTGGTATGGTTCTCGTATGCTATTCCTCGATATTCTTTTATTACTTGGCTTGCTGTTTTGGATCGTCTAGGTACGGGAGTTCGCTCTGCTATCTGGGGACATCACCAAGCCTGTACCTTTTGTGGTGACCCTACAGAGTCTCGGGATCATCTCTTTTTCGCCTGCCCTTATTCCTTTACGGTGTGGTATGATTTGGGACATCGGCTGATCGGCAGCACAATTTCCCTAGGATGGCATTACACTCTCACCTCAGTTCAGCGAAGTCGACGCACAGCGCATGATAATATTCTTTACCGTCTTCTCTTTCAAAGTGTGATATACCATCTTTGGCGGGAAAGGAACAATAGGATCCATGGACAGCCTCCTTCTCACCCCACCCAAAATTGCTCGAGCCATAAAACGCGATATTGCCGGGAAGATCGCAGCAACAAAAAATGTTCCGTCCGACCCACTTCTCACTCGTTGGCTTACCCTTACACACGGTATTTGAAAATTCTGTTTTTTTTTTCCGATTGACCTTGGTGTCTCTTTTGCAGGTGACGTAAAGTTCATCAGGATTTCTTTTTCCTTTGCTTTTATTTTTAATTTATGATTTGGGACATCGGCTGATCGGCAGCACAATTTCCCTAGGATGGCATTACACTCTCACCTCAGTTCAGCGAAGTCGACGCACAGCGCATGATAATATTCTTTACCGTCTTCTCTTTCAAAGTGTGATATACCATCTTTGGCGGGAAAGGAACAATAGGATCCATGGACAGCCTCCTTCTCACCCCACCCAAAATTGCTCGAGCCATAAAACGCGATATTGCCGGGAAGATCGCAGCAACAAAAAATGTTCCGTCCGACCCACTTCTCACTCGTTGGCTTACCCTTACACACGGTATTTGAAAATTCTGTTTTTTTTTTCCGATTGACCTTGGTGTCTCTTTTGCAGGTGACGTAAAGTTCATCAGGATTTCTTTTTCCTTTGCTTTTATTTTTAATTCTATTTTGGGTTTGTTGTTTATTTAGTTTTTGAACTATTCTTATAAAAACAGACCTCACGGATTTGTAAATATTTTTCCAACATACATCAATAAAGCAACGCATTTTACCAAAAAAATTTGAATATACATTGTTTGTATTTTGATACACATCCAGATAAAAGTTAATTTTAGATAAACATTAAAATAAAATAAAAAATTATAATTATCCGTGATTAAATATGGTTTATCGATTAATTTTTAATAATTACATATTTGTAAATATGGTTCGTGAAAATGATTCTTAATATGATGCCCAAATTTTTTTCTTTCTCAAGTAATATATAAGGGATATTTGTTTAGTACAATATATTTTTACTAAATAAATAATAATTGTACATAAATATTAATTTTAGATAAATATCAAAATAAAATTTAAAATTGTAATTATTCGTGACTAAATATGGTTTATCAATTTATTTTTAATTCTAATGATATATTTGTAAATATGATTAGTGAAATGTGATTCTGGTGATAATACTAATTTTTTGGCGGGAAAGGAACAATAGGATCCATGGGCAGCCTCCTTCTCACCCCACCCAAATTGCTCGAGCCATAAAACACGATTTTTCCAGGAAGATCGCAGCAACAAAAAATGTTCCGTCCGACCCACTTCTCACTCTTTGGCTCACCCTTACACACGGTATTTGAAAATTCTGTTTTTTTTTGTCGATTTACTTTGGTGTCTCTTTTGCAGGTGACGTAAAGTTCATCCAGGATTTCTTTTTCCTTTTGTTTAATTCTATTTTGGGTTTGTTGTTTATTTAGTTTTTGAACTATTCTTATAAAAACACACGGATTTGTAAATATTTTTCCAACATACATCAATAAAGCAACGCATTTTACCAAAAAAATTTGAATATACATTGTTTGTATTTTGATACACATCCAGATAAAAGTTAATTTTAGATAAACATTAAAATAAAATAAAAAATTATAATTATCCGTGATTAAATATGGTTTATCAATTTAATTGTATTACATTTTTGCAAATATGGTTCGTGAAAATGATTCTTAATATGATGCCCAAATTTTTTTCTTTCTCAAGTAATATATAAGGGATATTTGTTTAGTACAATATATTTTTACTAAATAAATAATAATTGTACATAAATATTAATTTTAGATAAATATCAAAATAAAATTTAAAATTGTAATTATTCGTGACTAAATATGGTTTATCAATTTATTTTTAATTCTAATGATATATTTGTAAATAGGATTAGTGAAATGTGATTCTGGTGATAATATTAATTTTTTTTTTCATTCTCCAATAATATATAGAGAATATTTGTTTAGCATCAAATATTTTTTACTAAGTAAATAATAATTGTAGATAAACATTAATATCCCCTATATATTATTTGAGAAGCAAAAAAGCTTAGGTGTCGTCGCCAGAATCACTCTCACGGACAATAAATATTAAACTGTAATTATCTGTGATTAACCTTAGTTTTTTCAAAAAAAAATTAATTATAATGATATATATTTGTGTATATGGTTCGTGAGAGTTATTTTGGTGATGACATCAAACTTTTTTTCCTTCTATGGAGATATTTATTTAGTAACAATATTTTTTTTTACTAACTAAATATAACTGTTAGATAAATATTAAATATAGATAATATTAAAATACTTTTTAAAATTGTAACTATCCATGATTAAACGTGGTTTATTAATCTATTTTTATTTATAATGATATATTTGTAAATATAGTTAATGAGAGTGATTCGCGTGATGATACATAATTTTTTTTTAATTTTCAATTAATATATAGGAGATTTTATATATTTTGTTTAGATATTTTATAACTTTAAAATTAATGGCTCAAGATATTTTGAAATCAATGACAAATCAATTTTTGTGTCATTTGTTGCAATCACAATTAATGAAAATCAAAGTTATTTAATTTCAAAATATTAGTATAAGTATTTAAACCCAAAAGTTCTGTGTAGGTGTTGTGTTTGTCTCAAAACCAAAATAAACAAAAGCTCAGACTAAAGGAGGAAGAGGACAACCATGGGATATAGCATCCCTCGGGATCTGACGATTGAAATCTTAATAAGATTACCTGCCAAATCTATATTCAGATTTAGATGTGTGTCGAAGTCATGGCGTTCCATCATCACTAGCAAACAATTTATGGACGCTTTCATGTCTCTGTCTCTTACTCGACCTCGTCTTGTCGTTGCTCTCGTTGATGGTAATGAAGATCGAATATTTTTCTTCTCTTCACCTCATCAAAAACGTTCCCTTTTGTCTTCATCTTCAATGTTAGTCGCTGAAAGGTACAACTTGCTGATGCCAAAAGCCACTTGTTATTTTAATCACATATGCAATTCAGTTCGTGGTTTCGTATGTTGTCGCCATGGGAATTGGGTCGTGGTATGTAATCTAACCACAGGACAAGTCATACACTTAATCGATATGAACTATAATAATTATAATTTTGACATGTACTTGGGATACGATCCAAACAGCGATCAGTACAAAGTATTGCGCATTATGTCTCCGAAGTCCTCTAATTCACATGTTGAACATAGTGTACGCACATTGGGAGGTCAACAATCTTCTAACTTATGGAGGCCCATCAAAACCAGCATCGTTTATTATTATTGTCGTTCACAAGATAGTGTATGCATTGATGGTATTGTGTATTACAAATGCGGAATCAAAGAACAACAGGATAGGATCGGTTGCTTCGATGTTGGGTCTGAGTTACTACGTCTTATTAAAATACCTGAAGATAAAATACCTAAAGATGACCTAACAAACTATCTTGGAAAATTAGCGGTGTACTACTCTTCTGATAATGGACTTATATTATGGGTTCTTGATGATGTCAAGAAACAAGTATGGTCTAAGAAGACTTATAGTTTTCAATCTTTAACCTCTTCAATGTTCTCGAGATTTGGGTTTAGCGGAGTCACTGCTTCTGGAGAGATCGTTTATGTTCCATCTATTTATGTTGCACGACGTGATTCTGATTCTCTCGAACTTCTTTGTTATGATGTGGAGAAGATGGATAGAAAAGTTAAAGTTGAAGGTCTCTCAAAAATTGGTCGTCTTCATCCCTTTATTCTATGTTCCTATGTAGAAAATATAGTCTATTTGTAGTTTAATATAATTAGAATTGAAAAATAGATTTAACAAAAAAAAAAAAATTGTATTCTAATATTGTATTCTAATATAATTAGAATTGAAAAATAGATTTAACAAAAAAAAAAAAATTGTATTCAATAATATTCAAAATATTCCTAAAATATATAATTGATTAGTTATGTGTTCCAATTTTTTTATTTATTTAACAGCTAAACATCATTTGACGGATCCATTTGATTTCTTTAATAAGTTCATGACTAAAAATAATTCCGCAAAAATTCGCGCCTTACATTGGATTTTTTCATAATTTCAGCATTTATTTGACTTTTTTTAACCTTTCTTTTTTTCTTCTCAATAAATATATAGGAAGATTTTACTTCCTTTTTGTAGATATTTTATAACCTTACTCAATAAATATATAGGAAGATTTTACTTCCTTTTTGTAGATATTTTATAACCTTAAAATTAATGACACAGGATATTTTGAAATCAATAACAAATCAAATTTTTACCATTTGTTGCAATCACAATTAATGAAAATCAAAGTTTCCTAATTTCAAAATATTATTAGGTATCAATATTTAAACCCAAAAGTTCTTGTTTAGGTCTTGTGTTTTGTCTCTCCTTTTACAACCAAAAAAAAAAAAAAAAAAAAAAAAAAAATCGGTGTTAGTCGCTGAAAAGAAAACCTTGACGATTCCACAAGTCAGATCTGATGATTACGTATGCAATTCAGTCCGTGGTTTCCTCTGTTGTCGCATCGGGTATGTGTTCATGGTATGTAATCCAACCACTGGACAAGTCATACCCTTAAACGATATGAACTATGATAATTATAATGTTAGCATGTACTTGGGATACGATCCAAACAACAATCAATACAAAGTACTGCGCATTATGTCTCCGAAATTCTCTAATTCACATGTTGAACATAGTGTACGCACGTTGGGAGGTCAACCATCTTCTAACTCATCATGGAAGCCCATCACTACCAGTATCCTTTATAACGGTTGTTGTTACCCACGTGGTTGTGGTGTATGCATTGATGGTGTTGTGTATTACACATGCGAAACCATAGAACAACGTAGTAGGATCAGTTGCTTCGATGTTGGGTCCGAGCAACTAAGTCTTATTAAAACACCTGAAGGTTCCCTAAATAACTTCTCTGAGCTAACAAACTACCTTGGAAAATTAGCTGTATACTGCTATATTGATAATGGATTTAGTTTATGGGTTCTTGATGATGTCAAGCATCGAGTATGGTCTAAAAGAACTTACATCTTTCAATCTCTTCCTCCTTCAATGTTCTCTGACTTTCGCTTTAGGGAAGTCACTTCTTCTGGAATCTTTCAATCTCTTCCTCCTTCAATGTTCTCTGACTTTCGCTTTAGGGAAGTCACTTCTTCTGGAGAGTTCGTTCATGTTGCAAGATGTGATTCAGATTCTCTTGAGCTCTTTTGTTATGATGTGGAGAAGAAGAGAGAAAGAAAAGTTAAAGTTGAAGGACTCTCAGAAATTGGTCATCTTTATCCCTTTATATTATGTTCCTATGTTGAAAATTTAGCCTATTTGAAGTAATAATTAAAAGATTGTTCCATTCCAAACTTAATTCTTCTTTTTGCAATTATTCAATAAATCTCATTTCATATA
Organism: Physaria fendleri; assembly: GCA_036630335.1. Lineage (NCBI taxonomy): Eukaryota > Viridiplantae > Streptophyta > Magnoliopsida > Brassicales > Brassicaceae > Physaria > Physaria fendleri. The sequence continues at coordinate 25,863,257 of CM071716.1, read as the reverse complement.
AGATTGTTCCATTCCAAACTTAATTCTTCTTTTTGCAATTATTCAATAAATCTCATTTCATATATTGCTGTAATCAAAGTTTTTGTTTTGTTCATCAAGCAATATGCTTGTACGGATTACTGAGACATCCAAATCTTCAATATATTCATCAAATAGAGCAGATTCGAAACTTGGGGACAAGACTTATTTTATTCTCTTCCCAAGCTTTGATGCATGAGAATATACTTACCATCTAAGGCATTTTTGTTTTGCCACAAACAAATTTATCCTGTTTTCTGGCATAAATTAAACTCGAATTGAAAAATAAACTAAACCAAAAAAAAAAGATATATAGTAGTAACTGAAAAGAAGATCGAACAAAAATAAGCGGATAATCACACAAAAAATTATGGTTCGTGAGATTGATTTTGGCGATGATACTTGACCTTTTTTTTTCTCAAATAATGTATAGGGTATATTTGTTTAGTAACAATATTTTTGCTAAATAAATAATAATTGTAGATAAATATTATTTTTAGATAAATAGTAAAATAAATTATAAAATTGTAATTATCTGTAGTTAAATATGGTTTATCATTTTAAATTATAATGATATATTTGTAAGTAATATTCGTGAGACTGATTCTAACAATGACACCTAAACTTTTTTATTTATCAATTTAATAATAGATAGAAGATATTTGTTTAGTAATAATATATTTTTTCACCAAGTAAATAATAATTGTAGATAAATTATTAATCTTAGATAAACATCAAAATAAATTTTAAAATTGTAATTATCTATGATTAGATATAATTTGTCAATTCATTTTTTAATTATAGTGATATATGTTTGTGAATATGGTTCTTGAGAGTGATTCTAGTGATGACATCTAAACTTTTTTTCTTTCTTTCTCAATTAATATATAGGAAATATTTGTTTAGCAACAATATATTTTTTACTAATTAAATAATAATTGTAGATAAACATTAGTTTTAGATAAACATTAAAATTATTTTTTACTAATTAAATAATAATTGTAGATAAACATTAGTTTTAGATAAACATTAAAATAAAATTTAAAATTGTAATAATCCGTGATTAAATGTCATTTATCAATTCATTTTTATTTATAATAACATATTTGTAACTTTCTTTTTTCTTCTCAAAATAAATATATAGGATGATATTACTTCCTTTCTGTAGATATTTTATAACCTTAAAATTAATGGCACAGGATATTTTGAAATCAATAACAAATCATTTTTTACCATTTGTTGGAATCACAATTAATGAAAATCAAAGTTTCTTAATTTTCAAAATATTAGTACAAGTATTTAAACCCAAAAGTTCTGTGTAAGTGTTGGGTTTGTCCAAAAAAACAAAATAAACAAAAGCTCAGACTAAAGGAGGACAATGAAGAGGAAGATGCCAACCATGGGATATAGCATCATCCCTCAGGATCTGATTAGTGAAATCTTAATAAGATTACCTGCCAAATCTTTGTTCAGATTTAGATGTGTGTCAAAGTCATGGCGCTCCATCATCACTAGCCAACAATTTATCGACGCTTTCATGTCTCTGTCTCTTACTCGACCTCGTCTTGTCGTTGTTCTCGTTGATGGTAGTGACCGTCGAATGTCTTTCTTCTCTACACCTCACCAAAGTTGTTCCTCTTTGTCTTCATCTTCAATGTTAGTCGCTGAAAGGTACAACTTGCTGAAGCCAAAAACCGCTTGTTATTTTAATCACATATGCAATTCAGTTCGTGGTTTCGTATATTGTCGCCATGGGAATTGGGTCGTGGTATGTAATCTAACCACAGGACAAGTCATACAGCTAATCGATATGAACTATGATGATTATATTTTTAACATGTACTTGGGATACGATCCAAACAGCGATCAATACAAAGTATTGCGCATTATGTCTTCGACTTTATGTAATTCACATGTTGAACATAGTGTACGCACGTTGGGAGGTCAAGGATCTTCTTACTTATGGAGGCCCGTCAAAACCAACATCATTTATTATTATGGTTTTTCGCAAAATAGTGTATGCATTGATGCTGTTGTGTATTACAAATGCCGAATCAAAGAACAAGAGGGTAGGATTGGTTGCTTCGATGTTGGGTCCGAGAAATTAAGTCTTATCGAAACACCGAAACAAAGAACAAGAGGGTAGGATTGGTTGCTTCGATGTTGGGTCCGAGAAATTAAGTCTTATCGAAACACCTGAAGAATTCTCAGGTTCCCAAAGTACCTTCTCTGAGCTAACAAACTATCTTGAAAAGTTAGCTGTGTACTGCTATATGGACAATGGATTTAGATTATGGGTTCTTGATGATGTCAAGAATCAAATATGGTATAAGAGGACTTACATCTTTAAATCTTTGACCCCTTCAGTGTCCTCTGACTTTCGCTTTAGGGCCGTCAATTCTTCTGGAGAGATCGTTTATGTTGCAGTTGAACGATGTGATTCAGATTCTCTTGAGCTGTTTTGTTTTGATGTGGAGAAGAAGAGAGAAAGAAAAGTCTCTCTTGAGCTGTTTTGTTTTGATGTGGAGAAGAAGAGAGAAAGAAAAGTCAAAGTTGAAGGACTCTCAGAAATTGGTCATCTCTATCCCTTTATATTATGTTCCTATGTAGAAAATTTAGCCTATTTGTAAGTTTAATTAAAGATTGTTCCATTCCAAACTTAATTCTTCTTTTTGCAATTATTCAATAAATCTCATTTCATATATAATATATTGCTGTAGTCAAAGTTTTTGTTTTGTTCATCAAGCAATATGCTTGTACGGATTGCTGAGACATCCAAATCTTCAATATATTCATCAAGCAATATGCTTGGCGGCAAAAGATTCTCCATTATTTTCTTCAACTCTTATTGTTGCAGATAGTTTGGCTAAGCAGGTTAGATGTGTACCAAAATACAAACAACGTAAACTCAAATTAAATTAAACCGATCTTCTACTTTAAACGTCAGGACTCACTCACTCTGTGTGGTTTCTGGTCATGATCGTTGACCAGGAACCACAAGTTTTGATGGTTTCTGGTCATGGTCGTTGACCAGGAACCACAAGTAGCGCATCGAAAGATCACATTAATAGGAAGAAGCCTTACGGGTAATACATGTTCAACGGTTTTAACTTTTTTTAAGAAAGATTTCAATCAGTATTAGAGAGAACCTTGAATGGTATACTTTGGTAAATGTGAGTCTTTGTTTTGAACATTTGAACCACATAAAAGACATCTTTGGTAGACTATGTTTTCCGAATCCTTATTGTCTTATGTTTCATTTACCTCTGTAGCTCGATTAATTCTCGCCATGGTCATGTAATGATGAAGACTATGTAATAGACTTACCAAATTGTAATTGAGGAGATGTAGACCAAAGTCTGTCCTGTAAAGCCAAAAATTCTTCAAACCCCCTTAAGCCTAGTGTCCTAAATGCATTCTTTGCCATTTGGAAGAATACTACGAAGTACTAACTATTAACTCAGTCAGCTTAGAGGGTCTAGAAAAGTAGAAAAGTAGAACTTTGTATCAGTTTGGTTTGATTTCTTAGAGCAGTCACTGACTCTCCTATTGTACAACTACCTCGTGTAATAACACAGCTAAAGGATTGGTGGAAAACAGAGGGAAAATACATATTAGACAATGGTGAGAACTTGTGCTCTCTGCTTTCAGCTTAATACAGGAGAAAGACATAATTACTCAAACAACAATGGAAGCAAATTGATGCAAATTCATCAACCATAAAGTCCACCTCAAGATGCAAATTTATAAGCAAAAAAAAAGCGAAAAGGCAAAACTTTTATGAGAATTTTTACAAATTCAAGAAAGCTACAATGGAAGTAAATTGATTGCCATCATAATAAGCATAAGAATTTCTCATAGTTGTTTTCCATTCTAGCAAACAAAATTGATTGCCATCATAATAAGCATAAGAATTTCTCATAGTTGTTTTCCATTCTAGCAAACATTAACCCAAAGATTCAATAATCCATAACTCCCTCATAATAAATCAGACCCTCCTTGATAAGTTATGCAGAAAAAAAAAGCTTACGCAGAAAATAACTCCCTCATAATAAATCAGACCCTCCTTGATAAGTTATGCAGAAAAAAAAAGCTTACGCAGAAAAAATGGACAAGATTCAAGAACATTGACAAAGAACAATATTAGGTAAGGGAGAAAGAGAACACGCTACGATGTTGGAGAAGAAGATGAGGAAAGAGGACGAGGAGGAGGAGGCAAGAGTTGATGTAGATTCTGAGGAGACCTGTTTTGGCTCTGAGTTGCTCTTAGTATGAAAGGATGTTGCAACAGCTGATTCGCACTTCGTCTCCTAGCTGGATCTCTCTGCAAACAACACGAGATAAAATGACGAAATTCCGGTGAAGCTGTTGGAGGAGCTTCCGGCGGCTGTGCCATACAAATGGCACACATAATAAAATGACGAAATTCCGGTGAAGCTGTTGGAGGAGCTTCCGGCGGCTGTGCCATACAAATGGCACACATAAGGCTTGCCCAATCACCTTGTCTACTCACAGGGAAAGGAAATCTCCCCAAATAAAACTCTAGAATGCTAACACCTAAACTCCAAATATCTCCAGCGTAACCATCGTATTGACCATGATTCAGATCAGTGTTAATCCGCTCAGGACTCATGTAAGCAATGGTTCCAACAGATGAATTACAAGGATCCATGGTCTGTGCCAAGATCCTACTAACTCCAAAGTCTGCAATTTTGACATTACCAGAAGAGTTTATGAGGAGATTCGAAGGCTTGATGTCACGGTGAACGATGTGACGGCCATGGAGATAAGCCAAGCCACTAAGAATCTGACGAGATAGATCAGCTAATTGTTGCTCTTTCCACACATGAGCACCTTCTAAAGATCCTTTATCCATAAACTCAAGCAAAACCTGTATCTCACCCTTCTGATCAAACATCTCGTGACATTTCACCACGTTTGGGTGATTCACATCTCGTAAAATCTCAATCTCTCTACAGATCTGACGTCTCACCGTCTCCTCGTGATTCCCATAAATCACCTTGAGTGCGTAAACACGAGACGTCGGACGGTGAACCACTTTGTAAACCGTTCCACCAGCTCCACTTCCGATCCGGTTCCCACGCTCTAAATCCGAATAGTTCTTCGGTTCCGAGGAGGTAGAAGATGCCAAACCACCGGAAGACGGCAAGGATCCGCTAGAGGATTGAGCAGAAGGCGGTGGGAGAGGAAGAGGAATAGTTCTTCGGTTCCGAGGAGGTAGAAGATGCCAAACCACCGGAAGACGGCAAGGATCCGCTAGAGGATTGAGCAGAAGGCGGTGGGAGAGGAAGAGGTACAGCCAGGGAAACATCGCGCTGCGGGAGCGGCAAGGTAAGGTCTGGACGACGGCGAGGACGGCTCTTAGCCGGTGCGCCAACTCCTTGCGGAGATTGAATCGGTCTCATCGATGGATTTATAGTTTCTGAGCTTGATTTCTTCATAAATCACGATCTGAAAATTCCAAAAAAGGTCGATCGATTCAAAGATCTTCGTCTCTCTGGAATCGTCTTCCTTGTAGGCTTGGAAGACCAAATCGATTCGTTCTTCGTAGCAAATTAGCGATCAAAACCAAAAGAGAATGAAAGTTGAATTTGTGTCGAAGGTTTTGAGCATTAACCATGTAATATGCTTTCCCGCTTTAACCTTCATCAGCCACTCAAACGCTGTAAATTTGGATTCTTTTGGCGTTCCTTTGGAATCCCAGATGCTATTTTGGTGGGATCATTTTTGTCTTCCTCTTGTTTATCGTCAGAGCCATTTCTGGTTCGCTCCGATAACTTGACGTTTCCAACAACGACTAAACCTTCTGATCAAGACCTGATTTTACCGATGAATAAGATCATAGCAAGATGTGTACGTTCAGGTGATATAGATGGAGCTCTTAAAGTGTTTCATGGTATGAAAGCTAAGAATACCGTTACCTGGAATACTCTGCTCATGGGGTTTTCTAAAGATCCAAGTAGAATTACTGAAGCGCACCAACTGTTCGATGAAATCCCTGAACCAGATATTTTCTCCTGCAACATCATGTTGTCATGCTATGTTCGTAATGGTTGTTCGATGAAATCCCTGAACCAGATATTTTCTCCTGCAACATCATGTTGTCATGCTATGTTCGTAATGGTCACTTCGAGAAGGCCCAGAGCTTTTTTGATCGGATGTTATTCAAAGATGCGGTGTCATGGAACACGATGATCACAGGGTATGCACGGAGACGGATAATGGAAAAAGCTCGGGAATTATTCTATGCCATGACGGAGAAAAACGAAGTTTCTTGGAATGCTATGATCTCTGGATACATTGAATGCGGGAATTTGGAAGAGAAAAACGAAGTTTCTTGGAATGCTATGATCTCTGGATACATTGAATGCGGGAATTTGGAAATGGGGCATTGGAACTGATAAGATCAATGCCATTTAGACCTCACGCTGCAGTCTTTGGGACGCTCTTAGGAGCTTGTAGAGTACACAAGAATGTAGAATTGGCTGAATTTGCAGCCGAGAAGCTACTTGAACTAGACCCGAGAAATGTAGCTGCATATGTGCAGCTTGCGAATATCTACGCCTCGAAGAATCGTTGGGAAGATGTTGCAAGGGTTCGGAAGAGAATGAAAGAGAGCAATGTTGTAAAGGTAGAGCAAGTCAAAATTTGTTGATTCTATATTCCATTTACAAGACTCTTATGTAATCACTTGATTGTTTCAGGTACCAGGCTACACTTGGATTGAGATTCAAAATAAGGTTCACCATTTCCGATCAAACGATAGGATTCACCCAGATCTAGACTTAATACACAAGAAACTGAAGGAATTGGAGAAGAAGATGA
>CM071716.1:25846254-25856383 GCA_036630335.1 Physaria fendleri | reverse complement strand
TGATGGCGGAGATAGTTAAATCTAAGTCCAGGGGATCCAATTTAGGTTGAAGCGTTGAGAGAAACTAGAACTTACCGAAGCAAGAGCTGTTTCTAGGCAACCAAACGCTGACTTCCAAAACGCGGGGGCAAGATTTAGAGTGAGGACAAGCAACAATGGAGGAAGAGAACTTCCATGAGAGACTAGAAATCTAGAACACTCTTTCACAGATTCTTCAACCTCAAGCTCAATGGGAGAATCAAGCAACAGGCAAGTGAAAACTCACCAGAAGCCATGGGACAACCATTCTCTGAACCGTCACTAGCAAACGGCAGAGGGACGAAGGGGAGAACCGAGACCGTCGAGAGAGCAAATCAAGACCACCAGAACAGCCTCTGAGAACCAGCAGAGAAGATTAAACTCGGATCAAGACGAAACCGCATAACCCCAATTGTAACACCATGGAGAGAGGAAGAAGATGAACAGAGAAACCATCGAAGCTTCAAAATCCGAAATCGAGCCCGTCAGATCGCGTTAGAGGATGTTCAACCGCGAAAAACTAAAGGGGGCCCTCCCAATCACGGCGTTGAAGGCCGGACGGGAGGCAAACGGCGGATCTGAGATTAGGTTTTTTTTTTTAAGGCCGGACGGGAGGCAAACGGCGGATCTGAGATTAGGTTTTTTTTTTTTCTCCTTTTTGTCGCGAAGAGAGAGAAACGGGTAACCTGATATTTAATAAAAATCTTTAAAAATAATATATAGAAGAACACTAATAAAACAAACTTAAAAGGACTCATAACGATCAAGCAAACAACAACTATCTTTCTGTGTTTTGTCTGTTTTTACATTACAAAATTGTCATAATAAACACTGATGACATGATGTCACAGAGAGTAGCACTATGATCCTTGGTCACTAGTACACGATGAAAATCTTTAAGTGCAGGGTGGGTCAATATTTGGTTATTATATCTTTAACCAGGCCCAGCCCATTAAATTCCTTTTTTTTTTTTTCTTTTTTTGTATTGATTGATTTTTATACCAGGCCCAGCCCATTAAATTCCTTTTTTTTTTTTTCTTTTTTTGTATTGATTGATTTTTATAAGGTTTGGGACAAAATACAAATTCTAGAGCCATTTTTTTTTCATTACAAATACTAAATACAAATCTCACATCCAAAAAGAGAGATGTTTTTTTTTTATAAAGATTCTAAATAAGATAGATGAAACTTGGTGATCACGCCATGTGATTTCCTCTGCATCAGCATCTTCTATGATGTTGACTCATACTTTTTTCTGATGGTAATAATACTCTGATATCATCATTAGTTAGGATGATTCATCTTTCCGTTTTATCATTGTATTGAACAAGTGTATAATATATTTCATTACATATTATAATTTTTCTAAAAATTATACTAACAAATTATATAAAGTTTGTTTATACATTATGTAATTTGCTAAATACATTGAAGTTTATACATTATTCAAAGCATGAACTTTACTTCTACTCGCAATGTTATAATAAAGCTCACCAAGCGAAGCACCAGATTGACTCCAAATAGTTTCATCTTCCATATTAATATCAATCTTGTCACAATTAAACAATAGTGTAATTTTATTTTTACTGAGGAATCTTTCATTTTGTGAAAAAAATAATAATATTCCATACTTTATTCAACGTACACTAATGGTTTTGTAACATTTCATAATCGAAGATATGGAGAGAATTATTATTATTATTTTTTTAACCTAGCTTAATGAATTTGATGTCTCTTTTAACATCGCGGATTGATGTATTCATGAATCTCATATATGTGGTAAATTTTAGAAATAGTAGTATTGTGTCATGTAATTATGTCATAAAGAAAAATGAGTCTGATATGTTGAAACCACAAACATAAGTATGTCATAAAGAAAAATGAGTCCAAAAGTCTCGAGTGTCAACATCATAGAAGATATGGAGATCATCACGTGATCACCCACCCAGTTTTTTGAGACTCGGGTTTCATTTGGGCTTCTTGTGTTAACGTTAACACTTTCAAAGTTTTGGTTATATGTACTCCTGGGCTTTCTTTCGGTTAATCGGTCGGATTCGGTTCGACTATCTCGAAATTGATTTATTCGGTTTTTTTCAGATTTTAAACCAAATTAATTAATCAGTTCGGTTTGGAAATTTTTTAATTTTTTTGGAATCGATTAAAATTATAAATCCCACCGTTTATTTTTTGGAAATTTTTTAATTTTTTTGGAATCGATTAAAATTATAAATCCCACCGTTTATTTCCGATTTAAACATCGCTTCCGAATTAACCGATGCCCAAATTGAAAACCTGTTTTACATAACATTACAATATAAAAACCTGTCTCAATAACATTACAAATACAAACTTGTTTCAATATCAATAAAAATATACAAAATTTCAAAGACAATGGATCTCAAAATTACAATTTCGTAAACACGAAGAACACGATTAAAACACACAAAACCTATATAAGACTAAGAGAAACGAGATTGACCTTAACGATTTTGGCTGAGATCGGAGCGTGCTAGGTATCGAGGACCGAACTGGTCAGGGTAGTTGATATGCCTAGGATTTTATGCATTCTAACGCTTTATTTGCAGGCATATCGATATCCTTTTGTGCATTTAGGAGTCTTTTAAGGATTTTATGCATTCTAACGCTTTATTTGCAGGCATATCGATATCCTTTTGTGCATTTAGGAGTCTTTTATAGGTCAGAACGTGGCCAAGACGAAGACGTTGCTGGTTGGAGCTGAAGTGAAGGAAAGGAAGTGAATGTGCAGATCCGGAGCCTAGTTCGACCGAACTATACCTCTGTTCGGTCGAACAGCTACCTAATTTGCCCGTAGGCAAGCCTTCAAAACTTCCCGTGAGAAGAAGTTCTCATTGATGGTTTTCAGCACCCATTGACGGTCGAACAGATGGGGAATTCGACCGAATTGAAGTCTCGAAGAATTGACGTAGGAAGGTCGATTCGACCGAACTGATTCCTTGTTCGTTCGAATCGAGAGTGCGTAGCAGATTACCTTTATTCGTGTTTTGACGCGAGGCTGAAGACTTTTCCCTAATTTCTATTTTATTGTTAGACATATAAAAGACATCTTGTTGAGTTTTTCCATTATCACGTTCTGATACTTTGTTCTAGGTTTTCGTTGTTTTCTCGGAGATTTTGAAACCCTTTTGTTACTTTCTTTTGCAATTGAAATTCAGACTTCCAATAATGATTTCTTGTTTTTCAATGCCTTTTGTTACTTTCTTTTGCAATTGAAATTCAGACTTCCAATAATGATTTCTTGTTTTTCAATGACTCTGAGTGAGTAGTTCCCAGTTAAGGTTGAGGTTTCTCACTTCTATAAATCAATTGGTTGAACACAAATAGGAATTTAATTTTGGTCTTCATCTATCTCTGAACTCATTGCCTGAATTAGACTGATCAACTAGTTCTTGATTTAAGATTGAACCTGTACTTCTTGACCGAATATAGGTTATCGGATAAGGAGTAGACGAGCAATATGCCTATTGAGAACTAACCCTTCCTTTAGATATACTGTGAACAAGTTTAGACCTGGACTCTTTAATGCATGCTAGTTTATTAACACCCTTGCCTGCTTCGAATACTTGTCATAGGTTTATAGATACTCTAGCATAGTTGCACTTCACCACTGACCTGCTTCGAATACTTGTCATAGGTTTATAGATACTCTAGCATAGTTGCACTTCACCACTGACCCTGGGCTTGCATACCGAATTGCTTGTGTTTAAGTTCTAGACGGTACTCAATAGATCCTGAATAATTGTTCAACTCGTTGATCATAACATCTGCAGAATCCTCTCTCGCCCTAACGTTTTAATATCTGCTGTTTACTTTTATTTACACATCTCGTTACATTATCAATTATCCAACTCTCTCATTTTATCTTAATCTTAGGAGGATTATTAGGATTGAATTGGTAACCTTTGCATTCTGTGAGGATCGACCCCGATCTTTACTACTAACGCATTTACTGTGCACTTGCAGTATCGAACGGGTTAAAATCCTAGTTAATTCTAGGTGAAACTCGATAAGCTTTTAGAGCCTATCATATTTTTGGCGCCGTTGCCGGGGAATCAACAGCGTTACTTTCGATCTTTTTGATTCGTTTAGATTAAGAATTTCTAACCCACTCTCTTTAATTTTTCGTTTTTGTTAGTTTTCTTTCATCTTTAAGTATTCACTGCAAGACGAGATGACTGAAGTAGAGAGCCAGCTAGTAGACGGTATCGCCTATGAGAACTTTGTCAAGATACTCCAGAGTTTGCAACAAGACAAAGCTCGTTTGGCCTGGGAAAAGTATCGCGCGCCTTCCATAGGAGATGCTCTTGCACCAGACAATGCTTCGAATACTTGTCATAGGTTTATAGATACTCTAGCATAGTTGCACTTCACCACTGACCCTGGGCTTGCATACCGAATTGCTTGTGTTTAAGTTCTAGACGGTACTCAATAGATCCTGAATAATTGTTCAACTCGTTGATCATAACATCTGCAGAATCCTCTCTCGCCCTAACGTTTTAATATCTGCTGTTTACTTTTATTTACACATCTCGTTACATTATCAATTATCCAACTCTCTCATTTTATCTTAATCTTAGGAGGATTATTAGGATTGAATTGGTAACCTTTGCATTCTGTGAGGATCGACCCCGATCTTTACTACTAACGCATTTACTGTGCACTTGCAGTATCGAACGGGTTAAAATCCTAGTTAATTCTAGGTGAAACTCGATAAGCTTTTAGAGCCTATCATATTTTTGGCGCCGTTGCCGGGGAATCAACAGCGTTACTTTCGATCTTTTTGATTCGTTTAGATTAAGAATTTCTAACCCACTCTCTTTAATTTTTCGTTTTTGTTAGTTTTCTTTCATCTTTAAGTATTCACTGCAAGACGAGATGACTGAAGTAGAGAGCCAGCTAGTAGACGGTATCGCCTATGAGAACTTTGTCAAGATACTCCAGAGTTTGCAACAAGACAAAGCTCGTTTGGCCTGGGAAAAGTATCGCGCGCCTTCCATAGGAGATGCTCTTGCACCAGACAACCTGGGAAAAGTATCGCGCGCCTTCCATAGGAGATGCTCTTGCACCAGACAAAAGCTATCAAAGTGATATGGCCATAGTTCTTCCAGAGTGCAACGAAAAGGGCAGAGATGCGTTATTCAAACTAGCACCCCTAATAGAATAGCATCAGTATCAGGGGATGGCTTCAGAGAACCCACTGGATCATATTAGGGAATTCGAAGAGAACTGCAGTATGACAAATTTTCTAGGGGAATACGTGAGGATGTTTCTTTTCCCCAAATCACTTAGTGGGAAAAGCAAGGCTTGGTTTAAAGGACTGCCAGTCAACTCTCTTAAGACATGGGAACAATGCAGGTCAACCTTTTTAAATCACTTCTATACACCGGGAAAGACTGCTGCAGGTCAACCTTTTTAAATCACTTCTATACACCGGGAAAGACTGCGAGTTTCAGGAGCAAGATCCAGAACTATTTTCAAAGGATAGGAGAATCCTTCTATGAAACTTGGGAGCGCTTCAAGGAATTCAAGGTCGATTACCCCCATCATGGTTTCTCAGAGGAGCAGTTGCTGTTATACTTCTACAAAGGATTAGATGAGGTTTATAAGGGAATGCTCAATGCTGCCAGTGCTGGAAACTTTACAACACAAAGCGTAGAAGGAGCCTATGACTTGATTGGGAACATGGCAGTCAGTTCTTACAATAAAGACATCGAGTACGACAGAACAACCAAGAAGGAGAATCCCAGCAAGAGTTTGAAGAATCTATCAAATATGAATAAGAAATTAGTAGATAACCAGAAAGTAGACCATCCAGCATCAATTTTCTCAATTCAGAATGCATTAGAAGGAATACCCTATGAACAAGAGATGAACGAACCAAGAGCGACATTTTATCAGGATTATAGGTGCCACCCAGACCTTTCATACAGGAATCCCAATGTTGCTAATCCTGAAGACCAATTCTATCCACCGATATGCGCTAATCCTGAAGACCAATTCTATCCACCGATATGCTCTTCGATTCGACCGAATCAATATCAGTTCGACCGAATTATTTGCGACAAATTTAAGATGGAGATGGCACAGGAGATCGAAGAGGAAGCGGATTTGGATTAATTGAGGGAGATCGTTCTGGGTGCAATCGGAAACTACCAAACGGAGATGGCTGAGATAAGGTTTACAATCAGCACCCTGAGTCAAGTAATGAGAGGTAAAGTTGATATACTGACCACCCGAATAATTGCTCTGGAATGCGAGAGGGGTAGCTGGGAGCCAGCCTGTGCTATAGCCCTGCGAAGTGGGAAAGTCACTGAATCACCACCAGACCCGAGGAAGGGTAAAGAGCCAGAGGAAGCTGTAGATTTGGAAGAAGGCACTAGCGGAGAGATGTCGCAAGAGATTGCAACACAAACAGGAGAACGAATAGAGCCGGAGCAGCCAAGCAAGCTAACTCAGGAACCTATTCAGGAGGTACCACCGAGACCTCATCAACCTCCAGCAACGAAGCATCCATACCCTACACCACCAAAGAAGTCTCTGAAAGACCTTGAGGATGCTAAATGCAAGGAAATGCTTGCAGACCTAGAAGTAAAGATGACTTTAAGCGAAGCTATGCACCTGATTCCTGCCCTCAAACATTATATTAAGGCTTTGGCGACATCTAGGTTGACAGATAAGGGTGGTTTCATTTGGATCACTAGGGAGTGCAGTGCAATATTTCAACAAGGAATGATGTTTCATTTGGATCACTAGGGAGTGCAGTGCAATATTTCAACAAGGAATGATTCGAAAGATGGAAGATCCTGGGAAATTTTTGTTTTCCGTGGTAATTAACTTTGTAACCTTCTCGAGATCACTTTGTGACTTAGGAAGCAGTGTAAATCTCATGCCTTACTCAGTAGCTAAACGTCTGGGTCTCACTGGATTTAGAAAGACAGAAATCTCTTTGGTATTCGCAGACCGTTTGGTAAAGAAACCTATCGGGATTCTAGACGACGTGAAAGTTACAGTAGGAGGGATAGTACTTCTGTCAGACTTTGTAGTGCTAGAAATGGACCAGGAACCGAAAGACCCACTATTGGCAGACGTTTCCTATGTACTGCAGGTGCTGTGATCGATGTCAAAGAGGGGAAGATCGATCTCTGTCTGGGAGATATAACGGTGAGTTTCGAGATGGGGGAGCTGCTGCAGAGGCCAATGATTGAAGGGCAAGCCTTCTTAGTGAGGGACACATTGGATGATCTGGACAAGACGTTCGAATGGCTAATGCAAGATCCTCTGGAAGTGGCCATGATCAGAGCTAGTGATGAGGAAGAAGACGCGAGTCAAGAAGTCCAAGAGTACCTCTGCATGCTTGATTCAACACCAGTATGTGAAGAAGGGAAACCTTATGAGGCATTGCCGAATTCTGCAGAAAAATTAGACCTGGTTGAGTAGTTCGACCGAAACGAGGACCAATTCGGGTGAATAAGCGATCAATTCGACCGTAAAAAGAGTCACAATTCAACCCGTGACGTTTGCGAGATTCAGTTCGACCGGAAAGATGTTAATTTGGTCGAACCAGACCCGAATCTGTGGACAGAGGATAAAGCTCCAAAGGTATTGTTGAAACCGCTTCCCGAAGGGCTTAGGTATGCATTTTTAGGACCCAATAAAACTTTCTCCATTCTTGTGAATGCAAATTTGACTGAAGAAAAATCTAGCCAACTAGTGGAACGCCTTCGAGGATTTAGGAAAGTGATAGGTTACTATTCAGCCGATATTAGTGGAATCTCGCCTGATTTGTGCATGCATAGGATACACTTGGTAGACGAATCTAAGTCATCTATAGAGCACCAGAGGAGGCTTAATCCTAATTTGCAAGAAGTAGTTAAGAAGGAAATCATTAAACTCTTAGAAGCTGGGGTCATATACCCAATCTCTGATAGTAAAAGAAGTAGTTAAGAAGGAAATCATTAAACTCTTAGAAGCTGGGGTCATATACCCAATCTCTGATAGTAATTGGGTTAGTCCGGTTCATGCTGATAGTAATTGGGTTAGTCCGGTTCATGTAGTACCTAAGAAGGGAGGAATAACGGTAGTTAAGAATGAGAGGAATGAATTAATCCCGACTAGGACTGTAACTGGCATAGGGTTTGCATAGATTATAGGAAGTTAAACTCTGCAACCAGGAAGGATCACTTCCCGTTGCCGTTTATTGATCAAATGCTTGAGCGTCTTGCTAACCACCCTTACCACTGCTTTTTAGATGGGTATTCAGGTTTCTTTCAGGTACATATCCATTCCTATGATCAAGAGAAGGCAACATTTACCTGCCCATATGGGACTTACGCTTATCGCCGCATGCCTTTCGGACTCTGCAATGCTCCAGCAACTTTTCAACGGTGTATGATGTCTATATTTACCGATCTGATCGAGGACATTATGGAGGTGTTGATGGATGATTTCTCTGTGTATGGTTTATCGTTCGCAAGTTGTCTGGATAACCTTTGTAGGGTGCTTAAGCGTTGTGAAGAAAACCATTTGGTACTGAATTGGGAAAAGTGTCACTTTATGGTCAGAGACGGCATTGTCTTGGGGCACAAGATCTCAAATAGAGGGATCGAGGTAGACAGAGCTAAAGTAGAGGTGATAGCCAATCTTCAACCTCCTTCTTCATTAAAAGACGTCCGCAGTTTCTTAGGACATGCCGGGTTTTATAGACGATTCATCCAGGACTTCTCTAAAATTTCGAGACCTATCATGCGGTTGCTGTGTAAGGACATCAAGTTCGAGTTCGATAACGATTGCTTACAAGCATTCAATGCCATCAGACAAGCTCTCGTTAGCGCCCCAATTGTGCAACCACCGGATTGGGATCTACCTTTTGAGATCATGACAAATGCGAGCGATTTTTCAGTTAGAGCGGTGTTGGGACAACAGAAGGATAATAAGATGCAGTTCATCTACTCTATACCACTGCCATGGGTCAGCTTACGCTAGGCATTTTGCTACATTCAAAACTGTCTCCAAAATCTTACAAGCTGGGTTTTGGTGGCCTACTATGTTCAGGGATGCACACATCTATATCTCCAAGTGTGATACTTGCCAGCGAAAAGGGAACATCAGTAGGAGGAATGAAATGCCACAGAAGTTCATTAAAGAGGTGGAAGTGTTTGATGTATGGGGAATCGATTTTATGGGGCCATTTCCAACGTCTCACGGGAAGGAATACATACTGGTTGCAGTAGATTATGTGTCTAAATGGGTTGAAGCAATTGCATTGCAGTAGATTATGTGTCTAAATGGGTTGAAGCAATTGCAACAAAAACAAATGATGCAGCAGTAGTTGTGAAGATATTTAAGAGCATCATCTTCCCCAGATTTGGCGTGCCACGAATAGTGATCAGCTATGGAGGTTCTTATTTCATCAACAGGATTTTTGCCAGCTTGCTTATAAAACATGGAGTAAAACATAAGGTCGCGACACCCTATCATCTTCAAACGAGTGGGCAGGTAGAGGTTTCCAACAGGGAAATTAAGAGCATCCTGCAGAAAACAGTGAACAACCAAAGAACTGTCTGGGCAATCAAGCTCGATGATGCTCTCTGGACATACAGGACAGCCTTTAAGACCCCTCTAGGGACGACCCCATTTCATCTGGTTTATGGAAAGGTTTGTCACCTGCCAGTTGAACTGGAATACAAAGCAGCTTGTGCGGTCAAGCAGATGAACATGGAGATCAAGCCAGCAACAGAACGACGATTGATGCAACTGTATGAGCTGGATGAGATCAGACACATGGCCTATGAGAACTCCAGGATATACAAGAAACGGACAAAAGCATACCATGACAAAAAGATCCTTGCACGTTCATTCCAACCAGGAGACCAGGTGTTGCTATACAATTCCAGACTTAAGCTGTTTCCTGGTAAACTAAAATCACGATGGGCTGGACCATACACGGTCATGGAAGTCGGACCATACGGGGCTATTGGCCTAAAAGGTCGAAGTGGTATGTTCATGGTGAATGGACAGCGCTTGAAACTGTATCATGCCAACGCTGAAAACTGGGACGAGCAGGAGTTCGCTC
>CM071716.1:25804566-25820018 GCA_036630335.1 Physaria fendleri | reverse complement strand
TCCCAAATCGATTTCTCCATCCCGAATTTCTCTCAAAGCTTCTCTCTACGGTCTGAGCTCATCACCACGCAAAGAAAGACAGCCCAACCGTCTTCCAGCCACGGTCGCTTTCGCGCGGTTCGGCCGACATCAAGTTCGGCGGCGTTCTTTGGAGTTAGGTTTGTTAGGGTTTTCTTCATGGGCTAGGGTTAGGGTTTCGATCCATACCTTTAGGCCCAGTAAGAGCCCGTTTTTATTTATTTTTGTTTTATGTTTTCTGTTTTTTTTTTCTTTGTTTGTTGGGCTTTTTTTTGTTTTATGTTTTCTGTTTTTTTTTTCTTTGTTTGTTGGGCTTTCGGGCCCATCCCTATGTGTCTCGGGCTGAGCCCAATTTCTTTGTGTTATATATATGATCCGTTAAAGTGAAAAAAAAAAACATGAGATTTTGGATGATTAAACAATTAAGGATTAGAGGTATTGGTTCGTTTTTTAGATAAGACCCATTGGCATTTAGATCTGGATATTTTGGATATTTTAGGTTTAGATATTTAGGAACTGTTTATGTATTTTTAAATTTTATCCGATTACACGTTTGGTGTTAGATATAAAATTTAAATTAATTTGTTCTCTTTCCTAATTTTTTTTCGTATAATTTTTTTTTCTCACGAAAAAACAATAATAAAAAAAGATTATTGATGATTCACCTCACCTCGTGTGGTTGGTTTAATCACGGCATCGGTCTGGTTTTTTGGATGTAGAGAGATCACCGGTGGTATGAATTTTGATGCGGTCGATATGTATTTTTCTTCTATTTCCTAGTGACTCGGTGTTGTGGTTGTGCGAACACGTCACATGACGGCAACCGCTCGCGATTTTGTGTGGTCTCCCCGTCGGTGTTGTGGTTGTGCGAACACGTCACATGACGGCAACCGCTCGCGATTTTGTGTGGTCTCCCCGACGCCTGATCGAGGCGGCAACTGAGTACACAACCACCTAATCACCGGCTCCAATTCAAGGTTGAAGATCCTTTGGAAAATAAGCTATAAATTTGATGTGAGGATAGATCAAGCCTGTGGCGGGAGCAGTACAACATAGTGGATCTGAATGAAAAAAGAAAGCGCAACGACGATGAGGGAGTTCATGCGACGACATGTCTCACCAAGGCGGTAAAGGTTTCAGCCGTGATCTCTGTAGACGTTTGGATAATGCGGTTTAAGTGGTTATTTTTTCGTTTCGAAGCTGGTTTTAAGTTTTTTAGAATTTCTCCACCGTGTCTTGATGGTGATCTTAGACCGAGTGTTATCATATTTTGGTGTTTTCGTCTACGCGTTGATGGTTGACGGTGGGTGTGGGCAGCAATAAAATTGGAATTAGATTTTCAACATAATTCTTACATGTAACCCCTAGTGGGCTTAATTTGGACCTCAATCATTTAATAAAATATTTAAGACAAAAAAAATTTGAATAAAATTATGTTACACTTGATAAAAAAGAAAAAAGAAGAGGAAAAAATATGTATTAAAGTTGGTTAGGTTTTCGATGTTAGACTTGTACTCTCTCCGTAGAGATATTGATATGTAAAGGATTTTAGCTAAAAGCATAAATTTTAAGAAAGCGAGTTAATTACATGTTTTAATTAGTTTGAGGATTCAGCCTGATTCGGTACATCAGCATCAGGTAATCTAGAAAGCGAGTTAATTACATGTTTTAATTAGTTTGAGGATTCAGCCTGATTCGGTACATCAGCATCAGGTAATCTGTTGGAATTTGTATTCGCACCTTCTTCCAGACATCTATTTAAATCTTAGTGAAAGACTGGATTTGTTATCACATGTTTGCTTTCGTGAGTAAATAGAAGAAAAAATAGAACTTCTTTCTTCGCCTATAAATTGTATTACAAAATATGAATAAAAATAAAATATAAATTAATTAAAAAAATCTCGTAACTTAAAAGCTCTTTATGTTTTAAATATGAAACTCTAAAACTCCTTATATATTAGAATAGAGGAGTGTTATAATTTAGTTTACTAAGTTGTCTAATTATATTTGATTTTCTAGATACATTATTATATTTTGATTGTTTATTGATTTATATATGATTTTTGGTTATATTTTATTTGACCTATAATTTTAAAAACCATTACAATAATTTATCTATTTCAGTTTAATTTATATGTTAAAGTATCTTTCACTAATTTGCGGATTGTCGTATATAGAAACAAAGTTCTATATTGTAAACATATTTACAAGTGGTGATCTACACAGCACTTAACGTCCATAAAAAGTTTGTAACGCTAAATCCTTAGAGTGATTACAGAGTGGTGATGTAGACACTACTCACATGTAATGACACATCACATCACAGACTATTTTAACATTAAATCTTAGTTTGAATACATGTTCACAAAGTTTTGATGTATATACCACTCAAGTGTAACATATTATCATGTATACGCCACTCATCCCTAATATCATGTATACGTCATTCAACTGTAATATCATGTATACACCACTCACACATAATACATATCACATATTATAATGTTAAATCCTAAATTAAATGCATGTTTAGAGAATGGTGATATATACGACATTTACGTATAATATCATGTATACGCCACTCATCCGTAATATCATGTATACGCCACTCACCCGTAATATCATGTATACGTCATTCAACCGTAATATCATGTATAAATCACTCACATATAATACACATCACATATTATTTTAATGTTAGATCTAAATTGAATGAATGTTTAGAGAATGGTGATGTATATGCCACTCACGTGTAATATCATTTATACGCCACTCATGCATAATATCATGTATACGCCACTCTCATATTATATCATGTATACACTACTTATGTATAACACACATCATATATTATTTTAATGTTAATTCCTAAATTGAATGCATGTTTACAGAGTGGTGATTTATACGCCACTCACGTATAATATCTTGTATACGCCACTCAATTGTAATATCATGTATACACCACTCACACATAACACATCAGTGTATACACCATGAATATGTAATGTCATGTACATATTACTCATATATAGGGTTCATCACAATATTTTTTAATGTGACACATACACGTGATTTTCTGAAGTGTAATTGCTTTGTGCAATAATCTGATGCGAACTGTATACACCTTGAAATGTAATGTCATGTATATATCACTCATATATAACGTTCATCACAATACTTTTCAATGTGACACATACATGTGATCTTATGAAGTGTGATTGTTTTATGTCATAATCTGATGCAAACTGATGTGCTACGTTACGTTTCTCATGATTTTATTTTATATTTTCAAAATATCAAATAAAAGTATTATATTTGACTATATAAGTTTAAGTACATGTTTACAGAGTGTTGATGTGTAGACCCGATCATATGCAATATCATGTATACGCCACTCACGAGTAATATCATGTATACGCCACTCATGTGTAATATCATGTATACACCACTCATGCATAACATACATCACAAATTATTTTAACGTCAAATCATAAATTGAACACATGTTTCCATATTAGTGATGTATACGCCATTCAGATGTAATATCATATATATGCCACTCAAGCATAACACTCATATCAAATTATTTTAACGTTAAATCCTAAATTGAATACATGTTTATAGAGTAGTGATGTATACGCCACTTATATGTAATATCATTTATACACCACTCATGCTTACCACACATCACAAATTATTATAACGTTAAAATTTATATTAAATGAATATATATACCATTCACGTGTAATGTATATATCACTTGCGTATAATATTCATCATAAAACTTTTTAACGTGACACATACACGTAATAATTGTTTTATGCGATAATGATGTCAGTTGAAGCGTTATATGACTTTATTCACGATTTTTTTATATATTGTTTTATGCGATAATGATGTCAGTTGAAGCGTTATATGACTTTATTCACGATTTTTTTATATTTATAAAATATTAAATATAAATACTATATTTTATTATATAAATTTATGTGCATAGAAAGAATAATTCATTTTTTATATTTAGATTTTTATGTATGTGGAACAGATATTATTCGTAGTTAATAAGTAATATTTATAGATAATATATACTAGATTGAACTACATATATATTGGCATTTTAATTCTATTAATTAATTATTATTGTAAATTATAAATAATTAAACTATTTATTTTATTTTTAATTTAATCACTATAGTTATTACTACTATTTTTTCTTAGTTTTTATATAAATAATTCACAACTACCATCTTTAGATTCCGATCTCATCTATTACTCTGCGTATATCATTTTCACAACTACCAAAATTTAACTTCCTAATTTAGCTATTTCAGCTACTAGTTTTTTATCTCACTTTTCCAATCCTAATCTAAAATTAGCTCACTTTATTAGTTTCACTTATACACACATCTTTCCTTATACAAATATGACCAAAAACCAATTGATCTTTATTTACCAAATCTTAAATTAACTGATATAATAAGATTTTTATGAAAATATATAGTAAATTAACATAACTGAAATCAACGGCCGGGTTAGCTTTAAATGACACTTGTCGCGATCTTACAAAAAAAAAAATCAATGTAAATTTTTCTTACATTAACAGATAAGTCAACCATTGTGAAACAGAATCAATAAAGCTTGACAATATGAAAAATAATATTAAAAATTTGACTAATTGGTCTTAAACATTACTTTCAACGGGACTATATTGGACCAACATTTTAAAAGTCGAAGTTTCACTAAGTACAAATGAAATAATTAACTTTGACATTTATTATATACTGTTTATGAAAGTAATTATATGCTTCTTTAAATGTCGTATAGTATGCTCCATATGTTTAGTGTCACGTCATTCTCAGTTAATTATAATTGTAGTATATATGATTGAGAGTTTTAAATTTACACATTATTTCCCTTTTTTGCCTTTAACAGAATACATTTTTATATAAATAAGTGGCTATTTAATATATTTGCTTATTTTTCATAAATATAGATAGATTCTTCATTTATTTTGTCCAACAATTACAAAAATTAAGAAAACAATTATACATATTTTATTTTTCAAGGAAAAATAATATACAATTATTTTAATTTTTTGTAATTGTTGGACGAAATAAATAGAGATAAATATTCTTGAAAAAAAAATTATTTTCTTACTTTTGTAATTGTTGGAAAAAATAAATAGAGAATCCTTTTTTAAACAATTGTCATTCTTGAAAAATAAACTACAATTATTTTCTTATTTTTGTAATTTTTGGAAAAATAAATAGAGATAAATATTCTTAAAAAAAAAATTATTTTCTTACTTTTGTAATTTTTGGAAAAAAATAAATAGAAAATCCCTTTTTAAGCAATTGTCATTAGTTCACAAATAGAGAAAATGATTACACAAAAATAATTAGACCCTTTTAAGTATGAATTTTTTTTGTATTTTCTAGAATTTAAATAGAAACAAATCCTTCAAATATATCAATTTTTTTTTTTTTACTATATTTTATCTAGTTGATTAATTACTTCACTTTAGAAATTTATTAATGATAAGCAAGTAGAAGTTAATAAGAGTAATTAAATATACAGAACCTGTGGTCGCCGTCCAAATGGTCATAGTGGCATTTACGTAAATAATGAGAACAAACGGGGTTAATATTTTAAATAGCTTCAAGAGAGTCCTGACACAGTTTGCACTTTTATATAATCCCAAATTTCTTCTTCATCCTCAAGTCTGATTCTCAAATATGCAAAACAAAACTTCTTCTCTTATTTTCCCTTTCTAAACAAAAATTCAATCAATCTACAAAATCTCTGAAGCTTCTCTTCTTTAAAGGTTTAAGCTTTCATGGTGATCTAATTACTCCCTTTCTCTTTTAATTTTATAGTCAAACAATTCAATTCGATTTTGTTTCTTGTTTAGTAATTATCTTTCTTTGTTAAGCTTTACTCTTATCTTGTTTTTTAAGCTTTTTGATCATTGGGTTCTGGAATTTTTAGCTTATTTGTGCCTTTTTTGATTTTTGGTTTGTGAAAGGAGACGACTTATACCCAGTAACCAAAATCGATTTGAGTTTGAGATCATAGACTTTTCTTCCTTTGTATGCCTTGTTTTGATTTGAAATCACCAAACTTTATACTGATGGATGTATAAAAATCTTGACTTGGAACCTGGGTTTTTAAGCTGTTCAATCCAATAGTTTAACCTGATTCTGGTAGATACCTCTGTTTTAGGGTTTGACTCCAATTTTCGAATAGATTCAGTTTCTGTAAAGACAGAGAGATAGAGAAAGGTAAGTTTTTTTTTTTTTTTTGGGTTAGTCGATTTTATCTTTTTTCTGGCAATAGGAATCTTAAGGCAGTACCAAAAAACTTATCTTTGTTTTCTGAAAATTGTCAGATCTGTTTTTGATGACCCTATGATTGATTGTGAGCTCAAAGGCTTTTGAGTGCATGTTTGTTGCATACTTTTGATTTTGTATGGAGAAAAGTTCAGAATTAGATCATTTTTTCTTCTATAGCTCACTTGTTGGATCCTTTTCATGGCGACAGGTTTGTATTCTCCTTGGTTTGAAGAAGAGACAAAGCAGAGAGAGATTTGGCTAAAAAGACTGATCTAGTGGGTGTGTATTGTTGGGTTTTCTAAAATGCAAACGTCTCAGAAACATCACAGTGCGGCTGGACTACATTTGCTATATCCTCAAGGGAGTCTTCTGTTGTATATGATGAAGCTGGGTTTAGGAATAAGCTTCGGGAACTTGAGGTCACGCTACTGAGTGGTGATGGTGATACAAAGTTTGAAGAATTCTCGGGTTTTAGCCCTGCTGCTGGGAAGTCGTGGAACTGGGATGAACTCTTAGCTTTGACTCCACAGTTGGACTTGAAAGAGGTGCTGGTGGAGGCTGCTCGTGCGGTTGCTGATGGGGATGCCGCCTCTGCGTATGGTTTTTTCGATGTCTTGGAACAGATGGTTTCAGTCTCAGGCACTCCGGTCCAAAGACTAGGAACTTACATGGCAGAAGGGCTTAGAGCAAGGCTGGAAGGGTCGGGTAGCAATATATACAAAGCCTTGAAATGCAATGAACCAACGGGAAGGGAACTGATGTCTTACATGAGCGTTCTTTACGAAATCTGCCCTTACTGGAAATTTGCGTACATAACTGCAAATGCTGCCATCTTAGAAGCAATAGCTGGGGAAGCCAGAGTCCACATTATCGATTTCCAGATTGCGCAGGGATCACAATACATGTTTCTAATCCAGCAGCTCGCTAAACGCCCTGGTGGACCGCCGTTGCTACGTGTGACAGGTGTGGATGATTCACAGTCCACCTACGCTCGTGGGGGAGGGCTCAACTTGGTAAGTGAGAGGCTCTCGAACTTCGCACAATCATGTGGTGTCCCGTTTGAGTTTCACGATGCTGTCATGACAGGATGCAAGGTGCAGCGGGAACACCTTGGGGTTGAACCTGGCTTTGCTGTTATTGTCAACTTCCCATATGTACTCCACCACATGCCTGACGAGAGCGTAAGTGTCGAAAATCACAGAGACAGGCTACTCCATCTGATCAAAAGCCTCTCACCAAAACTCGTTACTCTAGTAGAGCAAGAATCAAACACAAACACCTCACCTTTCCTATCTCGGTTCATCGAAACACTCGACTACTACACAGCTATGTTCGAGTCAATAGATGCAGCACGACCACGGGATGATAAACAGAGAATCAGCGCAGAACAACACTGCGTAGCAAGAGACATAGTGAACATGATATGATAGCCTGCGAGGAGTCAGAGAGAATAGAGAGACACGAGCTCCTCGGGAAATGGAGGGTCAGATTGACGCTGGCTGGGTTCACAGGCTGGCCAGTAAGCGCATCCGCGGCATTTGCAGCGAGTGAGATGCTCAAGTGTTATGACAAAAACTACAAACTTGGAGAAAGTGAAGGAGCTCTCTATCTCTTCTGGAAGAGAAGAGCAATGGCTACAATCTCCACATGGAAACCAAACCCAAACCAGGTAGTAATTTAAAATGGAGAAAGAGCACAACAAAATATATGTCTCTGTAAAGTTTTTGAGGTTGTGTGATAATACTGGTTTTTTAAGCTGTAACAACTTAAGTCAAGTAGTTCTATATATATATGTATACAGAACCAAACCTGGTGGTGGTTTTTTTTACTGTTGTAAGATGTTATGGTATGGTGGATGGGGTAATACTAATGGATTAGGTGTTATTAATATGATGTTATGTCTAATGGTATGAGTCATTTGGCTGCTGATTAGAAAGATTGTGAGGTGAAATTATAATATTAGGACAAAATCTACAGGTCAGATTGGGTTCTGATTAGGCTTAAAAGGAACTCTCACCAACCCATAAAACCAAGGAATGAACAAGTACAGGTCATTGCCTTAGTTTTATTCTTTACTTTTTATAAGGTTCTAGCTTCCTTTATTGCTTTTTATAACAATTATTTTATGTTAAGAGTTTTTTCACTCAATGATTGGCATTAGGATTTGGTTACTGATAATAACTTTGATTTTAGTTCATACATTCTTAAGTTATTGAACCTATTTATACACAATTTGGTTCAATTTCGATTCAAAAATTTTCTGATGGATTTGATTCGGATATCGGATAATTAAAAAATTTTGTCTAGCTTTTTACACATTTTTTTTATGTTCGGAATTGATAGTATACTAGTACTCCCTCTTTTTCATTATAAGTGTTGTTTAAGGTTTTGTCACACTTTTTAAGAAGACAATTGAATTACTTTTTATAATCTTATTTATGTCAATATTTTACTTTGGAGATTGAATTTTTGACCAAAATTAATTGCACTAATACAAGGATAGATTGTCAAATAGTGATAATTTTTATATTGAAAAGTGAGAACAACACTTATTTTGAAAAAAATTAAAAATACTTAAACAACATTTAAAATGAAACAGAGGGAGTAGTTTTTTTGCTTACTTTATTTGGAAATTAAAATTAAAATTGAAATTTTGAATATTAGTTTCTATAAAATTATCGGAGTTATTGGTCACTAGGTCAAGATTACCGAGTTAAAAACAATTTTTGGGTGAGATGTAATTTTTTTTTTTTTTTACAAGATTACCGAGTTAAAAACAATTTTTGGGTGAGATGTAATTTTTTTTTTTTTTTACACTAAGACAAAGGGAATTACAGTTAAATATTGTGACTTTTATGTCATTGGTATGACTCAAACCCTGCTCCACTAACTTGTCAGGGGAAGTGTAGCCAACTGAGCTACCCTCACGTAACTTGATGTAATTTTCTCATATGCATTGTCTAATTTATCAAGTAGATTTTAGAATTTAGAACTTCACCTAAAATATTGACAAAAAAAAAAAAAAAATAGAACTTCACCTAAAAATCAATGAATACAATAAAAATATTGAGTTTGTCTTGTTTCCATTTACTTAAATTTGATTTTTGACTTGTTGTTATTCACCTAATTTCTCACCATTCTTTTGTCATTTACCTCTGTTGATTCTATATTATTCTTCCATTTGTCTATTATTTCATCAAAATAAACCAAACTGTAAGACTTGGAAGCAAAGAAGAGATAAGTCACATTTTTTTATACAAAAAATCAAATATATATATATTAATAAAATAATTCAAAGAGAGATATTGAGTGACTTCCACTAATACAATGAAAGCTTGATTTATGCAATATTTTGCGGTTAAGTTATTAATTGCTGAGGCTACACATTTTCACCCTTTTGCTTAAATCAAACTTTGCTTAAATCAAACAACTAATTCATACATATTTATAACTTGATTAATCTTTTTGTTTCAAATTGTTATTTATACATTCATATAATTAACCTTATCAAGAAAGAATAAAGACAAAAGCATACAAGTGTGATATAATATTATTGATTGTTAATTTTATAAAAGAAAAGAGTATTCACCAAACGAAATTAGTTCAATGATTTGAATTATCTTTATCCTTATGATTAGTATCTTTATATCTGTCATATTCTACTTCTTCTTCCAACTTCCTTTGGATTATTCTCTCCTTTGCTCATTTTTTAATTTATTTTAATTTTCCATTTGTGGTTAAAAGCTTATAATAATGATCAAACCGTGTTCCTTTAAATTATTAATATTATTAATTTACATCATTTATGTTAAGACACGAAAAGTATTAACACTTTTTTTAATCTTCATCAATGTGGTAACTATGATCATGAAACTAACTCTTGTAGATAATGGTAACAAGACTATTCGCAACAATCTTAGCGCTATCAAGAACTCCGACAACACAAGTTATCAGGAGATGATGTTCACTTGGCTTTCAACTCGAATTTGACCAACTTAAAGACGTTTCACATCTTTGTCGGAGATGATGTTCACTTGGCTTTCAACTCGAATTTGACCAACTTAAAGACGTTTCACATCTTTGTCGCGTTTTTTTTCCCTCATATTGGCTTTTATCAATAAGGTTTTAACGTTTTAACGAGACAGTACGCATCCTCTACCACATCTTCTTCCCTTTTATTTATTTTTTTACCAAATTTTTCCATTAAACAAATTAGTATTTTTTAAAAAAAAAAAAAATTTACATTCATAAAAAAAACATGAATAAAAGAAGAAGTCAAAAAGTTGGTAAGAAATTTAGAATTGAAAATGGGTAATGAAAGTGAAAGAAGAAGAGGGAAGAGTTGGTTAATGTCAAGAGTTTGAAATAGAGACAGTTGCTTCAGATTGAGGTAAAAGAGTTAGTAAGTTTAAGTTTAACCCTCTGTCTTTGTCTTTGTCTCTGTCACTGTCTCTTTCTTTGTCTCTGTCTACTTTAAGGTCAATTCTTAAAGGAATGGTCTCTCTCTCTTTAGAAGAATGTGTATATATTAAACTGCTCCATTTCTTCTCTGTTTAGACCAAAACACATATCTTCAATACTCTAAGGAGGAGGAGTTGTTGAGAGAGTGCAAAATGACTGCTGGAGAAAACCCTTTTGTATCTAATGTATCTTCTCTGCAAAACCAGCTTCAAGGGACTGCTGGAGAAAACCCTTTTGTATCTAATGTATCTTCTCTGCAAAACCAGCTTCAAGGTTCTTGTTTCTGTCTTTCTGGTTTTTGCTGATTAGTTCTTTGTGTCTAATATGCTTAATGGTGAGGTTAGTGTTTGCAGAGAAAGAGAAAGAGCTTTTGGCTTGTAAAGCTGAAGTTGAGTCTTTGAGAACAAATGAAGAACATAAAGACAGAGTCTTTAAGGAGGTAACATTAAAGCTGAAGTTGAGTCTTTGAGAACAAATGAAGAACATAAAGACAGAGTCTTTAAGGAGGTAACATGATGATAATGATCATCTACTCAATGTTTTCTGTATTCAAAAGTTACTTCTTCTTTGAACTTATTGAGCTATGATTATGTTACTTGGTTTGTGATACAGCTTAAAGAAAGTGTGAAGAAGTTGGAGGAAAAACTTGGAGTCAGTGAGAATCTTGTTGAACAAAAGGTGTGTATTTGCTCAAAAATATGATAAAGAATTCATAAATGATTAGAACTAGGGACGACTTTGTATTTCCCCCTATTATGTGCCTAACAACGGGTTTCCCGAATCTTTACCTCTTCACTACAGCGTTAGATAAAGTTTCTGCCCGTTTTAGTCCCCAAACTTCCTTAACCAACTCAATTTCGGCCCCACGTAACCAATAATCCCAAACTTCCTTAACCAACTCAATTTCGGCCCCACGTAACCAATAATCCAGTTTAAGTGTCTTAATACGCGATTTGTCTAAATAAGAAAACCTTAGCAAAAGAAGAATATCAAACCTTAATATTGTGACATGATTGTAGGAGAAGGAGATGAAGAAGCTAGAGGAAGAGAAAGAAGATGCATTAGCGGCTCAAGACGCCGCAGAAGAAGCACTAAGAAGAGTTTACACTCACCAACAAGACGATGAATCTTTACCTCTAGAATCCATCATAGCTCCTCTTGAAGCTCAGATCAAGTTTCACAAGCATCAGGTTCTTGAAACTATTTGCGTTTTGAATGGAGTGGCCTATAATATCATTTATATATTAGTGTTAATCCTTTTATTTTTTCGATATGGGATTTTAAAAGTATGTGGCTCTGTTTTAGATTTTTGAACTTCAAGAAGACAAGAAAGCATTGGAACGTTTAACAAAATCAAAAGAATCAGCACTTCTTGAAGCAGAGAGAATCTTGAAAAGTGCACTTGAACGTGCTTTGATAGTTGAAGAGGTACAGAACCAGAACTTTGAACTTCGAAGACAGATTGAGATATGTCAAGAGGTACAGAACCAGAACTTTGAACTTCGAAGACAGATTGAGATATGTCAAGATGAGAACAAGTTTCTTGAGAAAACCAACAGACAGAAAGTGTTGGAGATTGAGAAGTTATCTCAAAGCATTGTAGAACTTGAGGAAGCAATCTTGGCAGGTGGAACAGTTGCTAATGCCGTTCGAGATTATCGTAGACAAATCTCACAACTCAATGTAAGTGTCTTTAAAGAAACTCACTCACTGTAAGGCTGTCAAGCGAGTCAGCCCGCCCCACCCTCCAAAAATACCCGTGGATTTATGTGTTTCTTTATCAATCCCAAACCCGCTCTGCCAAAGCCAGCAAGGCCGGCGGATAGCCCGTCCCACCATGCAAAAATACCCTCGGACTTATGTGTTTTTTATGGATAGCCCGTCCCACCATGCAAAAATACCCTCGGACTTATGTGTTTTTTATCAGACTCGAACCCGTTCTGCCAAAGCCAGCAAGGCCCGCAGACATCCCGCACTTTTCTTTAATTAAAAAATCCACCTCAAAACCTATAAACCCACGAAAAACCCCGCAAACCCACAAAAAATTATAAACCTGTAAAAAATCCAGCAAACCTGCTATACTACTAGAACCGCCTCTCGAGCCTCGCAAAAATATGAACTTATTTTTTAAAACCCGAACTCACCCCGCAGCGGGTTCAAAACCTGCAGGCCTCAGGTCTACTCACATGGTTTTGTTTTCATTATTACAAGGATGAGAAGAGAACCTTGGAGAGAGAGCTAGCTAGAGTCAAAGTTTCAACAAGTAGAGTGGCTTTAGCCGTTGCTAATGAATGGAAAGATGAGAATGACAAAGTCATGCCTGTTAAGAAATGGCTTGATGAGAGAAGGCTTCTCCATGTAACTGATTCTCACTTACATAACTAACTAACCCGCAGACATCCCGCACTTTTCTTTAATTAAAAAATCCACCTCAAAACCTATAAACCCACGAAAAACCCCGCAAACCCACAAAAAATTATAAACCTGTAAAAAATCCAGCAAACCTGCTATACTACTAGAACCGCCTCTCGAGCCTCGCAAAAATATGAACTTATTTTTTAAAACCCGAACTCACCCCGCAGCGGGTTCAAAACCTGCAGGCCTCAGGTCTACTCACATGGTTTTGTTTTCATTATTACAAGGATGAGAAGAGAACCTTGGAGAGAGAGCTAGCTAGAGTCAAAGTTTCAACAAGTAGAGTGGCTTTAGCCGTTGCTAATGAATGGAAAGATGAGAATGACAAAGTCATGCCTGTTAAGAAATGGCTTGATGAGAGAAGGCTTCTCCATGTAACTGATTCTCACTTACATAACTAACTAACTAGCTTATACATGAGCGTCTGAAATTTTGTGTTTGTCTTCAGGGAGAAATGCAGAAACTGAAAGATAAACTTGTTGTGTCTGAAAGAACAGCTAAGGCTGAATCTCAGCTAAAGGAGAGGTTAAAGCTGAGGTTAAAGACTATAGAAGAAGGCTTAAAAGGACCAAACATGTTACTTGTTTCTCCAAGTACAAAAACTGAAAAATCTGGCAAGATTTTAGGGTTCTTGACTAGTAGTAAATCTGGCAAGATTTTAGGGTTCTTGACTAGTAGTGGTGGATCAAAGAAAAGGTCTGAATCTCAACCACGCGGAAGAATCTATGCACTGAATCAGACTATTAACAAAGTTGAAGAAAGCGATGAAAAGGAGAATTCAAATGAGCATGGAGAAGATGGTTCTAAGAAAGATGAAGATATGGTTTCAGGGTTTTTGTATGATAGGCTTCAGAAGGAAGTCATTGCTTTAAGGAAGGTTTGTGAGAGTAAAGAGAGTACTATAAATGACAAGAATGAAGAAATTAAGGTAGTTACTAACTTCATCTCTCTGAATGTCCCTGTCTCTTTTAAGTGTATGGAACCATTGTTAAGATAGGTCTGTTTATAGATGTTGTTGAAGAAGGTGGATGCTTTAACAAAAGCCATTGAAGTGGAGACAAAGAAAGCAAAGAGAGAAGCTGCAGCAAGAGAGAAGGAAAATGCATTGGTGATAATGAATGAAGAGTCAAAACAGAGTAAAAAGACTAGAAGGTTTGGTCTTTGTCTTTTGAGAAATAAGCAAAGTCTAAAATATTATAACAAAACTGATAATTATGTTTATGTTATGTTGTGCAGCCGTTTACCTAATTCAAGTTGCAAGTAAAGGAAGAAGGAAGTTATGGGATTTGAGTATATTAAAGAATATGATCTTACTATTAGGTTGTATTGTACATACTGAGTGTTGTTGGATTGAGGAAGTGGAGTTAAAGATTAACAGATGTGTGTGTGTGTGTTCTGTCTAAATTGCAAACCATGTTTTTAAATGATTAAACAAAACTCTACTAATTAGTTGAATGATAATAGCAATTATTTACATTGTAGGAGGCAAGAGTAATTGGAACCGAACCGACCCGAAGAAAATAAGCAAATGGAAAGGAAAAACCGAAAATTATTCGAATAGTTCCTAAATTTCATATCAAATCTGAAACCGAACCGAGTAGAAGTTAAAACTGAAAAAAAAAAATACTCGAATAATTCCCAAATTTAGGGGGTGTTATTGGTTCGATACTTTCATGATTTTGAGAAATCTAGAGTTTTGCAGAGTTTTAAAGAGTCTTTGAAAATTTTAAATATTTGCAGAGATTTTCTTGTTAATGATTTTGAGAGTATTTGAAAATTTCACCTAAATATGAAAGATTTTGAAAGTCATTAAGGGGGTGTTATTCATTTAACATTTTTAAAGACTTATAATTAAGTTTTTAAAAGTTTAGTGTTATTGGTTAATGATTTTTCAACACTCTATTAAAATCTCGTGTTAGGGGGTGTTATTCATTTAACATTTTTAAAGACTTATAATTAAGTTTTTAAAAGTTTAGTGTTATTGGTTAATGATTTTTCAACACTCTATTAAAATCTCGTGTTATAGACTTATAAGTTTTTAAAAGTTTAGTGTTATTGGTTAATGATTTTTCAACACTCTATTAAAATCTCTTGTTATTGGTTCATCACTTATAAATAGTTGTTAAAAGTAATTAAAAGTTTGGTTTGATAATTTTAAACAGTCATTAAAAGTGTTGTGTTATTGGATAAAAAAGATTTTGAAAGACTTTAAAAGTCTTTAAATGT
>CM071716.1:25786152-25803921 GCA_036630335.1 Physaria fendleri | reverse complement strand
TAATATTAAAAATTTGACTTATTGGTCTTAAACATTACTTTCAACGGGACTATATTGAGACATTTAGAAATCCAAAGTCTCACTTAAATACAAATGAAATAATTAACTTTGACATTTATTATATACTGTTGATGAAAGTAATTATATGCTTCTTTAAATGTCGTATAGTATGCTCCATATGTTTAGTGTCACGTCATTCTCAGTTAATTATAATTGTAGTATATATGATTGAGAGTTTTAATTTTACACATTATTTCCCTTTTTTGCCTTTAACAGAAAACATTTTTATATAAATAAGGGGTATTTAATATATTTGCTTATTTTTCATAAATATAGATTCTTCATTTATTTTGTCCAACAATTAAAAAAGTTAAGAAAACAATTGTACATATTTTATTTTTCAAGTTCTTGAAAAAAAATTATTATTTTACTTTTGTAATTGTTGGAAAAAATAAATAGAGAATCCCTTTTTAAACAATTGCCATTCTTGAAAAATAAAATACAATTATTTCATAATTTTTGTAATTTTTGGACAAAATATATAGAGATAAATATTCTTGAAAAAAGTATTTTCTTACCTTTGTAATTGTTAGAAAAAATAAATAGAATATCCCTTTTAAAAAAATGTCATTAGCCTACAAATAGAGAAAATAATTACACAAATAATTAGACCCTTTTAAGTATGAATTTTCGTGTATTAATTAGAATTTTCGTGTATCATTTTTTTTTAACTTGTTTTTTATCTAGTCGATTAATTACTTCACTTTAGCAATTTATTAATGATAAGAAAGTAGAAGTTAATAAGAGTAATTAAATATACAGAACCTGTGGTCGCCGTCCAAATGGTCATAGTAAGTAGAAGTTAATAAGAGTAATTAAATATACAGAACCTGTGGTCGCCGTCCAAATGGTCATAGTGGCATTTACGTAAATAATCAGCATAAACGGGGTTAATTTGAAATTAGCTTCAAGAGAGTCCTGACACACTTTGCACTTTTATATAATCCCAAATCTCTTCTTCATCCTCAAGTCTGATTCTCAAATATGCAAAAGAAAACTTCTTCTCTTATCTTCCCTTTCTAAACAAAAATTCAATCAATCTGCAAAATCTCTGAAGTTTCTCTTCTTTAAAGGTTTAAGCTTTCATGGTGATCTATTTACTTCCTTTCTCTTTTAATTTTCATAGTCAAACAATTCAATTCGATTTTGTTTCTTGTTTATTAATTACCTTTCTTTGTTAAGCTTTACTCTTATCTTGTTTTTTAAGCTTTTTGATCATTGGGTTCTGGATTTTTTAGCTTATTTGTGCCTTTTTTGATGGTTGGTTTGTGAAAGGAGACGACTTATACCCAGTAACCAAAATCGATTTGAGTTTGAGATCATAGACTTTTCTTCTTTTGTATGCCTTGTTTTGATTAGAAATCACCAAACTTTATACTGTTGTATGTATAAAAATCTTGACTTGAAACCTGGGTTTTAAGCTGTTCAATCCAATAGTTTAACCTGATTCTGTTAGATACCTCTGTTTTAGGGTTTGACTCCAATTTTCGAATAGATTCAGTTTCTGTAAAGACAGAGAGATAGAGAAAGGTAAGTTTTTTTTTTTTTTTTGGGTTAGTCGATTTTATCTTTTTTCTGGCAATAGGAATCTTAAGGCAGTACCAAAAAACTTATCTTTGTTTTCTGAAAATTGTCAGATCTGTTTTTGATGACCCTATGATTGATTGTGAGCTCAAAGGCTTTTGAGTGCATGTTTGTTGCATATTTTTGATTTTGTATGGAGAAAAGTTCATAACTAGATCATGTTTTCTTCTATAGCTCACTTGTTCTTTTTTGGATCCTTTTCATGGCAACAGGTTTGTAATCTCCTTGGTTTGAAGAAGAGACATAGCAGAGAGAGATTTGGCTAAAGAAGTTTGATCTAGTGGGTGTGTATTGTTGGGTTTTTTACAATGCAAACGTCTCAGAAACATCACAGTGCGGCTGGACTGCATTTGCTGTATCCTCAACAAGTCTATAGTTCACCTCAGTTTAAGGCAATAGACAACAATGACATCTCTGACAACCCATCCAAAGAAAACTTTTTTACTCTCGAGTCATCCACTGCTTCTGGTAGTCTTCCTTCTTATGACTCCCCTTCTGTGAGCATTACATCTGCCCGTAATCCATTTTCTCCTCAGGGTTCTCAATCATGCATCTCAGACCTCCATCATTCCCCTGACACTGTCTATGGATCACCCGTGAGTGGGGAGTCTTCTGTTGTATATGATGAAGCTGGGTTTAGGAATAAGCTTCGGGAACTTGAGGTCACGCTGGGGAGTCTTCTGTTGTATATGATGAAGCTGGGTTTAGGAATAAGCTTCGGGAACTTGAGGTCACGCTGCTGAGTGGTGATACAAAATTTGAAGAATTCTCGGGTTTTAGCCCCGCTGCAGGGAAGTCGTGGAATTGGGATGAACTCTTAGCATTGACTCCACAGTTGGACTTGAAAGAGGTGCTTGTGGAGGCTGCTCGTGCGGTTGCTGATGGGGATGCCGCCTCTGCGTATGGTTTCCTTGATGTCTTAGAACAGATGGTTTCAGTCTCAGGCACTCCGGTCCAAAGATTAGGAACTTACATGGCAGAAGGGCTTAGAGCAAGGCTTGAAGGGTCGGGTAGCAATATATACAAAGCCTTGAAATGCAATGAACCAACGGGAAGGGAATTGATGTCTTACATGAGCGTTCTTTACGAAATCTGCCCTTACTGGAAATTTGCGTACATAACTGCAAATGCTGCCATCTTAGAAGCAATAGCTGGGGAAGCCAGAGTCCACATTATCGATTTCCAGATTGCGCAGGGATCACAATACATGTTTCTAATCCAGCAGCTCGCTAAACGCCCTGGTGGGCCACCGTTGCTACGTGTGACAGGTGTGGATGATTCACAGTCCACTTACGCTCGTGGGGGTGGGCTCAACTTGGTAAGTGAAAGGCTCTCGAACTTCGCGCAATCATGTGGTGTCCCATTTGAGTTTCACGATGCTGTCATGACTGGATGCAAGGTGCAGCGGGAACACCTTGGGGTTGAACCTGGTTTTGCTGTTATTGTGAACTTCCCTTATGTACTCCACCACATGCCTGACGAGAGTGTAAGTGTCGAAAATCACAGAGACAGACTACTTCATCTGATCAAAAGCCTCTCGCCAAAACTCGTTACTCTAGTAGAACAAGAATCCCTCTCGCCAAAACTCGTTACTCTAGTAGAACAAGAATCAAACACAAACACCTCACCTTTCCTATCCCGGTTCATCGAAACACTTGACTACTACACAGCTATGTTCGAGTCAATAGATGCAGCACGACCACGGGATGATAAGCAAAGAATCAGCGCCGAACAACACTGCGTAGCAAGAGACATAGTGAACATGATAGCTTGCGAGGAGTCAGAGAGAATAGAAAGACACGAGCTCCTCGGGAAATGGAGGGTCAGATTGACGCTGGCTGGGTTCATAGGCTGGCCAGTAAGCGCATCCGCGGCATTTGCAGCGAGTGAGATGCTCAAGTGTTATGACAAAAAGGCTGGCCAGTAAGCGCATCCGCGGCATTTGCAGCGAGTGAGATGCTCAAGTGTTATGACAAAAACTACAAACTTGGAGAAAGTGAAGGAGCACTCTATCTCTTCTGGAAGAGAAGAGCAATGGCTACAATCTCTACATGGAAGCCAAACCCAAACCAGGTAGTAATTTAAAATGGATAAAGAGCACAACAAAATATATGTCTCTGTAAAGTTTTTGAGGTTGTGTGATAATGCTGGTTTTTTTTAAGTTGTAACATAACATAAGTCAAGTAGTTCTATATATATGTATACAGAACCAAACCTGGTGGTGGTTTTTTTTTTTCTGTTGTAAGATGTTATGTTGTGGTGGATGGGGTAATACTAATGGATTAGGTGTTATTAATATGATGTTATGTCTAATGGTACGAGTCATTTGGCGGCTGATTAGAAAGATTGTGAGGTGAAATTATAATATTAGGACAAAATCTACAGGTCAGATTGGGTTCTGATTAGGCTTAAAAGGAACTCTCACCAACCCATTAAACCAAGGAATGAACAAGTACAGGTCATTGCCTTAGTTTTATTCTTTACTTTTTCTATAAGGTTTTAGCTTTCTTTATTGCTTTTAATAACAATTATTTTATGTTAAGAGTATTTTCACTCAATGATTGGCATTAGGATTTGGTTACTGATAATAACTTTGATTTTAGTTCATACATTCTTAAGTTTTTGAACCTATTTATACACAATTTGGTTCAATTTCGATTCAAAAATTTTCTGATGGATTTGATTCGGATATCGGATAATTAAAAAAATTTGTCTAGCTTTTTACACATTTTTTTATGTTCGGAATTGATAGTATAGTAGTTTTTTTTTTGCTTACTTTATTTGGAAATTAAAATTAAAATTGAAATTTTGAATATTGGTGTCTATAAAATTATCGGAGTTATTGATCACTAGGTCAAGATTACCGAGTTAAAAACAATTTTTGGGTGAGATGTAATTTTCTAATATGCATTGTCTAATTTAAAACAATTTTTGGGTGAGATGTAATTTTCTAATATGCATTGTCTAATTTATCAAGTAGATTTTAGAATTTAGAACCTCACCTAAAATAAATAAATACAATAAAAATATTGATTTTGTCTTTTTTCCATTTACTTAAATTTGATTTTTGACTCGTTGTTATTCACCTAATTTCTATTTTTTTGTCATTTACCTCTGTTGATTCTATATTATTCTTCCATTTGTCTATTATTTCATCAAAATAAACCAAACTGTAAGACTTGGAAGCAAAGAAGAGATAAATGTTATTTTACATAAAAAAATCAAAATTTTATATTAATAAAATAATTCAAAGAGAGATATTGAGTGACTTCCACTAATACAAAGAAAGCTCGATTTATGCAATATTTTGCGGTTAAGTTATTAATTGCTGAGGCTACACATTTTCACCCTTTTGCTTAAATCAAACAACTAATTCATACATATTTATAACTTGATTAATCTTTTTGTTTCAAATTGTTATTTATACATTCATATAATTAACCTTATCAAGAAAGAATAAAGACAAAAGCATACAAGTGTGATATAATATTATTAATTGTTAGTTTTATAGAAGAAAGTTTTCACCAAACGAAATTAGTTCAATGATTTGAGTTATCTTTATCCTTATGATTAGTATCTTTATATCTGTCATATTCTACTTCTTCTTCCAACTTCCTTTGGATTATTCTCTCCTTTGCTCATTTTTTTATTTATTTTAATTTTCCATTTGTGGTTTAAAACATATAATAATATTCAAACCGTGTTCCTTTAAATTATTAGTATTATTAATTTACACCATTTATGTTGAGACATGAAAGTATTAACACTTTTTTTTTAATCTTCATCAATGTGGTAACTATGATCATGAAACTAACTCTTGTAGATAATGGTAACAAGACTATTCGCAACAATCTTAGCGCTATCAAGAACTCCGACAACACAAGTTATCAGGAGATGATGTTCACTTGGCTTTCAACTCGAATTTGACCAACTTAAAGACGTTTCACATCTTTGTCGGGTTTTTTTCTCACCTTGGATTTTACCGATAAGGTTTTTAACGAGACAATACAATTTTTTTTTTTGTTGTATGAAACTCTTTCATTATACAAATCAGTTTTTTTTTTAAAAAAAATAAAATTTTACATTCATTAAAAAAAAAAACATGAATAAAAGAAGAAGTCAAAAAGTTGTAAGAATTTTAGAATTGAAATTGGGTAATGAAAGTGAAATAAGAAGAGGGAAGAGTTGGTTAATGTCAAGAGTCTGAAATAGAGACATTGCTTCAGATTAAGGTAAAAGAGTTAGTAAGTTTAAGTTTAACCCTCTCTCTCTGTGTTTCTGTCTCTGTCTACATTAAGGTCAATTCTTAAAGGGCTGGTCTCTCTCTATAGGAGAGTGTGTGTATATATTAAACGGCTCCATTTCTTCTCTGTTTAGACCAAACCACATATCTTCTATACTGTAACAAAGGAGTTGTTGAGAGAGTACAACATGACTGCTGGAGAAAACCCTTTTGTATCTAATGTCTCTTCTCTGGAAAACCAGCTTAAAGGTTCTTCTTTTTTCCTTTCTGGTTTATATTTGATCAGTCCTTGTGTTTAATGGTGAGATTTGTTTTGCTTTCTTTCTCTGCAGAAAAAGAGGAAGAGCTTTTGGCTTCTAAAGCTGAAGTTGAGTCTTTGAGAACAAATGAAGAACATAAAGACAGAGTCTTTAAGGAGGTAACAAAAGTGTAAAGAAGTTGGAGGAGAAACTTGGAGTCACTGAGAATCTTGTTGAACAAAAGGTGTGTGTCAAAAACATGAAAAGTAATTCATAAATGATTAGAATTAAGTTAAGATTGTGAGATGATTGTAGGAGATGGAGATGAAGAAGCTAGAAGAAGAGAAAGAAGATGCATTAGCGGCTCAGGAAGCTGCAGAAGAAGCTTTGAGGAGGGTTTATACTCATCAACAAGACGATGAATCTTTGCCTCTAGAATCCATCATAGCTCCTCTTGAAGCTCAGATCAAGTTTCACAAGCATCAGGTTCTTGAAACTATTTGCGTTTTGAATGGAGTGGCCTATATCATTTATATATTAGTGTTAATCCTTTTATTTTTTCGATATGGGATTTTAAAAGTATGTCGCTCTGTTTTAGATTTTTGAACTTCAAGAAGACAAGAAAGCATTGGAACGTTTGACAAAATCAAAAGAATCAGCTCTTCTTGAAGCAGAGAGAATCTTGAAAAGTGCACTTGAACGTGCTTTAATAGTTGAGGAGGTACAGAACCAGAACTTTGAACTTCGAAGACAGATTGAGATATGTCAAGATGAGAACAAGTTTCTTGAGAAAATCAACCGACAGAAAGTGTTGGAGATTGAGAAGCTTTCTCAAAGCATTGTAGAACTTGAGGAAGCAATCTTGGCAGGTGGAACAGTTGCTAATGCAGTCAGAGATTATCGTCGACAAATCTCACAGCTCAATGTAAGTGTCTTTAAAGAAACTCACTCACTGTAAGGCTGTCAAGCAAGCCAGCCCGTCCCACCCTGCAAAAATACCCGTGGATTTATGTGTTTTTTTTATCAAGCTCGAACCCGTTCTGCCAAAGCCAGCAAGGCCCGCAGACATCCCGCACTTTCCTTGAACTTAAAAAATCCAACTCAAAACCTATAAACCCATGAAAAAACCCGCAAGTCCACAAAAAAACTATAAACCTGTAAAAAAAAAAACCCGCAAGTCCACAAAAAAACTATAAACCTGTAAAAAAATGCAGCAAACCCGTCAAAAACTTTGCAAACCTGCTATACTACTAGAACCGTCTCTCTCGAGCCCTGCAAAAATATGAACTTATTTTTTAAAACCCGAACTCACCCCGCAGCGGGTTCAAAACCTGCAGCAGGCCTGAGGCCTACTCACATGGTTATTTTTCATTATTACCAGGATGAGAAGAGAACCTTGGAGAGAGAGCTAGCTAGAGTCAAAGTGTCAACAAGTAGAGTGGCTCTAGCTGTTGCTAATGAATGGAAAGATGAGAATGATAGAGTCATGCCTGTAAAGAAATGGCTTGATGAGAGAAGGCTTCTCCATGTAACTGATTCTCACTTACATAACTAACTAACTAGCTTATACCACATGAGTGTCTGACATTTTGTGTTTGTCTTCAGGGTGAAATGCAGAAACTGAAAGATAAACTTGTTGTGTCTGAAAGAACAGCCAAGGCTGAATCTCAACTAAAGGAGAGGTTAAAGCTGAGGTTGAAGACTATAGAAGAAGGCTTAAAAGGACCAAACATGTTACTTGTCTCTCCAAGTACAAAGACTGAAAAATCTGGCAAGATTTTAGGGTTCTTGACTAGTAGTGGTGGATCAAAGAAAAGGTCTGAATCTCAACAAATCTGGCAAGATTTTAGGGTTCTTGACTAGTAGTGGTGGATCAAAGAAAAGGTCTGAATCTCAACTACGCGGAAGGATCTATGCACTGAATCAGAGTATTAACAATGTTGCAGAAAGTGATGAAAAAGAGAATTCAAATGAGGATCAAGAAGATGGTTCTAAGAAAGATGAAGATATGGTTTCAGGGTTTTTATATGATAGGCTTCAGAAAGAAGTGATTGCTTTAAGGAAGGTTTGTGAGAGTAAAGAGGGTATTATAAATGACAAGAATGAAGAAATCAAGGTAACTACTAACTTCATCTCTCTCAATCTTTCTGTCTCTTTAAGTGTATGGAACCATTGTTAAGATAGGTCTGTTTATAGATGTTGTTGAAGAAGGTGGATGCTTTAACTAAAGCCATTGAAGTGGAGACAAAGAAAGCGAAGAGAGAAGCTGCAGCAAGAGAGAAGGAAAATGCATTGGTGATAATGAATGAAGAGTCAAAACAGAGTAGAAAGACGAGAAGGTTTGGTTATTTTGTTCTTTTGAGATATATGCAAAGTCAATAATAGTAAGACAAAACTGATATTTATGTTGTGTTGTGCAGCCGTTTACCTAATCCAAGTTGCAAGTGAAGGAAGAAGGAGATTATGGGATTTGGGTATATTAAAGAATATGATCTTAAGATTAGGTTTTATTGTACATACGAGTGTTGTTGGTTGGATTACATAGAGTGTTGTTGGTTGGATTACATAGGTTGTAATAGTTAACAAATGTGTGTGTGTGTGTTATGTCTGAATTGCAAAGCATGTTTTTAAATGATGAAACAAAACTCTACTAATCAGTTGAATGATGATAGCAATTATTTACATGGTAGGAGGCAAGAATAATTAGAACCGAACCAACCCGAAAAACAGAGAATCGAATGGAAGTAAAACCAGAAATACTCGAATAGTTCCTAAAAGCTCAGAACCGAACAAATCCGAAAATAAAAACCGAAAAAATTCTCAAATAGTTCCTAAATTTTATACCAAAACAAGAACCTAACCAACCCAAAGATAAGAATAGAAGGGAAGTAAATACTGAAGAAAATACTCGAATAGTTCCTAATTTCATACTAAAACCGGAACCGAACCAACCCGAAGATAAGGGAAGTAAAAACCAAAAAAATGTTCCTAAATTAATACAAAAACCGAACCGAACCGTATTCAAACCCAAACCAAAGTACATAAATCAATTGGAAATACATATGTAATTATACAATCCAATTCCCCAAAATTGCAATTATAAACTCAAAATACCCATAACCAAAAAGTAATGAACCAATTTTTATATATACAAGAAGATCATGAAGAAAAACACAAGATCATTTACAAAGACTATCTCTCTCTCTCTTTCCCACAAAAAAATGAGAAGGAAACCAAATAAATTTTAAGACATGACTAATCAATTTCTCTCTCTTTCCCACAAAAAAATGAGAAGGAAACCAAATAAATTTTAAGACATGACTAATCAATTTACAATCTCTTTTTTTTACATAGTTTTCTATTCTAAGGTGATGTTACCAGCTGTGTAGACACGAGAACCATTGGATGATGAGAGAAGTTGAATACCTTTGTGAATCTTTGAAGAACATCGATACGGTTTAGGAACAGAGAGTAGTTTGATGATACAAGCCTTGTCCAGGTCATGAATTGCATGGAGTTGAGAAGGAAGATCTAACTCTAATTGTCCAAACTCATCTGTCACACCTTTGATCCATTTTGATCTCTTTCTTTTACCCATTTGGCACTTCATACCAACAATAGCACCTACATGATAATCATAAATGTTATAAGTTTCGAATTATGGATCAATCCACTCATTACTGATTGGTCTAGTTCAAAACGTACCTTGAATAGGAGAAGAGGAAGAAGAGAGAAGAGACGCGGTAAGAAGAACAGAAGAGAGTTTCTCTTCGCCATAGCCAGACAACTCAACCATCTCATTTCTGATCCATTTAGAAGAGATAGGTCACAATTCAGACAAGTAATCAAGCCTAACCCAACTGTTTTTCTTTTTCTTCTAGACAAGACAAGTAATCAAGCCTAACCCAACTGTTTTTCTTTTTCTTCTAGACAATTGTAAGTTTTGAACAAAAGACAATATCTTTTTTTTTTCTCTCTCTTTATGTTGAAGGATCTTTGTGTGGGTTGGTTATCAGTTATCTGTCCAAATGGATAAATACAAAATTAAAGAATTTGTATTTCATGATTTGCCTATGATGATCTGTCAATGTTATAATTTAATTCAATTTAATTAATGCAATTAATATACAAGAATTTTGTTTGAAAATAAATTAACGTGATATCTTTCAGTTTAATAGTTTCAAACAAAAATAATTAAAAGATAAGTCTTTTATCATTTATAGTCAATATATAATTAGAGTTTTTTAAATTGTTGTTGTTGTTTCTTGACAAAGGATTTTTGTTATTGTTTATGTATCATTGTAATATTCAAAGTTTCTTTAATTCACTTTAATTAAAATAATTTATTACAAAAGATAGTAACCAACTATTGTTGATAGAATAATAAAAGAAAAACATATTCATCTCAACATCAAAGGACATATAAAAAATACATTTAGGGGGTGTTATTGATTCGATACTTCTATAGAATGTTAATGACTTTGAGAAATCTAGAGTTTTGCAGAGTTTTTGAGAATTTTAAAGATTTTCAGAGATTTTCTTATTAATGACTTTGAAAGTATTTGAGAATCTCACCTAAATATGAAAGATTTTGAAATGACTTTGAAAGTATTTGAGAATCTCACCTAAATATGAAAGATTTTGAAAGTCATTAAAAGTTGTTTAACAAGAACAAATTTTAAAAGAATCAACAAACCAATAACACATGACATTTAAAGACATTTACAGTATTTAAAAATCTTTTTTAACCAATAACACAACATTTTTAATGACTTTTTTAAATTATCAAACCAATAACACATGACTTTTAATAACTCTTTATAAGTGATGAACCAATAACATGAGATTTTAATAGAGTATTTTTATAAGTGATGAACCAATAACATGAGATTTTAATAGAGTATTGAAAAATCATTAAGCAATAACACTAAACTTTTAAAAACTTATAAGTCTTTTAAAATGTCTAAACGAATAACACCCCCTTAGTAACTTTTTTTTATCAAAGTTTAGTTAATATATTTTAATATCAGCTGCATACTATAAATCTTTATTAAAATAATAATAAGTTATTTTTATATTTTTAATAGAAGAACTAATAAGGTAGAGGTTTAGTTGAACCCTAACATATAAACCATTTCTCATTTTCTTCTCAACCATTCCACCCTATTCTCTAAAATGTTAATATTATTGTAAATTTCTTCTATTTATAAAATTCTTTTTTTATATATTATCTACTTTTCTGCTTGACACATAAAAAAATATAGTTTTCTCTTTTTTTTCATAAATATGTTTGAGTAGAAAACCATATTATAGAAGGAAATGATCTTATTATATTCATG
Source organism: Physaria fendleri (assembly GCA_036630335.1). Classification (NCBI taxonomy): domain Eukaryota; kingdom Viridiplantae; phylum Streptophyta; class Magnoliopsida; order Brassicales; family Brassicaceae; genus Physaria; species Physaria fendleri. The sequence continues at coordinate 25,792,456 of CM071716.1, read as the reverse complement.
TTAATAAAATGATCTTATTTCCAATGTTAATATAATGTAAATAGATGTTCTTCATTTAGGATTCAAGATTTTTAATGTTTTGGGTTCACCAAATGCCCCAACAAAATAAAAAGAAGAAATAAGATTTATATATTCTAATCAAAATTGAAAAAAATAGAAGAGGATGAATAAATATGTTTGAGTAGAAAACCATATTATAGAAGGAAATGATCTTATTATATTCATGTTAATAAAATGATCTTATTTCCAATGTTAATATAATGTAAATAGATGTTCTTCATTTAGGATTCAAGATTTTTAATGTTTTGGGTTCACCAAATGCCCCAACAAAATAAAAAGAAGAAATAAGATTTATATATTCTAATCAAAATTGAAAAAAATAGAAGAGGATGAGTAGGTTGTCTAAAAATAGAAGAATTTGATAAAGAAAGACAATAGAGTGACCAAAGACATGAGCGCAAAACGTTGTCTAAAAATAGAAGAATTTGATAAAGAAAGACAATAGAGTGACCAAAGACATGAGCGCAAAACATGGTTACCCTCTTGTTCATTATTTGGAAGACACAGATCCTAAGAATCAACTTCAATCTCTATCTATCTCTCTTTGCTTCATTAGGCTAAAAGTTTTTGTTTTGAGAAAGATTGATGTCCCGAACGGATGCTCCGGTAATGGCTCCAGAGACTCCTCGGACAAGCGAGGTTGGCGAGATTGATACACGCGCTCCATTTCAATCTGTTAGAGACGCTGTTAGTTTATTCCGTCAGTTTAGTTTTACGAAGAAACAACCACCCGCACCGCGTCCCTCCCCCTCCCCGCCTCCCTCTCAAAAGCCACAATCGCGGCTCTCTTCTTCCTCTGCTCCACCCTCTCAGGTATTCATTCTTTGCTTTTTGATTCCGCAATATTTTCGCCAAAATACTAGAGGTTAATGGCCAAAACTACAATGATTATAGCGTTTTTGCCGAGTTTCATATTATCTTTATCCTTTGCACTATGCCAAAACACCATGAAGTTATTAGAAATTTGAATTCAATACACAAACTTAACGTTTACCGTTAAAATAGTGGTCATGAAGTTATTAGAAATTTGAATTCAATACACAAACTTAACGTTTACCGTTAAAATAGTGGTATCGATATGTTTTAAATAGTTGGGGTGAAATTGAATTCAAATATCTAATAAATTTATGGTGGTTTTGACATAGTGCAAAAGACAATACAGGGGTGAAATTGAATTCAAATATCTAATAAATTTATGGTGGTTTTGACATAGTGCAAAAGACAATACAGAAATCGGCAAAAACGTTATGGTTCATGGTAGTTTTGGCATGATTATTTCGTGTCTAATTTGTCATTACACTTTGATGTATATGTCTCTCTAAATATCTTTCTTTTTGTACATTAAGGAAACAACAAGATATGTCTCTCTAAATATCTTTCTTTTTGTACATTAAGGAAACAACAAGTACAACAGATGGGTCAGAAAAGGAGACACAACTTATGTTGGCAGAACAAGAAATGGATAGAGTCAAACATTCTCTTGATGGCTCTGTCTTAGCTAAAGCAAGAGCTCTCTCTGATCTCGACTCTGCGCAACGAAAGGCTGCTGATTTAAGAGTTAAACTAGAATCAACCAAACATTCAAGAAAATGTGCTATCTACATCAAACAAACAATGAATCAACGGTTACAAGAACTTCAATCTGATAATCAAGAAACAGAACGAGTAAGAGAGGATTACATTATAGCTACCGCGGAGCTATTCATGGCGAAGCAGGAGCTCGCGGAATTGAAAGTACAGTTTAATGTCTCTGTGGAAGAAAGGTTAGGTGAACTTCAAAGAGCAGAGGAAGCAGAGTGTGCTTCGATGGTTAACTCGAAAAAGATCAAAGATATGAGGAGTGAGATAGCGGAAATGCGTGAATCTGCTGAGAAACTGAAGGCGGATGCTGCGAGGAAGAAAGAGGAAGAGGAGATAGCGGAAATGCGTGAATCTGCTGAGAAACTGAAGGCGGATGCTGCGAGGAAGAAAGAGGAAGAGGAAAAGATTAAGGAAGTGAGTATAGCTGCAGGAGAGACTTATGCAGCTATGAAAGAAGAAGCTGAGTTAAGGCTAGAGGATATGAAGAGACATTGTGACCCTGAGGTAAGGAGAGATATCGAGGAGTTAGCTGAGATATCTGCGGAAAACGAGAGGTTACAGGAGGAGATTGAGCTAGCACGTGAACTAAAAGAGGCGAAAAAGGCGATGCAAGAGATTTGCGATGAACAAAGCTCATACGAAAGCATGGTGAGCTCACTTACTGTTGAGCTAGATGGAGTTCAGAGGGAGAATAGAGAATTGAAGGGAAAAGAAAAGGAGAGACAAGAGAATGAAGAAGGAGAATGGGTAGAAGCGAGCCGTAAAATCGAACAAATAATGTGTGAAGCAGAGAGAACAAGAAAAGAAGCAGAAGAAATGAAGAAACATGTAGAAGAACTCAGAAGAGAAGCAGCAGCTACACATACAGCAATGGGTGAAGCAGTAAAACAGCTAAAGATAGTATTAAGAGCAGTAGAGAAAGCGAAAACCGCAGAGAAAAGAGCTGTGGAAGACATGAAATTACTAACTGATAAGAAAGAGAGTTTAACACATGATGAACCTGATAAGAAGATTAGAATCTCATTACAAGAGTATGAAGAACTAAGAGGTAAACATGAAGAGTCAGAGAGAATGGTTCAGTTTAAAGCTGAAGCTGTTGCTGCTCAATTGGAAGAGATTAACAAGAGTAGAATAGAAGGGGAGAGAATGTTGGAAGAGAAGATGAAGGAGTTGGAAGATTTAAAAGTTGCCATTGATGATGCTTTGAGAAAAGCAGAGATTGCAGAAGAAGCACATAGTATTGTTGATGCTGAACTAAGAAAATGGAAACCACAAGACTTGTAGTTGTAGCAGATATAACAATGCTCTTTAGGTGTTTAGGGAAGAACTACTAGAATGTCTATATATACAAGAGAGATGATCATTTACATTTCTCAATTGAACTGTAAATACATAAACACATGAGAGAGATATTTTTCCTTAAGCAAAATCCAAATTTGAAATCAAAAACTAACCTTTGAATCTCATAAACTGCTTTCTGAAAAAGACCCCTTTTTTTGGGGATAAAGTCTCCACCTTCAGTAAATAAACCGCTTAAAGATCAAAAATTTCATAGGAACCCTAAATCTCCATTACCAATTATGGTGAAAGATTAGACATTTGTCTTAATCGGCTCAATTAAATGGGCTTTTGTGGCCCCAATTTAAAGAAGTGACGCGATACAAGCATGATCCTAGGAACATTTAAGAATCAGGTGTAGGTACTACATTGGCTTTGGAGAGCTTTCTTGATTCCTTAGCAATGGCGGATCTAATATCATCCTTCCTCGATGTTTACGCCATTCTCAAGTCTGAACTGCTTCAAGATCCTTCCTTTGAATTCACCCACGAATCTCGGCAATGGCTTGAACGAGTACTTACCTCTGAATCACTTCCATTTTCAGATCATTTGATCAATTACTGCTGATTTGAGGTCCATTTTCAGATCATTTGATCAATTACTGCTGATTTGAGGTCTCTTTCTTTTGCAGATGCTTGACTATAACGTAAAAGGCGGTGAGATGAATCTCTGTTATACATTTCATCTAAACTTAATCAACTCAAATCAAACACCTGTGTGTGTTTTGTTATGTAGGGAAGCTTAATCGTGGCCTCTCTGTGGTTGAAAGCTACAAGCTATTGAAGCAAGGTCAAGACTTGACTGATAAAGAGACTTTCCTTTCATGTGCTCTTGGTTGGTGCATGAATGGGTATGTATGTTCCTCTTTTACTCTCTCTTAGTTTGTCTTTCATCTCAATAGTTTCTTTTTATGTTTGTGTTGCAGCTTCAAGCTTATTTTCTTGTGCTTGATGACATAATGGACAACTCTGTCACACGCCGTGGCCAGCCTTGTTGGTACAGACAGCCAAAGGTTGGTATGGTCGCAAATTAACGATGGGATTTTACTTCGCAATCATATCCATAGGATTCTCAAGAAGCACTTCAAAGGAATGACTTACTATGTTGACCTTGTTGATTTGTTTAATGAGGTAGTATTCTCTTTGATGTTTAACTTCACAATTCAGAGTTTATGTTAGCTAATGGTATTCTTTTTAGGTTGAGTTTCAAACAGCTTGTGGCCAGATGATTGATCAGATCACTACCTTTGATGGAGAAAAAGATTTGTCCAAGTACTCCTTGCAAATGTGAGTGATTTCATCTCTTCTTGATTGTATTGTGCAGTGAAATTGCATTAACAAAGTACTCCTTGCAAATGTGAGTGATTTCATCTCTTCTTGATTGTATTGTGCAGTGAAATTGCATTAACATGTTCTGACTGATGATATAGTTTTCTAAAATGTGCAGCCATAGGCGTATTGTGCAGTACAAAACAGCTTATTACTCATTTTATCTTCCTGTGAGTAAAGATTCTTAATCCCTATCTTCCTCTCTCTTTAGAGTCACACATGTTCCACTGAGAAAATTTGGATGTAGTGAGATGATCTGTTGAACAGTACTATTCCATTGATGATTTTAAAACAATCCTCATCGATTTTGTATTCAGGTTGCTTGTGCATTGCTTATGGCTGGAGAAAATTTGGAAAATCATACTGATGTGAAGAATATTCTTATTGACATGGGAATTTACTTTCAAGTACAGGTAGAGTTACATACTTAATACATGAGAGTTCATATAATGGTCTCACTTCAAGATCCATAAGAGCAACATGAGCAAATGATATCTTTTATTTTCAATAGGATGATTATCTGGATTGCTTTGCTGATCCGGAGACACTTGGCAAGGTGAAAATTTGCGTTTTTGAAGCTGATTCTATTGTTCATTGGTGCTTATCTTATGAGACATGTGTTGTATAATGTAGATAGGGACAGATATAGAAGATTTCAAATGCTCCTGGTTGGTGATTAAAGCATTGGAACGGTGTAATGAAGAACAGATTAAGACACTAAATGTAATAACCAGTTACTTTGGACAAGTTTCCACATAGAATTAAAGCAGGAACAGCATGTTGATCTGATCAAATAAATTTCAATGTCTCAGGAGAACTATGGTAAAAGCGAGTCAACAAACGTTGCTAAGGTTAAAGATCTCTACAAAGAGCTTGATCTCGAGGTTTGTCATTAAGCACTAATTCAGACCTTTTGGAGTATAAAAGTGGATGCATTAGAGATGTGAGTGATCTAATATGTTAACTAATTCAGACCTTTTGGAGTATAAAAGTGGATGCATTAGAGATGTGAGTGATCTAATATGTTACATAAACTGTGTTTGATCTTTGGTTTTTCATAGGCTGTATTCATGGAGTATGAGAAGGAAAGATATGAGAAGCTGACAAAGTTGATAGAAGCTCACCAAAGTAAAGCAATTCAAGCAGTTCTAAAATCTTTCTTGGCTAAGATCTATAAGAGACAGAAGTAGAGACATACTTTGGCTTCTCTCTGTTTTATTCTTCTGACATTTATGCACTGCTTCATGACTTCTTTTGCTTTTTAGATTCTTGTTTGATGCTTTGAGTATAGAGATAATAAAAATGACTATGTTTCTTCAGCTTATAGAAAGTGATTCTAGATACAGTAAAACATTCCGACTCTATATATCTGTAATATCTCCATCCTATATCTACTATATCACTCGGAAAAAGTACACTGAAAAGTTCTCAACTTACATTGTGAGTGTCAAGATCACCACTGCAATGCAAATGTGGTAGATAGACCATCTAGCCATTGGCTCAGCACTTGAGGATGAGCCTTTATCTGTAACGCCCACAAGAAATCTACAATCACCAACTGAAGGATCTAGAAAGGTGACCATACCAAGTCCATCAAAGTCGCAGCTTTTTTCATTTTGCATCTGCATTTGATAGTAACTGTTGAAAGCGTATGAGATATTCTCGTTTTCAGCAAGCTGGCTACAGGAGCCTCCGTCGTTGAGTGTTGTGCAATCTGCTTGACTGCAAGCTAGCTTGAGGTGGTCTCCAACTCGGGTCATGTCTTTTGCAGGGTGAGCCACACACCATCTGGAAGGAAGGTACTCCACATTTTTCGCATTCTTGAGTCCTCTGTTGCCGAGTCCTAAATTGAGACGATACTTGGCCTGTCCATCGAAAGAGAATATTCCCCAGTGCCTTTCAAAGTTACCAGGAAGTGTGCTCTTTGCTCCTTCGTCAAGCAAACCGAAAATATAGACATCCGCAGGAGGAGAGCCTGGCCTAAGCGGTGTTCCTTT
>CM071716.1:25773358-25786052 GCA_036630335.1 Physaria fendleri | reverse complement strand
GGGTGAAATTGAATTCAAATATCTAATAAATTTATGGTGGTTTTGACATAGTGCAAAAGACAATACATAAATCGGCAAAAACGTTATGGTTCATGGTAGTTTTGGCATGATTATTTCGTGTCTAATTTGTCATTACACTTTGATGTATATGTCTCTCTAAATATCTTTCTTTTTGTACATTAAGGAAACAACAAGCACAACAGATGGGTCAGAAAAGGAGACACAACTTATGTTGGCAGAACAAGAGATGGATAGAGTCAAGCATTCTCTTGATGGTTCTGTCTTAGCTAAAGCAAGAGCTCTCTCCGATCTCGACTCTGCTCAACGAAAGGCTGCTGATTTAAGGGTTAAACTAGAATCAACCAAACATTCAAGAAAATGTGCTATCTACATCAAACAAACCATGAATCAACGGTTACAAGAACTTCTATCTGATAATCAAGAAACAGAACGAGTAAGAGAGGATTACATTTTAGCTACCGCGGAGCTATTCATGGCGAAGCAAGAACTCGCGGAATTGAAAGTACAGTTTAATGTTTCGGTGGAAGAGAGGTTAGGTGAACTTCAAAGAGCAGAGGAAGCAGAGTGTGCGTCTATGGTTAACTCGAAAAAGATCAAAGATATGAGGAGTGAGATAGCGGAAATGCGTGAATCTGCTAGCGGAAATGCGTGAATCTGCTGAGAAACTGAAGGCGGATGCTGCGAGGAAGAAAGAGGAAGAGGAGAAGATTAAGGAAGTGAGTATAGCTGCAGGAGAGACTTATGCAGCTATGAAAGAAGAAGCTGAGTTAAGGCTAGAGGATATGAAGAGACATTGTGACCCTGAGGTGAGGAGAGATATTGAGGAGTTAGCGGAGATATCTGCGGAAAACGAGAGATTACAGGAGGAGATTGAGTTAGCGCGTGAACTCAAAGAGGCGAAGAAGGCGATGCAAGAGATTTGTGATGAACAAAGGTCACATGAGAGCTTGGTGAGCTCACTAACAGTTGAATTAGATGGAGTTCAGAGGGAGAACAGAGAATTGAAGGGAAAAGAAAAGGAGAGACAAGAGAATGAAGAAGGAGAATGGGTAGAAGCGAGTCGTAAAATCGAACAAATCATGAGTGAAGCAGAGAGAACAAGAAAAGAAGCAGAAGAAATGAAGAAACATGTAGATGAACTAAGGAGAGAAGCAGCAGCTACACATACAGCAATGGGTGAAGCAGTAAAACAGCTAAAGATAGTTTTAAGAGCAGTGGAGAAAGCGAAAACCGCAGAGAAAAGAGCAGTGGAAGACATGAAATTACTAACTGAGAAGAAAGAGAGTTTAACACACGAAAACCGCAGAGAAAAGAGCAGTGGAAGACATGAAATTACTAACTGAGAAGAAAGAGAGTTTAACACATGATGAGCCTGATAAGAAGATCAGAATCTCATTACAAGAGTATGAAGAACTGAGAGGTAAACATGAAGAGTCAGAGAGAATGGTTCAGTTTAAAGCTGAAGCTGTTGCTGCTCAATTGGAAGAGATTAACAAGAGTAGAATAGAAGGGGAGAGAATGTTGGAAGAGAAGATGAAGGAGTTGGAAGATTTAAAAGTTGCCATTGATGATGCTTTGAGAAAAGCAGAGATTGCAGAAGAAGCACATAGTATTGTTGATGCTGAATTAAGAAAATGGAAACCACAAGACTTGTAGTTGTAGCAGATATAAAAATGCTCTTTAGGTGTTTAGAAGAACTACTAGAATGTTTATATTTACCAGAGAGATGATCATTCACATTTTCTCATTTTAACTGTAAATACATAAACACATGAGAGAGACATTTGTTCCTTGAGCAAAATCCAAATTTGAAATCAAAAACTAACCTTTGAATCTCATAAACTCCTTTTTTGGATAAAGTCTCCAATTTTTCTCCACCTTTGTAAGTAAACCGCAGTAAAGATCAAAAATTTCATAGGAACCCTAAATCTCCATTACCAATTATGGTGAAAGATTAGACATTTTAAAGATCAAAAATTTCATAGGAACCCTAAATCTCCATTACCAATTATGGTGAAAGATTAGACATTTGTCTTAATCGGCTCAATTAAATGGGCTTTTGTGGCCCAATTTAAAGAAGTGACGCGATATAAGCATGATCCTAGGAACATTTAAGAATCAGGTGTAGGCGTGTAGCCGTGTAGGTACTACGTTTGCTTTGCACTACTTTCTTGATCCCTTATCAATGGCAGATCTGAAATCAACCTTCCTCGATGTTTACGCCATTTTAAAGTCTGAACTGCTTCAAGATCCCGCCTTTGAATTCACCCACGAATCTCGGCAATGGCTTGAAAGAGTACTTACCTCTGAGTCACTTCCATTTTCAGATCATTTGATCAATTACTGCTGATTTGAGGTCTCTTTCTTTTGCAGATGCTTGACTAATCAATTACTGCTGATTTGAGGTCTCTTTCTTTTGCAGATGCTTGACTACAATGTAAAAGGCGGTGAGAGGGAGTCCCTGTTATACATTTATCCAAACTTAATCAACTAAACACTTGTGTGTTGTGTTATGCAGGGAAGCTTAATCGTGGTCTCTCTGTGGTTGAAAGCTTCAAGTTATTGAAGCAATGAAGCAAGGTCAAGACTTGACTGATAAAGAGACTTTCCTTTCATGTGCTCTTGGTTGGTGCATTGTGGACAACTCTGTCACACGCCGTGGCCAGCCTTGTTGGTACAGACAGCCAAAGGTTGGTATGGTCGCCATTAACGATGGGATTTTACTTCGCAATCATATCCATAGGATTCTCAAAAAGCACTTTAAGGGAATGACTTACTATGTTGACCTTGTTGATTTGTTTAATGAGGTAATATTCTCTTTGGTGTTTAACTTCACTATTCAGAGTTTATGTCAGCTAATGGTATTCTTTTTAGGTAGAGTTTCAAACAGCTTGTGGCCAGATGATTGATCAGATCACTACCTTTGATGGAGAAAAAGATTTGTCTAAGTACTCCTTGCAAATGTGAGTGGTTTCATCTCTTCTTGATTGGATTGTGCAGTGAGATTGCTACCTTTGATGGAGAAAAAGATTTGTCTAAGTACTCCTTGCAAATGTGAGTGGTTTCATCTCTTCTTGATTGGATTGTGCAGTGAGATTGTGCTAACATGTTATGAGTGATGATATAGTTTTCTAAAATGTGCAGTCATAGGCGTATTGTCCAGTACAAAACAGCTTATTACTCATTTTATCTTCCTGTGAGTAAAGATTCTTAATCCCTATCTCCCTCTCTCTTTAGAGTCGCACATGTTCCACTGAGAAAATTTGGATGTAGTGAGATGATCTGTTGAACAGTACTATTCCATTGATGGATTTTAAAACCATCCTCATTGATTTTTGTATTCAGGTTGCTTGTGCATTGCTTATGGCTGGAGAAAATTTGGAAAATCATACTGATGTGAAGAATATTCTTATTGACATGGGAATTTACTTTCAAGTACAGGTAGAGTTACATACAATGGTCTCACTTCAAGATCCATAAGAGCAACATGAGCAAATTAATATCTTTTATTTTCAATAGGATGATTATTTGGATTGCTTTGCTGATCCGGAGACACTTGGCAAGGTGAAAATATGCGTTATTGAAGCTGATTCTATTGTATATTGGTGCTTATCTGACAGGGCATGTGTTGTGTAATGTAGATAGGGACAGACATAGAAGATTTCAAATGCTCCTGGTTGGTGATTAAGGCATTGGAACGCTGTAATGAGGAACAGATTAAGACACTAAATGTAATAACCAGTTTTGACATAAGATTAAAGCAGGAACAGCATGTTGATCTCATCATATGAATTTTCAACGTCTCAGGAGAACTATGGTAAAAGCGAGCCATCATATGTTGCTAAGGTCAAAGATCTCTACAAAGAGCTTGATCTCGAGGTTTGTCACTAAGCACTAATTTAGACCTTATGGAGTATTGAAGTAGATGCATTAGAGATGTGATCTAATAATATTTTACATAATCTGTGTTTGATCTTTGATTTTTCATAGGCCGTATTCATGGAATATGAGAAGGAAAGGTATGAGAAGCTAACAAAGTTGATAGAAGCTCACCAAAGTAAAGCAATTCAAGTAGTTCTAAAATCTTTCTTGGCTAAGATCTACAAGAGACAGAAGTAGAGACATACTCTGGCTTGTGTTCTTCTGACATTTATGCACTGCTTCATGACTTCTTTTGCTCTTTGATCTTCTCTTCTAAAAACTTGAGTCTGAGATTCTTGGTGATGCATTTAGTATAGGGACAATAAAAATGACCATGTTTCTTCAGCTTATACAAAGTGATTCTACATACACTAAATCTGACATTCTGACTCTTTATATATCTGTAGCTACTATATAGTTCACAAAAGTAACACAAAATTTACCAACTTTATATGGTGAGTGTCAAGATCACCACTCCAATGAAAATGTGGTAACTAGACCATCTAGCCATTGGCTCAGCACTTGAGGATGAGCCTTTATCAGTAACACCCACAAGAAATCTACAATCCCCAACTGAAGGATCTAGGAAGGTGACCATACCAAGTCCATCAAAGTCGCAGCTCTTTTCATTTTGCATCTGCATTTGATAGTAACTGTTGAAAGCGTATGAGATATTCTCGTTTTCAGCAAGCTGGCTAGCTATTTTCATTTTGCATCTGCATTTGATAGTAACTGTTGAAAGCGTATGAGATATTCTCGTTTTCAGCAAGCTGGCTACAGGAGCCTCCGTCGTTGAGTGTTGTGCAATCTGCTTGACTGCAAGCTAGCTTGAGGTGGTCTCCAACTCGGGTCATGTCTTTTGCAGGGTGAGCCACACACCATCTGGAAGGAAGGTACTCCACATTTTTCGCATTCTTGAGTCCTCTGTTGCCGAGTCCTAAATTGAGACGATACTTGGCCTGTCCATCGAAAGAGAATATTCCCCAGTGCCTTTCAAAGTTACCAGGAAGTGTACTCTTTGCTTCTTCGTCAAGCAAACCGAAAATATAGACATCCGCAGGAGGAGAGCCTGGCCTAAGCGGTGTTCCTTTTATTGCTCAACACATGGCTAATAAGCCCTTGATTAAACACCCGAGCTGCTGTAAGATTAGCCCCAACTGCTCCATCCGTAGGCCAACCGATCTCACCAATAACTATAGGCATTTGACCATACCCAAGCCTAGTGAGAGCAGCAACAAGAGTGTCAAAGTTCCCATCAAACGCATTATAATAAGTATTCGCCCCATCCATAACCGGATGACTACTTCCCTCGAAAAACGCATAGTCTTGCGGAAAATCCGAGTTTCCATATAAACTAAGGAAAGGATAGATATTAACCACAAAAGGAGACCCATTAGAGTTGAGAAATGAAACCAATTGAGTCATAATCTGTGTTAGCTCAGGCCGAAACATCCCTTGGGAAGGAACATTAGCCTCATAAGCATCAGCGTTGCAAGGAACCACCAACTTCACATAGTTAGCTAGATTAGCCTTAACCAAAGATTGTTGCAGATTAACCATAGCTGGGACTACATAGTTCTGAAACTGCCCACCATAACTAGTCAGAAACGGTTCATTCCCTACTGCAACATACCTAAGCACCGTTTTTGCCAATGAAGCTAGAGAGATTTTGCTGAACAAACAAATCAGAGTTCAAATTTGGAAGCATCTCGTTAGGAATGCCGACCATTACTTGGATTCCAGTACCCATTAAAGCTCGAAGCGCATCTGGATTTGTATCGAAAAGCTTAACCTTGGTAATCTTGTTTGCTTTGAGTAGATCCACCACAGTAGAAGGTCTCAGCTTATGAAACGACACCGCTCCCCAGTTAACACCAATTGCTGAATCCACCTCATAAGAGATAAGTAGAAGGGAGAGAGTAAAGAGAGCTCCTTTTACACCGCTTCCCATCTTTGAGCTATCACAGTCACAGTGTCCTAAAAAGATGGCAACTTTTTAAAGGTTACAGCTTTATTTTTGTTTAAAAAACGTCACGCAGTGTGATTGCTAAATTGTGAAACGACAGAGAGTTTTAATATGTCGACAATACAGATTTATGCTTCGCTGGATTTGCTGGCAATCAAAACCGTCTTTCTCCGTCTTTATAGCAAAGAAATAGATTCTATTCTCATTCTCTCTCGTTACGTATCTTCGTCGTCTTCATCAAGAGAAGGGTTTTCAGAATTTTTTTCTTCATCCTTCTTCTATCTCAATGTCTTATGCTTATCTCTTCAAGTATATCATCATCGGTGATACAGGTAACTATTAGTTTCTATCTCAATGTCTTATGCTTATCTCTTCAAGTATATCATCATCGGTGATACAGGTAACTATTAGTAGATGGATCAGGACGTATATATGTTTGATTGCTAAACTTGAAAAGCAATTGATCTGAATCTATGTCATATTCAACCTTTTTTGGTGGTTTTTTAGGGTTTTATGAGATGTTGATTGTATTTATTGATTGTGAATTTCAGGAGTAGGGAAATCATGTCTTTTGCTTCAGTTCACCGACAAGAGGTTTCAACCTGTGCATGATCTTACAATTGGTGTTGAATTTGGGGCTAGGATGATTACCATTGATAATAAACCTATCAAGCTTCAGATCTGGGATACGGTATCTTTCTTCTGTGTTCTTGATTTTTCATGATTGGTTTCTATCTTGTTTTCATGAATACCTAGATTGATCTGTACAAGTCATCATATTTGGCTCTTTTGTAGCCTATGCTCATTGCTCGTTAGACTTTAGAGAAATATGGAACCTCCTATCCCTTGTCTTAGCTAATCTTTGTGTGTTGTATGGCATGACAGGCTGGTCAAGAATCCTTTAGGTCTATTACAAGGTCATATTATAGAGGAGCTGCAGGGGCATTGCTTGTCTATGATATCACAAGGTAAGCATTTGTGTCTTTCTGTATTTTTCAAGAGTAGATTTGATCATGGAAGCAAATTCTGTCTTTTGTGTAGTAGTAACTGGACAGTATTCTTCTTTACTAGAAGGGAGCTTGACACACCAGAACTAGATATTGAATTTGTGAAAATGTAACAGTTTCATTGAAGACACTCAAAATATTGTTGATCCATTTTTGCAGGAGGGAGACTTTTAACCATCTAGCTAGCTGGCTAGAAGATGCAAGGCAGCATGCAAATGCAAATATGACAATAATGCTCATTGGAAATAAATGTGATCTTGCTCACAGAAGGGCAGTAAGTACAGAGGAAGGAGAGCAATTTGCAAAGGAGCACGGTCTTATATTCATGGAGGCTTCTGCCAAAACTGCTCAGAATGTTGAGGAGGTAAAACTCCATATATTCCAATCTGGTTATAGGCATATACATAGATCTCAACTGGTTGCAACTTTAACTCCCATGCTATCTTTTTTTTTTTTGGCATGAAACTCCCATGCTATCTCTAGTGTCCCTTAACTTAGAATACCAGAATTCGATTTAGGTGGTGGGAGATAGAATGGAGAGAGGAACAAGTAGATTTTGATCAAAGTTGTAATTGTGTTTTGTGAATTTTTGATAGGCATTCATTAAGACAGCAGCAACAATATACAAAAAGATTCAAGATGGTGTATTTGATGTGTCAAATGAGTCATATGGGATAAAAGTTGGATATGGAGGAATTCCAGGGCCATCAGGTGGAAGAGATGGATCAACCTCGCAAGGAGGAGGGTGCTGCGGTTAAGATCGAAAAAAGATGTCTATATCATCATGTAAAAAATGATCACATATGATATAGCAAAAACTGTCTCTGCTTCTTTCATTAGTTTGTAAATCATTTCGAAGTTTGATTTGGTTACTGTGTTGTGGTGGGTTTTGTAAACAGTTTGACTTTACACGTTTATGTCTAAAAATTAAGATATGTTCTGCAACACGTTTATGTCTAAAAATTAAGATATGTTCTGCATCTCTTTAAGAAATGTTGCCCCATCTGAACACAGCAGAAAGGATATGATGGTGGTTAAAGTGGTAGAGGCGGGCATGGGAAAGTACCTGCCGATTAGCAGGTAACGGGTAATATTTACGGGTAACAGGTATCTTTTCACTGGTATATATGGGTTTCAAGTTTTTAAAATGGGTCTAACTATCAACTAGTTTGTTACCGGTACATATCCAGAAAAAATATTTCCGACCTGTAGCTGCCCCGTACTTGTTGCTACGATTACGGTGATGGTAATAAATGTCCCTGCCCGGGCCTAAAGTGGTAAGGGATGCATGTAAATTGATTTGCTAAATCAAAGGAGAAGTGTACATAATGAGATGAAGAGATATACAACAATTAGAGTATTCTTTTTTGAACTTTTGTTAAGGTGAGCGATGTCTTCTTCTATGGTTGACTCGCTTAAGGATGCAATGCCTTAGTCTTCTGCTAAAAGCCTCCAACTTTTCCAATTTTTCGTGTCTAGACTTCTTTGTATCTGTTTCATCTCCGTTCTTAATTTTCTTCACCTTCTTCTCTTCTTCTTTACTAGAGTCTGTTGGCTTTTGTTCTGTGTTTATATCAGCAGTTTTCTCTACCTGGAAGACAATCTATCAGAAACCAGACCCAATTGTTTTCACAAAATAGATTCAAAGAGGATTAACCTGATCACAGTCAGCAGCAGTCAGATTCTCGCCTTCTTCGGAGCCTCCTAGTGAAGAGCATCTGCCCCAGCTTTCTCTATTGGAGCTTGTAAATGAACAGTCTTCTTCAAACTGATCAACAGGCTTCCCCTGTCAAATAACAATCAAAATACATACTGTGACCAAGGCTTGTAAGGCAACACTTAATGATACGGCGTGTATAGAGCTCCTACTACATTTATTATGGTTTTCGTGACAGTTACCTCGAGGTCTTCAGGGCCATCCATGTTGTGATCGTTATCTTCTACAGGCACGTCATCCTGTTTCATTAATGAATGATTATTAAAAGACATAACAACAGAAAGGAAATTCATACAAGAACGAGAACTGGTATACTGTATCTATCATGGGAATGGCTTCTGAAAGGAGCTCATTTGTTGGCTTTGTGGTTAGAGCGGCAGGAGGCGCAGAAGAAGAACTTGCAACATCAATACATGCCGACCGAAGACCAGATATGATCTCATACAGAAAACTCTGGCAGTACAAGATAACCAAGCAGTTAGATTCTTCTGCATGATGTTCACCTTACTAGCTGTAATGGAGACTAATCTATAGTACTAAAGTGCAGCAAATATAATAGACAAGACTGTTTTTAGGGTTGCTCCACCATAGAGTGCAAATTACCTCATCCAAACAAGTAGCGGTATTGATATCTCCCAAACTGTAATAACTTTCAAGTTTAGATGAGCAAGCTGATGAAATTTGAGGTGGGCGAAGAACATTGTAGAAGAATACTAACACCGAATCATAATAAGATTGCGGTCGCGAAGAGTTGTGATCACCATCAAACTTGATGATGTTTTTGTCTCCCTGCAGAGTTACCAAAACATTAGTACACAGATAAATGAACAAAATTTTATATGTATGGACAGAAAAGTAACCCGAGTTATGTAACTACCGCATAGCACTTGAGAATGAGGTCAGAGTGATGAGGTTGTATGAACTTGTCTCCACTTGCATGCCCAAATAAAGCTGGAATGAAAGTCTTAGGCGAAACCTGGAGGGGCAAAAAACAAAAAAAAAACTTCAACAAAATGGTAACATACTACCTTCTTGGAACAAATGACAAGAAAGAAAGGGAGAGGTGCTGTACAACACCTTAACACAATTGAGATCCATAATATTAAACTTCGCCTTTTTCTGAATTATTCGTCGCATGTACTGCACAGCCACTTTGACCTATAATTGAAAATAACAGAAAGTTTCACTACAAGCATAAGAAAATGTCTACAAAATCCTATCGGAAACTATTTTGGACACTGGTAGCCAAGTGAAAGTATAGAGTCCCCCAGCTATGAAACTTTCATTTATAAGATTTTCCACTTTTATTAGGATGTTCAGTAGATATGTGTAGAGCTAGTTGCTACACAAACCAATCGAGTTGATCAACACTGATGAATGAAAATCACACTTCAGGTTTTTGTAAACTCAGTCATATAGCTATGAAGAATGGGAGAAATGGGAGCAGGAGAACATACTGTAAATTTTGGAAGCCGGATTTTGTAGACATCAACCAGTTCCATAAATGGGAGCAGGAGAACATACTGTAAATTTTGGAAGCCGGATTTTGTAGACATCAACCAGTTCCATCATCAGATCAAATAAGTTTGAGAATGCACTGTCTAAGACCATTCCAGCTATTGAAGGATCCTCTGCTCCATAAAGAAGGCTGCAAGACCAGTTTTAAGCAGACAGTTGACACACTTTTAGGACCTTAATTTGCTGGTGAATCTATAGTCAAGTGTGACTGAGAAATAGTTCAAGAGGTAACCTGGTAACTGCACCCATAGATCGTCCCCAAAGTCCAATACGAGACACCTGATTGCTATTTCGCAGGTAAGTTACTACAGTCTTGAGATCATCTTTCTAGCTTATGTTTAACAAGAAAAAGTTAGATAATATTAGAAGAGAAGAGAATCCTGTAGAAGTAGACACGGAAACACACCTCATGCCAGCCAAGGCTTACATAATCACCATCAGATAAGCCTGATCCCGAGAAGTCAAGGGAGAAAACAGTAATGTTAGATGGAAGAAGAACCATAACTGCCTCATTTGCATCTGCCCTACATCCACTGGTCAGATTCCAAAACAAAAACGTTAAGTTCTTCTTAGTTCAACTAGTCATAGACAAGATCTTAGTTTTCTAAAAGAGATGTGCAAGTCTATATTACCTATTGCCATGGCAGTATATAACACAAGGGAGAGGAGTATCCTCCTGAGATAACAAGGGAATGTAGTGACTGCAACGCAAGGTGTGACCTCTAGAATTTGTAAGCTACAGAGTACAAAAAAGTGAAACCTATAAATTAACTTCCAGAGGAACCAAATAGTAGTAAGAAACTACTAAATCATTAAGTACCCATACTTGCCTCCAAGTCTTGTCTTTTACACTTTGTCCCACCGATGCTAAACTCTTTCTCCCACAAATATTGATCAGGATCATACTCAGCCCTAAATAGACCCAACAGAAATAAATTGAATGCAGAAAGGTCCAGACTTGAAAGAGCTAAGAGGGAGAGAAATAGTGAAATACCTAGGAGGACGAATTACAAAATTGATGAACTGATCAATCATCTTGATTCAAACTAACAATCAACTCATGAACTAGTAGTAGTACTCTTTTCAACCCTAAACCATTTTTCTACAGACATTGCTTAAAAACTTACAAGTGAGACACAAAAAGCATTATGCTTTCGAGAATCCCATTTCCCATATAAACTCTGAGAAAATGCGCAGATCCCCAAAGAGAGAAGATAAAAGAAGAAACTCATACTCAGCCCTAAATAGACCCAACAGAAATAAATTGAATGCAGAAAGGTCCAGACTTGAAAGAGCTAAGAGGGAGAGAAATAGTGAAATACCTAGGAGGACGAATTACAAAATTGATGAACTGATCAATCATCTTGATTCAAACTAACAATCAACTCATGAACTAGTAGTAGTACTCTTTTCAACCCTAAACCATTTTTCTACAGACATTGCTTAAAAACTTACAAGTGAGACACAAAAAGCATTATGCTTTCGAGAATCCCATTTCCCATATAAACTCTGAGAAAATGCGCAGATCCCCAAAGAGAGAAGATAAAAGAAGAAACACTCTGAGAAAATGCGCAGATCCCCAAAGAGAGAAGATAAAAGAAGAAACTTTTCAGCAAAGCTGAAAGCTGAAAAGTAAGTAAAGCCACCCCAAAAATTCACCTACTACCAGAAGCAGCTGAAGACAAATGGATAAAGAAAGAAAAGGAGAAAGCTTTTACTAAAGAAGTGACAGATGAACAGATCTTGAACTTGGTCTAATGAGAGGAAGAAAAAAAAAAAAGGACTATATTCAAAGCCGCGACTTTTGAGAAGGAAAATGAAAAGGTTAGAATCAAGATTTTCAGATCTCGAGGTGGTAGATACTCGAGAAAACAAGAAACAATTTTTATATTTGGTTTTGTTGAAGATTCGAACACTGGTTCTTGTGGTTATTGCCTATTATCAAGTGTCGACCTTGTTTGGTTCATCTTGTGTTCCTTTCTTCTCCAGCTCATCAATGATAGTGATAAATGGATCTGTAAAGCTAAAAGAAAATATCTAAAAAAATAAACTTGCTGAAATGTCAAAAAATGTCAAACCATATCTAAATAAAATACTGGTTTTAAGTGCAAAAAAGGTTCGTTTTTTCCCCCTAATTAAACTACATAAACTTTGTCTATGCTTTGATTAATATATTTTGTCATGCCCATTACAACTAGTTCATATAAGGAAACCCTTATATTTCCCTTAGATTTTAAGTGAAGGCTGAATTTATTTGTCAAAACTAATCTGATAAGAGATGATAATTGGATCTTATATAGGTTTGAACCAACTCATTTTTGGCTAAATGTAATTGAGTAGTTAAATCACATAATTAATTTATCCAATCTAAACAATCGAAAATGGACAAATAGGTTTCGAACTATCTAACAAAATTGAAAATAGGTTTCGAACTATCATATTTGCAACTATCATTTCGTAATAAATAGTCTATAACTATTGTTTCATGGATAAATATATAGAGATCAATATTTCATAAACAAATAATACGATATAATTATAGTT
>CM071716.1:25542495-25566175 GCA_036630335.1 Physaria fendleri | reverse complement strand
AAAAAAAAGAAGCTTTTTTGTTTGACTTCTCTCTTGCCCCACATGGTTGGAAAAGATTGAAAATTTTTCTTCTTTACTTAATTACACAACAACCAAATTTTCTGACATTAATTCACAGAGTCAACCATTCAAACATGTACTTTATTATATTTGTTGTTAGGACAGCAAGTAAAGTGTATTTTCTTCCAATGAAGATTGCATTGAGATAATCAAAATGGCTTAAAGTACCAAGCAATGGTCATCTTTCTTAGCCCTTCTAGATTATTCTTTAGTAATTATTTAGTTTTTTGCTTGGAGAATGAGAAAACTATCTTGTTATAAAATTCGAACTTCACATTTAGATGAGCATAATATACTGATAATAAAAATAAACCAATTTTTATAATCCAAGATCTAAACTCAAGAGTTGTCTAATTATTATTTCCCTAACAAGCTGTTAAAATGGAACAGAGATTTAGGAAGATTGTAAGAAAGTCAACTTATCGTTACGTTATATTTGCGGAATATAATCTGCCAACAATTCATATGAACAAACATTTATTATATTACTTGATTTGATAATCCAGTGCATTGCTAGGTTCTGTTAATTAATTAAATATATTTATTTACTGATTAATTATAATTACTCAATGATTTTTTCTCTTTTTCTATAAATTTATTGTAATCTTTAGAAATTGTGTTTTTTTTTTTTTTAATCTGTATATTAATACACATATTATTTATAGAAAACCGAATATAACCATAATATAGAAAAATAGAAAGCAACGGTCGAATTAATGTAAGTTAACATGTGTTCCAATCTATCAAATTATCATGTTTAATATGTGGCGTGTTCATGTTAATCTAATAGTAAATGAGATATATATTTTAAAAAAATTTATAATCAATAATTAATTAGAGATAAATATATTTAAATTATTACTGAATTAACTCGTGCATTGCATATGTTCATTAAATTATTACTGAATTAACTCGTGCATTGCATATGTTCATCAATATTTAGTATTATATCTTTTGGAACAAAATCAGAGATTTTATTGCTTTAGAGCATGTCTTCTATTCAGATGACAAAAAAAAGTAACATATATTATATTTCTTTTGCTTACCATTTAATTAAATTTATAGAAAGAAGTTTTTTGGTAGAAAAGCTATAATATGTTGAGAATATATATTTTCACATTATATACCAAATTTCTTCATTCTAAAATCTTCAAAAATTAATTTTTAGAATCTCAGTTTGCTTATAAATAGACTAGTCACATTTCATAATAACATACAAACAATAACCTCAAAAAAAAAAAAAATTAGAAGAAACCCAAAAAAGTGCCAATGGAGAAGACAAAGTCACTTGTATTCTTTGTTATTGTTCTTGTGATGTTTGCCTCAGGTATTCAATTCAATTGTTATGTTTTTCTTTTCAATTTATAATATTTTTCATTCAGTTTAAAGTCTAAATCAAAAATATTATAGTCATGATAATAACCATTCATTATGTTAAATTTAATGTTGTTGTATATAGTTGTGGATCAGACAGAAGCAAAAACATGTGATGGTGGAGCTGGTTTATGTGGTGGAACTTGCCAGACAGATTGTTGTAATGGGAAAGACAGAAGCAAAAACATGTGATGGTGGAGCTGGTTTATGTGGTGGAACTTGCCAGACAGATTGTTGTAATGGGAATTGCGCACAAAAGTATCAAGGTGGTAGTGGATCTTGTAATGCCCTTGGCAATATTAATTTTTGCCAATGCGCATATCCTTGCTAATGAGAAAATTTAAAATTATAAACCAATTATATTCCTCAAGTTATTTTTCAGCATTGTAACCTTTTTAATGTGAGAATAATAACAATAATAAATTTATTAATCTACTTTTGAAGTATTCATATCAAATAAATATTGGTTTTGTTGAAATATACAAACTATTGCTATTAGAAAAACAAAATTTATAATTTCATCAAAATAATCTCTTTAATTATTAAAAACTAGTGTTGATAGACATATGCAATGCAAGTTTATATTAACCAACTATATAAATAAAAATATGTACTTATGATGAATTATAAAATAATAGTATTTTAGATATTTTCTTAGAATTATTAAGAAATTATAACAAATTTTTAGATTTTTGAAACTTAAAAATGTTAAATCTGTGATCAAGATTTTTTTTTTATAAATCTTTGTAACTTAAAATATTATTTAGTAAACTTATCTTAATGTATTCAAATCCTAATGTCCCGTTTATTTTCCTTCAATTTTTTTCTAATTGTAACATTTTTTCTTTCAAAACTTGAAAGACAAAACCTTATATTTTCATTTATACCATATTGTAAATTAAAATTCAAATCTTAGTTATAATTCTATTTATATTCAATTACAATAATATCGATTAGGAAATTTAACATTACTAAAATGATCTTATTACCTAAATAGTTAATTTTATGATTCAATAATCAAAGTTTTAAAATTTTCCAAATAATCTGATTTTAAATTATTATTTTTATTAATAATTTTGAATCTCAATAACTACTTAACATTACTGTATCATAAAATAAAATCCAACGGTTAAAATTAATACTACTTGATACTATCAAAATTTCGTGAATTATTATGTTTATAGGTTCTACTTAATAAGATTGAGAAATATATAATATTTAATTATATAGTGGTTGTCCATGATAAGCTAGTTTAGTGGTGGTGATAAGTTAACAGAATAATAATATCAATCAACTGTAAACATATATAAAGATAATTAAGTTTTTAATCAAAACATTACTTAATTTTGATATAAACTATATACAACTTGCGAATATAATTTTTCTGTAATCTCCTATTAATTTGGTGAGTCGACCACATGGGGACAATGCACAAAAGACAAACCAATAAACATTTTTAATTCTTACAATTGGACCGTACGGTCTAATTGCCCTTTTGTTAACGTCAAGTTTCACAACATTTGACTTTTATTTCATCATTAGTAAAATTCCTAAATAAACAATATACGTGTTCAATACTATAATCATACAATATACGTGTTTAATATTATAATCAGCTGTAAACCTACATGCATTATATGGTTGTACATTAGCTTTAACGAATACACAATATGAACGTAGCTTAATGTGAAAATGACACGTTTTCTTGTTCAACTCAATTTTATTTTTGACTTCTAAAAATATCTAATAAATGTTTTATATAACGGTGATTTTATAATATAATTTTGACTTGATAGAGATATGGTACAAGTAATTAATGTAACGTACTAACATATTTTAACAAAAAAAAATTATAAACATTTTATAATGAAAGTGGCATGTATTTTGCTTTGTATAATGCATAAAAAATGCATATGCTTATTACAAATAGAATATTCTCTTACCGTGTGAACTACAATTAAAGTTCTGAAACATATTAACTAAAAAAATACAGCTTATCAATACATTTATACACACAAAATGTAAGCTATAATCAATTATAATAAAGATCATTTATTAATATTTCTTATAGTATACAAATTGGACCCACCATGTTCATATGAGATCTCTAGCTCACATCTTTCTCTATAAGTACATGCATCTCATCTTCTCAAAACTTACGATCAAAAAAACAAAAAAAGACAACAAAGAAGAAGAAACAAAAAAACACTTTTCATCTTCTAAAATCTTTCTCATTTTGTCTCAATGGCTCATTCTAATGAAGATGGTTCTATTGGAACATCATTACATGGAGTAACAGCAAGAGAACAAATCTTCTCTTCCTCCGATAATGGTAACAGCAAGAGAACAAATCTTCTCTTCCTCCGATAATGATCATCAGGCCGTTGGATCATCAGATGATACAACGGCCGCTAAGTTTGCTTTACCAGTTGATTCTGAACATAGAGCAAAAGTGTTCAGACCATTATCATTTGCTAAACCACATATGAGAGCTTTTCACTTAGGTTGGATCTCTTTCTTTACTTGCTTCATCTCGACCTTCGCAGCTGCACCACTTGTTCCTGTGATTCGAGACAACCTCGACTTGACGAAAACCGACATTGGAAATGCTGGAGTCGCTTCTGTTTCAGGTGCAGAGTCGGTCCTGAAATTCTCGAAAATTATATAAAAATATATCATCAACAACTAATTTTAAATTAATTACTATTGTAAAAAGTAAAGTTTTAAAATTGATTACAATATTTTTTTTAGATAAAATAAAACTATTTAAACACATTAAAAAATATTTTTATAGAAAAAAATCATTCATTTCATTTGTGTAATTATGTTTTTATAATATAAATTTATATAGAGAATCTATATAATATTATGATTTCATTATTTATGTAATTTTTGTGTGTGTATTTTACATAATATTTATATTTTTTTTTCTGCGGGTTCTCTATAAATTAGGATTTCATTCAAATGTTTCGAACTAATGTGTTCCGGTTCTGTTTCAGGTGCCATTTTCTCAAGACTTGCAATGGGAGCTGTATGTGACCTTCTAGGTGCACGTTATGGAACAGCCTTCTCTCTTCTCCTCACAGCTCCAGCTGTTTTCTCCATGTCTTTTGTAGCTGATGCTGGAAGCTACTTAGCTGTTCGGTTCATGATAGGTTTTTGCTTAGCCACATTTGTGTCATGCCAATATTGGACTAGTGTTATGTTCACTGGAAAGATTATTGGACTTGTTAATGGATGTGCTGGTGGATGGGGAGATATGGGAGGTGGTGTGACTCAGTTACTTATGCCAATGGTTTTTCATGTCATTAAACTCGCCGGAGCTACGCCTTTCACGGCGTGGAGGTTCGCCTTTTTTATCCCGGGGATTCTTCAAATTGTTATGGGGATTCTTGTTCTTACTCTTGGGGCGTGGAGGTTCGCCTTTTTTATCCCGGGGATTCTTCAAATTGTTATGGGGATTCTTGTTCTTACTCTTGGACAAGATCTTCCTGATGGTAACCTTAGTACCCTTCAAAAGAGTGGTCAAGTTTCCAAAGACAAATTCTCCAAGGTATTTATAATTCATTTAATATTTACAAATTTTGAAATACATAACCAAACTGATTTGTTCAAATATTCGGATGGGACTCAACTATTATAACCGAAAATAACTGAATCCGAACCAATCCGAAAATCAATGCCAAAATTTTTAAATTAATTAGTATTTTTTTTAGGTATTTTGGTCCGAAATGAAACGGTTTTTCGTTTGGGTTACTAATTGGTGCCCGTAATCATATTGAACTGGAAACGAACCGAAACAAAATTTAGTAAATACCTAAATAGTTACTAGTTTTCAAAAAATCAAAATCTTAAATAACTCAACAATGTTATATCCGGATACTTCTACGACAGGTTTGCTTCCTTTCTACAAAACACTTTTGCTTCATCAAAGCTAAACCTTGAGTAATAAATAACAATCGCTTTCTTGTTTCCCACGTAACAGATTCAACCTAACTCTCCACACAGCTGGTATCATAGCAGCCAGTTTCGGTATGGCTAACTTCTTCGCCCGTCCCTTCGGTGGCTACGCTTCAGACCTAGCCGCCCGACTCTTCGGAATGAGAGGAAGGCTATGGACTTTATGGATCTTACAAACCGTAGGAGCACTCTTCTGCATCTGGCTAGGTCGTGCTAATTCACTACCAATAGCTATCTTAGCAATGATGCTTTTTTCAATCGGTACACAAGCCGCTTGTGGAGCTATCTTCGGTGTTGCGCCTTTTGTTTCTCGTCGTTCTCTTGGCCTAATCTCGGGTTTAACCGGAGCTGGAGGAAACTTTGGATCTGGTGTTACTCAGCTTCTGTTCTTCTCATCTTCAAGATTTAATACAGCTGAAGGACTTTCTTTGATGGGTGTTATGGCTGTTGTTTGTACACTTCCTGTTGCATTTATACATTTTCCGCAATGGGGAAGTATGTTCTTGAGACCTAAGTGAGGTTTCAGTGAGCTCGGTGCTTATGATGTAACAATGTCGTTTTGACAAAAGGCTTGTGTATCAATTTTCTCTCTGTTTTATCAAGAAACTGTGTCCTTAATCGAACTATTTCTTTAATGAACCGATAACGAGTATTTAGTTTTGCGGATAACGAATATATTTTGTAAATAATAAATAGATATATATATTTAGCTATTGAGTGATATTTTCATGTGTAAGGAGTATTTTATAAGGGTAATAAGTATTTTTATACGAGTAATAGAAAATGAACAACAAGTAGCGAATACGGATAGTGCAAAATACAGACCCTTTTTTTCCGGTTTGTATATATAATGATGAAAACCGACTTGTTATTTGATTTGAACGGATACATACATGCTTAGAAACAATGGTGTTGTACTCATTCTTGATAATAAAGATGATGCTATATTTTGTTTCTATGCCATCTTGTGGAATCTTAGATTTTTGTTATATAACAAGTCAACAAAGTGAAAACAGATTAACAATGAAAATATTCTGTGGATTTAAAGAAATAATTCACAAGTATGTATGTTCTTAAAATATTGATCTCCGAGATGCATTTTAATTCAACCGGTTCACTGACGAGCGGTCCGACCGGTTGGTGTACCAAGCTTTCCTTGCATATTTTAATTCAACCGGTTCACTGACGAGCGGTCCGACCGGTTGGTGTACCAAGCTTTCCTTGCATCCAATTTTGAAGCATTTGCAAGGCTGCCTTTGGTTGATCCATTGGAACCATATGTCCAGCATCATGGACCTATAAAAACATTCTCCCAAATATGTAAAAAATCTATAGACAATTAGACTTAAAGTTTGGTTACTTGGGGTTTTGTTTAGTTTACCTTGAGGAAAGTGAGTGAACCATGGTTCTTCATTAGACCTGCTTCTTTGTTATCTACTAGGAATGGAACTGTTGAAGCTGCTACAAACTCGTTTTGGCCTGACCATTCCATCTCGTGAACCCACTTTGAGTTTCCTAATTAACCGAAAAACCAAACAAAAATATATGAACCAATGGTTGTGAATAGGAAAGAAACCCGGTATGCAAATATGTAGCATGATACATGATTACATGTTAAAATTTACGGAATTTCAACTCAAAACTAATTGGTAATGAGTGGAATGATCCATATACTTTATACATTAGTGTTAGTCTTTTATGTTTTCGATATGCTATTCTAACATGCTTTTCGAAATGATAGTTATATCGGATCATCTTGAAACAAATCCTGCTTTAGTCTTTAGTATTGATAGTAGACCTTCTTAGGTCGAGTCTATAATACCGTGTTAAAATTTATGAATTTTCACTCAAAATTAATTGGCAGTAACCGGAGTGGTCCATATATAGTATTTTGTTTCCCATGTGGGATTCTAATAATACTTACCGAGCCAATTGCAGATGAGATCATATTCTCCAGCATAAACAAGAAGCTTAATTCCATCTTGAAGAAGAGTTGGAATCCCAACCTCAAGATTCCGCATCCAATCCATCTGCATTGCATCGTAAACCGCTGTACTACACGACACAAACTCGATATCTCCGACACCTAATGTCCATCTGCATTGCATCGTAAACCGCTGTACTACACGACACAAACTCGATATCTCCGACACCTAATGCCTTTCGTACTGATTTCTGGTTCAAGAACTTTTCCATGTTCGAGAAATCATAACACAAGCTTCCTTCACATTGTTTCCTCACATCATAATACTTCAAAACAAAGAGATCATATTAGAATCCCACATCGAAAACATTAAAAAAAAAAGTAACACTAATATATATAAGATTATGAAATTGAAACTTACGTTTACATTTCCTGCGATATTCATGATCTTTTGGAAAATGTCGTTGCAGACAACGTAAGAAGAAGCACAAGCATCACCTTCACCACCATCTGCGCCTGAAATTAGAGTAAGAAGTATTAGAAACATTCAGCCCAAAAAAAAAAAAGTATTAGAAACAAAAACATTTTAAAATCTCAATCTTCAGAAAATTTGTTTACTGCATTCTTTAATGGATTGTTGACAAGCTGCGTAATTTCTGTTGAGATTATCATGATCAGACTGTGTGATTAGCTTCATGTCTAGTGCATAATCAGCATATGCACCGTATTGAATCTCTGGGTTGGTTAACCCGTTTCCAATTGCGAAACCCTGATGCAAAAACCGGGTTTGGTTTAAGCCAAAACACAAAAGAAATGAATTGAAAAAAATAGAGTTTATTTATAACCTTGAGGTTAATGTGAGTTCCTTCTTTGTTCTTGTTTCCACGGTGAACTCTTGAAGCCAAAGCCGGAATATAATGCCCGGCGTAAGATTCACCGGTGATGTAAAAATCATTCTTCACGAATTGTGGATGCTCTTTGAAAAACGCCTGCAAAATCATTCAAGAACATGATTTTTTGTGTGTGTGTGTGTGATGAAAACAGAGTAAATAAGTGAAGAAACTAAACCTGTAAGAAGTCATAAAGGTCATTACTGACACCATCCTCATCATGTCGAAGATCACTTTGGTCTGATGTGTAACTGAAACCGGTTCCAACTGGTTGGTCAACGTAGATTAGATTCGAGACCTAAAATATTAAGTTAAAGTGGTTGAGATTTAATTTTGTGTGTGATGAAAACAGAGTAAATAAGTGAAGAAACTAAACCTGTAAGAAGTCATAAAGGTCATTACTGACACCATCCTCATCATGTCGAAGATCACTTTGGTCTGATGTGTAACTGAAACCGGTTCCAACTGGTTGGTCAACGTAGATTAGATTCGAGACCTAAAATATTAAGTTAAAGTGGTTGAGATTTAATTTGGTTTCTTGTTGGGACCAGTAAGAAAACGTGTTTTTTTGTTGACCAAACCTTGTCCCAACCAAATTCGTTCCAAGAAAGAGATAAGTTGTTAGAAACTGTGAATGGTCCGTTCTCGTAGAACAAAGCTAGTTCACTGCTGCAACCCGGTCCACCGGTTAGCCAAATCACTACTGGGTCAGCTTTGTTGGTTCTTGACTCAAAGAAGAAATAGAACATCCTGTCATGAAATAGAGTAATAGAAAACCCGGTTTAGTTATAATACCGAAGCAAACCGGGACTGATGCGTTTTTCTATGTGGGTTTAATTCGACAGTGGATTTATAAAGTATTCTTAGGTCTGGACGTTTGGTTCTTCGGTTTGGTTTTTTCGGATTTTTTGTTTTTCGATTCTTAAAATCTAGTATTCATTTAAACATTTACTAATTTCAATTCAGGTTTTTCGGTTTTAGGCTCCGATGAAGATTGCTATAAAAAAGGAACCAATTAGTCAGTTCAAAAAAAAAAAAAAAGTTCAAAAAAAAAAAAAAGGAACCAATTAGTAATAATAAAAAATATATATATATATATTCAATTCCCATGTTGTAATCATAATTATCCATTTGAATCAAAACTATATTAAAATACTTAAAAGTACATTAATTATAATATATATATATATTCAAATATAAATACAAAATAAAAAATATTGTATACAAATAATTAATATTGAAAATATTGATACCATGATATCTAAAAGTACTAGTTAATAAAATATCTCGGATATTTTAGGTACGATTATCATTTCGGTTTAATTTTGGTTCATTATTTTTATTTCTATAAATTTAGGATCCGTTATAGTATCTGACGAATTTGATTCGGTTTAGGTCACTATTTTTTTTTTGGTTTTAGGTTTTTTTGTAAGAAGCCGGTTTAGTTAGCATCCATTGGTACCAAACCGAATGGTTCTGGCTTTTAAAAGGAAATGTAAATACAACAGAACGGTTAATAGAACAAAAACTAACTAAACCGAGAATTGATTAAATCGCTTTAATTTCGGTACAAGAATATGGAAGTTACCTCGCAGCTTTTGAATGAGGAAGTTTATAGTAACCAGCATGAGGAAGTTACCTCGCAGCTTTTGAATGAGGAAGTTTATAGTAACCAGCATGATGACCAAAATCCTTAACCGTCGGAGAATCACCAGACTCTAAAGCCGCCGGTAAATCGAATTCTCTTTCGACTAGTCTCGGAGCATCCAAACCGTCTTCACTAATAACATTGACATCACGTTGAGGCATCAAATTGAATCCTTTGATTAGTCTCTCCGCGGTAAGAGACGGTAAAGTCGTCGATGGAGAGAAAGATAATGGCTTTTCTGAGATAGATTTTGAAATTGAGGGTGAAAAAAGAAAGATAATGGCTTTTCTGAGATAGATTTTGAAATTGAGGGTGAAAAATGTGAGAAAATGAAAATACAGAGGAGAAATGTGATTTTGGAATCCATATTTTGTTGTCTGAGGAAATTGGGTTATGAGATTGAAAGAGACGAAGATGTATGTATTTATATAGATGGAATTTAATTGTTTTTTATATAATTTATATTTTTTTTCTATGCAAAAGTTATTATACTTTTTTTTTGTTGGCCACCTTGAAAAAAGCAATAGTTGCTAAAATCAATGAAAATAATCGTCACATTTTAACAACTCTTACACAACACCTTAGTTGAAACGTGAAAGATTTTGCTAAAATCAATGAAAATAATCGTCACATTTTAACAACTCTTACACAACACCTTAGTTGAAACGTGAAAGATTACAACTTGAAGCATTTATTTTGTGAATGATTTTGTTGTAAAACACTTTTGTAGAGATTTAACTTAAGAATAATATTAGCAAATGACCATTTACTTTTTTAAAAAATAATTAAAATCTTAGCCTAGTTGGTAGATTCCCTTCACTCTTATGAATATTAGAATCCAAGGTCGGTGGATTGATCCTTAGTCCCCATATGATTGTTGGGGTTATTAGCCGCTAGATTACATGTTAAAAAAAAAATATTAAAATCTATGGACATAATATATTACTACCAAAATCACAATTATACATTTGAATATATCAATTATTTTAAAAGTTAGTAACCATATAACTTATCTTTTTAGAAAAATATTAAAAAGTTTAAACTGAAATTTATCTATAATTAACAAATTTTATTCATTGATTATATATCAAATGGAATCGAAACCAATCAAAAATTTAAATTCTAGAATATCTGAATAAAATCTTCATTCGAAAATCCAAAATTTAGAAAAAATTAACTGAATCAAAGTAGAATATGCGAAGGATTTATCGTTGTATTCAGGCACTATTGACATTTCGGTCCCACTATGGCTTAGTCCATTTTTGGATCTTTCGGTCCCACTATGGCTTAGTCCATTTTTGGATCAAACTCTTTGATTATCTTTAAAGTTTAATATCATATAGTTTTTGAAAAAAAAAAAAAAAGTAGAATATCCAAATAGTCATGTCTAGTTGTAAATTTGTAATCAATTTCATGCTTTTTTCAACTTTAATTACATACTGTGATAAACCACAGTAAAAATGTCTATGATTGGTCTTGTTTTAAAAATTCCAGACAACAAATTTAAATAAAGATGGTTACAGTTCATGTACCTACCAAAATTTTAGGATCTTTACTTTTAATATACATATATGTACATAAATTCTCGCAATTGCAATTAATTTGGTTTGAAAAAGACAAAGAGTGTAATTGTGTGAACGCAAGCTATTTGCATATTGCTTTTGCTTACATTCTGTCCTAATCCTTGCTTTTAATTCACATCTTGCGTATAAAATTGTGTGAACCATAAAAGAATCCTTTAGACATTGACACATCAACGCGTATATGTATTAGTATCTTAAGCATCTCTTACATTAATGTTGTTAACACCTAATTAATGTTCTTACATTTTTAAACTTTGGAAATATATATTCCATTATCTAATCTTGACAACTTTTATAAAAAGGTGTCATGTTTCTGTTGTGATCTAAAATTTTTAAAATTTAGTAGGCGCAAATTGAGCATAAAGCAAGGTCTTATAATACTATAAAGAAAAGAAAACAGTTACAAGAAATATATATTTAATTATAAAACATATAATATGTCATCCATGGTTGTGTTAGTTTAAGATCCTTATGTCATGTTCGGGTTCTCGGATTATGATCTATGGATTGGCTAACTTATAGCACTGGCTGTAGCTTTTAACTCCAAACTTCTATAGGTTTTTTTTAACTCAAGTTAAGGTCAATTTCGTGGCCTCTGGTTTCTCTTATCCTTTAGGGCATTAGTCTCCAAAGCATCCCTTCGTTTTCAGCTTGTGTTTTAAAATGGTTTTGGATTGTCTAGACTTGTTTGTATTGTCAAGTTGATGCATCTTCTGGAATGAATCAAAATAGCAAAAAATACAATACAACAAAAATCTACAAGAAAAAAAAACTTCACATACTGAAACGACTCCGCAACCTTGAAACACCAAGAACAGTGCAATGGTTCATCTGGATGAAGGTTTTAGTTGGCGAAAACATTGATCCTAACTCGAGCAGTAACATCAGGATGAAGCTTGAGTTCAGCTATGTATTCTCCTGTTTCACGAATCTCCGGGAGAGAGACAATGCGTTTGTCTATGTCCCTGCAAATCTCAGTCATTCAAGAACCAGAAGAAACCAAATTAGCTTCTTCAAAGAACACTGAAAACAAAAGGCATAACATAAACTTCTGTATTATGTTACCTTTGGAGCTGAGCTTTGATGATGTCGACTAGGTCTTGTGCTGTCACACTGCAGGAAGATTTTGAAGTTTAGGAGAGGCTCAAACATGATTATTACCAAGATCATCAGAAGCTGGAGTTGATTGAATAGAACTTACGGGCTCAAACATGATTATTACCAAGATCATCAGAAGCTGGAGTTGATTGAATAGAACTTACGATCCAAATATTTGTTTGCCTTGACCACCTTTGCGTTTAACCTTAAATGCCCCAACTGTTTCAAACAGAATCGCTAGTTGTTGCGCCTCTTCTTTCACCTACAAAAAGGTTTCACACAAAAACAACAAACAAAGTTCTCAAGCGAAACTCTCTTTGGTTATCACTCAAACTCGATAACTTTACATAATGGGCGAATAAAACAATCAATGTACTGATCTTTAGATTACCCTTTGCTTTTCTGCCTCAATTCTTTCTTCTTCCATCTTCAATTCCCTGGAAAAGACAACAGAAAAAGCAAGCATAAGAGTAAAAAACAATGCACTGCTTATTGATCTTATAACAAAGTAACCAAGTCCCTCAAAGGACAAGGCCTGAAGTCCATATGAAGTATGAAACACATGTGAGAGCTTTTGCTATGCGAATACAAGTTCCGAAAATTACTTGAGCAGAAGAGGAGTCATAAGCTGAGCCTTTCCAGTAGGCAAGAGGAAGTTTCTGAAAAATCCGGCTTTCACATCCAATAATTGCCCTTGCTTACCCAAATCAGTCACATCCTCTTTCAAGACTACCTTGAAGAAACAAAACAAGATTAACATTAGTGTTTCATTTCCTCTATTTCTTCACCAAAGAACAAAACTTCAAATCAGAAATTTAAGAATTAACCAAATTTTCATCATTTACTGAATACAAAGGTGCCTACTTTTACATTACAATCACCAGATTTCAGAAATTTAAGAATTAACCAAATTTTCATCATTTACTGAATACAAAGGTGCCTACTTTTACATTACAATCACCAGATTTCATATAAACTACACTCAAATACAACATAAACAATGCAAATGCGCCATGAGAAGTTGAAATGAGCTCACTTTTTCAATTTGGATTCAATTTTTCTTACTACCTACACTGATTCAGGAACAACGACAATGTTTTCAAGACTACCTTGAAGAAGCAAACCAAGATTAACATTAGTGCTTCATTTACACCATTTCTTTACCCCGTAACAAAGCTTCATTACCAGAAAATTAAGAACTAACCAAATTTTCTTCATTTCTTGAATACAAAGGTGCCTAATTTTACATTATAATCACCATTTCATTGGAAATGAGCTAACTTTTATAATGTTGATTCAAATTTTCTTACTACCTACACTGATACATGAACAAAGACAATGCTTTTGCAACTTAACACCTAAATTTGCTTTCATCTCCATTAAAATTAGTCGAAAACGAGAGCTAAATAAAACCCAAATCTAATTCTTGAACGAAAGCTAAGAAATGTAATCACTTTACCTTACGAAGTTTCTTAGCTTTCTTCTGGGCAAATACTTCAAAACTAAACCTTCTTCAAAACTAAACCTTCGATCAGATACTTTTAGGGTTTCATTTGCGACGTTATTGAAGCTATGACTCCAGCAAGGAGAGGAGCTCCAAGAAAGGGATAAAGCAGTAGAAGAAGCCATTGTGAAAGCTGATTTCAGTTCCGAACAGTGTGAGATAAGAGGAGACTTCTGTGTTATCTTCTTATCGACATCATATAGACCCTGGCTATACCCGTATCAATTAAATCAAACTAACCAATCTAAACCGGATCGTATTTTGATTTATTCGGTTTAAGGATTGAGACTATTTGTTTTGGAGAAGAAAACCCTAATTTGCACCTAACAGTCAGACACACCAACGACCTCTCTTTATCTGGGGACTGATTCAATTAATTTGATCGAATCATCAAATCGTCTAGAGCTCGAGAAATTGAAATCATCAGGTTTCAGAATCATCTTTGTTTGTAGTCAGATTTTTTCATATTATCAGTCAAATTTTGAAATTCATTTCGAGCATTTCAAATTTCTGTTCTAGGGTTCTTCTTGCTCTCTGTTTCTTCCGAAACTACTCTGAGTTCTTCGTTCTTGGTTGATTAGTCAGTTTCGGCTATGTCGGATAACTTAAATGGTGGACGTCAAAGTGACGATAGTGAATACTCGTCGGAGGATGAAGGAACTGAGGATTACAGGAAAGGAGGGTATCATGCTGTACGAGTCGGTGATACTTTTAAGAATGGAGCTTATGTGATTCAGCGTAAGCTTGGTTGGGGACATTTCTCTACTGTTTGGCTTGCTTGGGACACCCAAGGATCGGTGCGTTACTAATAACCTCATCGATTTAGTTTAGTTTAAGTTGTGGTGTTATGATTTGCGTGTAATATATATGAGCGAGCTTGTTAGGTTGAGAAATTGTGTGTTTTGTTTCAGATCCTTGAAAAGCTATTCATTGTTTTCTGGTTCATGTGGAACTTGTTATTCATTTTCTTTATTCATTCATGGT
The DNA here is from genome assembly GCA_036630335.1 of Physaria fendleri. Taxonomy (NCBI): domain Eukaryota; kingdom Viridiplantae; phylum Streptophyta; class Magnoliopsida; order Brassicales; family Brassicaceae; genus Physaria; species Physaria fendleri. The sequence continues at coordinate 25,551,150 of CM071716.1, read as the reverse complement.
GTTGATCATGCTAGAAAATTCATTGTTTGTAGCGTTATGTAGCTTTGAAAGTCCAGAAGAGTGCTCAGCATTACACAGAGGCAGCCATGGATGAGATTAAGATTCTGAAACAGATTGCTGAAGGCGACCCTGGTGATAAGAAATGTGTGGTGAAGTTACTTGACCATTTCAAGCATTTGGGTCCTAATGGGAAACATGTCTGTATGGTTTTTGAGTACTTGGGAGATAATCTCTTATCCGTAATCAAGTATAGTGATTATCGAGGGGTTCCTCTTCACATGGTTAAAGAGCTTTGTTTTCATGTTTTGGTTGGGTTGGATTATCTTCACCGTGAGCTTTCTATTATTCATACTGATTTAAAGCCGGAGAATATTCTGCTTTTGTCTACGATTGATCCATCAAAAGATGCTCGAAGATCTGGTGTTCCACTTGTTCCGCCAACCACCAAGGAAAAAATTGTCACTGAGTCAGCAGCTAAGCCTGAAACTAAGAGTTACACGTACAATGGGAATTTGACGAAGAATCAAAAGAAGAAGATTCGTAAGAAAGCTAAGAAGTTGGTAGCTCAAGGTTGTGATGGAGAAGAAGCTTCAGAAGAAAATGAAAGAGATTCTACCTCTGAAGCAAAAACAAATGGCAATTCCACCGTGGAGAGATCAGAAGGAAGTTCCACAAGATTAATGGAAGATGAAGAAGCCAAAGATAAGGCTAACAAAAAGAATAGTCGGGGTGGTAATCAGAAAGGAAGCCGATCCACAAGACAGAAATTACTGAGTGATATAGATTGCAAATGCAAATTAGTAGATTTTGGGAATGCTTGCTGGACGTATAAACAGTTCACAAGCGATATTCAGACTCGGCAATACAGATGTCCAGAGGTTATTCTTGGATCAAAATACTCAACTTATGCAGATATGTGGTCCTTTGCTTGTATTTGTTTCGAGCTGGCAACTGGAGATGTCCTTTTTGATCCTCACAGTGGGGAAAACTACGACCGGGATGAGGTATCTTTTTATCTCTTCACTTGTTATATCATTCTTACTTATGATCTTAAACTGATTGCTTTCGTTCCAGGATCACTTGGCACTAATGATGGAACTTCTTGGAATGATGCCACGAAAGGTAAAGCTGATAGACATAGTATTTTGATGATGGAACTCTAAAAACCAGTAAAGGTTGATTTCATTTTGATGAGCTTGTTATCTATCTATTCAAACGTAGATTGCATTAGGCGGGCGATACTCACGGGACTTTTTCAATCGACAAGGTGAACTAAGACACATCAGGCGGTTACGGTTTTGGCCAATCAACAAAGTCTTGAAGGAGAAATATGATTTCAGCGAGCAGGAAGCAAAAGCCATGGCAGATTTCTTAATCCCAATTCTCGAATTCGTGCCTGAGAAGAGACCAACAGCTGCCCAATGCTTAACACACTCATGGTTCAATCCAGGTCCAAAATTACTGGAACCATCATTGAAACCTGGACAAGCAAAAGAAGAAGAAAGTGAGGATAGAGAAAAGGATAAGGATCAAAGAGAGGCAATGGAGGTCGGTGTAGGGAATATTGCTATTGATGTTTCTGAACACAAAGTGGCAAAAGAACGTCGAAACGGTCGAGATCTTCGCACGTGAAGACAACTGTCTGTTTTTTTTTTCTTTTCTTCTGGTTTGTTGTTTGAGGTTTGGCATTTTTGAATGAATCTAAAAATTCAGACTTGTGTTTCGTTTTTTTTCTGTGCACGAAATTTTTGATACTTAGAACTAAATGAGAGTATTTAAGTGGTGAATATATAGTGACAATGATAAAGACTAAAAAAAAAAAAAAACGTCGGTCTTTCTCCCATTTTTTTCTCCTGATTCATATTGTTCGGATCAAATATTTTGCACCTTTTAGAAATCTAACGATCGAAGAAGCTAAAATTTACCGTTTCCAGATTAGGGTTACGATCTCTCTTTTCAGGGAGCCTGCGACGGTGGATCTGAGGAAAAACCTTTTCCACCATGAGCGGAATGAGAAAACCTTTTCCACCATGAGCGGAATGAGAGGTCTCTCTGTTTTTATCAGCGACATTCGAAATTGCCAGAACAAAGAAGCTGAAAGACTTCGCGTTGATAAGGAGCTAGGAAACATCCGTACCAGTTTTAAAAATCAGAAGGTTTTTGTTTTCTTCTTCTTCTTCTTCCTCTTCTCTTATGCCATTTCTGCTTCTCTGTTAGTTCGTGTTTTGAATTGATGTTTGTGTTACAAGTGCTTATCTGGAATTCAATACTTAGAGAGCACTTGAAATGTTTTAGGAAGAGGAATTAGTTTGGTGATGATAAGTTATCTGAGATTCACCTAGTAGATAGTTGCATATGGTATAGATACTATAGTGTCTTATTTGCTTCATGAATCAGTGACATACTGTTTTATTGAGCTAGATGTTGGAGGAATCAGAAATTAGATAAGGAGTGTATATTATATGAATGTGTCACCCATATATACTCTTGAATGTACTTAAATCCTTTCATCATTCAGGTTTGAAATGAATTGATCTTGCATTCTGTTTTATAACTTTTTTTCAGCGTTTTATGTATGATAGATATTGACACCTTATAAAAAGAAGAAATATGTGTGGAAAATGCTTTACATACATATGCTGGGTTATGATGTCGATTTTGGTCATATGGAGGCGGTTTCTCTTATATCTGCACCAAAGTATCGGAGGCGGTTTCTCTTATATCTGCACCAAAGTATCCTGAAAAACAGGTATACCAAGCTCCTTTCATTTGTTTAAACATTGAACTATGGCATTTTAGACTGGGAAGGGATTTATGCAGAGGTACTTGTTTGATTACTAATATATTGTCAACCTGAAATAAAACTAAATTCCAATTAAATCTTGTAGAGAGCTAGAGATTTAAGATTGTGATATTATTTAAAGGTGCTAAGTTATACTAGCAGTTCCATTATGTCAATAGTGGTATCATATGGTTGCAAATAATTTTCGGTTCTCTCTGCAAAAGCAATGTGGTTTTTGATCCCCAGAGGTTTTATTTACAAGTTTTATGCTTTTACACTTTGTTCATGTTTTTATCTTGGATACAGGTTGGTTACATTGTCACATCCTGCTTGCTCAATGAAAATCATGACTTCTTGAGGTTGGCAATAAATGCAGTCCGAAATGATATTATTGGACGCAATGAGACTTTCCAGTGCCTGGCATTGACTTTGGTAAGTTCTCTTTCATCTACTAACTCTTGATGCCTTACAATATTTCAGAGTGTAATTAAGTATTTAACAGAAGGTCAATGCTGATATTATCTGAGTCATACTTATTTTGGTGTTGATTTGCGTCATTAAATGATGCTCTGTTTTGTAGCTCATTATCGTCCTGTGTTTAATTTCCTCTGTAGGTTGGAAATATTGGTGGACGAGAATTTGCAGAGTCGTTGGCACCTGATGTTCAGAAGTTACTAGTAAGTGACTATATAATGTTGAATGTCTTCCGTATGAGTAAACAACTGATCTTATGGATTTGTCTGTTTCAGATTTCTAGCAGTTGCAGGCCTCTTGTCAGAAAAAAGGCTGCACTTTGCCTGCTGCGCTTGTTCAGAAAAAATCCTGATGTTGTCAATGCTGATGGCTGGTGTGTATTAAACATTCTGGTGCTTATGCTTGTTTTGATTTACATGTCTGCCTTTTCTATATTCTCGTATATGTATACTTACAGGGCAGATCGTATGTCTCAACTTTTGGATGAACGTGATCTTGGTGTCTTGACATCTTCTATGAGTCTTCTTGTATCTTTGGTATCCGTTGACCATGAGGGGTATTCGAATTGCCAATCCAAATGTGTCAAAACATTAGAACGCCTTGCTAGAAACCAGGATGTTCCTCAGGAGTACACATACTATGGTATCCCATCTCCTTGGCTCCAGGTTTGTCCTCTCTTTACTGATTCTTTTTATTATAGCTTATCACCTTACATCCCCCTTCGTTCTTAACATTTAGGTGAAATAACTTTTCAAAACGAGGCTTTTACTACTTTGATGTCTATGCGTTGTTTGTTTAAGGGTTATCTTGGATGCTTATATGTTTTTTCTTTAGCATAGGTGAAAACAATGAGGGCTCTTCAGTATTTTCCTACCATTGAAGATCCCAGCACGTGAAAACAATGAGGGCTCTTCAGTATTTTCCTACCATTGAAGATCCCAGCACCAGAAGATCCCTTTTCGAGGTTTAACTTCTTCCAAGAAACTTTCTGATATACATTTTTTAGTTTGGCCTCATAGCATTTCTTATGTCAATTTCAGGTCCTACAACGGATATTGATGGGAACAGATGTTGTAAAAAATGTGAACAAGAACAATGCTTCTCATGCTGTTCTCTTTGAAGCTCTATCTTTGGTAAGAATGCCTGACAGATGGTTGGCGGCAAGTTTATGCCATGAAATTCGTTGATGAAATCATCCATGTTCCATCTCCTTTGCATATCTCAACTCCTCCTTGCTGAAGCATCTGACTTGTGCATGGACGATTTCCTCATGATTCTTTTGATTGGATTTTAGTCTATTGTTACTCATGTGCTTGCTGGTCTATCTGTGTTCTACCTTCCTTTTGCTTGCTCCTATTATATATTTGGCTTAAAAGTTTCAGTGATATTTCTAAATGGTTTATCATGAATGATTTCAGTGTGTTCTCAACTCTTTGCTTCGTTGAAAAGTATTTTTAATTTGTCGATATGTGGTTCCGCTACAGGTCATGCATCTCAATGCTGAGAAGGAAATGATGTCACAGTGTGTTGTGTCGATATGTGGTTCCGCTACAGGTCATGCATCTCAATGCTGAGAAGGAAATGATGTCACAGTGTGTTGCTCTTCTAGGAAAATTTATTTCTGTACGAGAGCCCAACATCAGATATCTAGGCTTGGTGAGTTTTCAGATAATGAATTCCTGCATGTAAGCCTAGCTGGAACTTTCTATATGCATGTTGTTCATTCACATTTATTAGTTATTAATGTATAAGTTGGTTACAATGGTGCATCTCTTGCCAACACTGCAGGAAAATATGACACGAATGCTGATGGTCACAGATGTCCAAGAGGTGATAAAAAAGCACCAGCCTCAGATAATCACCTCTTTGAAGGACCCTGATATCAGGTTTGTTTATATTTCACTTTATTAATAAGCTAATATGGACTGTGAACCAAGGCCGGCATCTCCGTGTACCAACTTTGCAACTAATGTAGCTAGTTGTAGCTCATAGAAGCTGATTTTCTTCAATCTGTGTTCTTTTGCTATGAAAGTAGTAAACAATTTCTGGGAAATAGGTTTACTCTGAACTGAAATACGTTGGATTTTGTTGTAGATATGCAAATTTGAATTTTAAAGGGAATCTCTTTTGCTATAATCTTTTACGTTGGATTTTGTTGTAGATATGCAAATTTGAATTTTAAAGGGAATCTCTTTTGCTATAATCTTTCAGATAATTCTAACTATCATGACCCGTACTCCTCTTCTTCTGTGTTATACAGTTATTGGTATATAAATATATGTTAGCAATTCTCAGTGGGTCGTTCAAGAAATATTAGCCAGTAGCTAAAAACTTTTTCTCTGGTGAATACCAAAGCTGCTTAGATTAAATTTTACCTCTGGAAATGTCTTATTACAATTTATAATGTTAAAATGTCTTACTAAATTATAATTGTACATATGTACTTGTATATACAGAGAGGAATATCTTACTTCTCTGTTTACATATATGAGAAAAAAAATTAATAGAGAGTCATTTTATCCGATATTGTTTCTCATATTTATGTGGATTTTATCTGTTGAGGAAAAGTTAGTTGGTTGTTTTGCTTTTAGTATCAATTTTGCTGATTATTTCAGTTTTTCTACAGTATTCGTAGGCGAGCTCTTGATCTACTTTACGGAATGTGTGACGTGTCAAACGCAAAGGGTATAGTCGAAGAGCTGTTACAGGTAATTCTTGTAAAGATCAATATTTTTTTTGACATATGATATTTAATAAAAGATTTAGTTTTGAACTTCTGATGGTTAATTAATATGAAAAATATATTGCAGTATCTTAGCACAGCTGAGTTTTCCATGCGTGAGGAGTTATCACTGAAAGCTGCTATCCTCGCTGAGAAGTTTGCTCCTGATCTATCTTGGTAAGGATAAATTTGGTATCGTGCATTAATCAATTGATATGAATTAGATTATATCCCGGCATGATATATCTGACCAACTTTTTGCTACACAACATGGTTTTGATGCTCATCAGGTATGTAGATGTGATCCTTCAGTTGATCGACAAGGCTGGAGATTTTGTTAGTGATGACATTTGGTTTCGTGTTGTACAATTCGTAACAAATAATGAAGACCTGCAGGTAATGAGTTTGTTACAAGAAATCTATTGTATCTTGTTCGTGGCATTCTGAACTTGCTTTAGAGTTTCTTCAATGTGTCAGCCTTACGCAACATTAAAAGTAAGAGAATACATGGACAAGAGTGCGATACATGAGACCATGGTGAAGGTTTGTATGCTCTTACTTAGAATTATTTCTATATATTACATAATGATGGTAATTGTAATTCTTAAAACACAGAAATTTGATTTTTATCTCTTTCATGCATTTGTCCTTTTATTACTGCCAGCTTAACTGCAACATGCAGTTACTACTTTTTTGAGCTTTGAAATGATTATAGACCATTTAAGTTTCTGAGAGATTTTCAGAGTTAAGAGTGAGTTATATTGCACATTTATCAGGTCAGTGCATATATTTTGGGGGAGTATGGTCACCTTCTTGCTAGACAACCTGGATGTAGTGCAAGAGAGCTCTTTGGCATTTTACATGAGAAGTTTCCCAGAGTATCGTAAGAAAACATAATCCATAATTGGTGCTATTTCTTCCCTTTGTGTAGTTTGTACTTCATATACTTTCGGACCGTCGTCTTTTCTCAGGACTCCAACCATTCCTATTCTGCTCTCAACATATGCAAAGCTTATTATGCATGCTCAGCCTCCAGATATAGAATTGCAAAAGCAGATTTGGACTGTATTTAAGAAGTGAGGGTTGCTAACCTTGTTCCTCAACTGGAACTGCCTTGATGGATGTATTGGCTGAGATGCCAAAATTCCCTGAGCGCCAGGTTTGTTCATATATACTGAATTTTTAAGCACTTTCTCTGATAATTTTGTTGGATTTTATTAATGATGGAAGATGTGATGTTGTCATTTTTGTGTCTTTCCATAGTCTTCATTAATAAAAAAGGTGGAAGAGGTTGAAGATAGTGCAGACCAGAGTGCGATCAAGCTTAGAGCGCCTGAGATGCCAAAATTCCCTGAGCGCCAGGTTTGTTCATATATACTGAATTTTTAAGCACTTTCTCTGATAATTTTGTTGGATTTTATTAATGATGGAAGATGTGATGTTGTCATTTTTGTGTCTTTCCATAGTCTTCATTAATAAAAAAGGTGGAAGAGGTTGAAGATAGTGCAGACCAGAGTGCGATCAAGCTTAGAGCGCAACAGCTACCTTCAAATGCATTGGTTTTGGCTGACCCACAACCTATTAATGGGACACCCCCACCTCTGATACCTTCAAATGCATTGGTTTTGGCTGACCCACAACCTATTAATGGGACACCCCCACCTCTGAAGGTTCCAAACATGAGTGGAATCAAAGTGAGTAGTTCCTCCATCATAGCCCCAAACTTTTTCATGCTCTTTTTCTTAAAACACCACATACTTTTTCAATTATCTTCTGACATTCTGTTTATCTTTGTGTATCTAGATGGACCACGAGTCAGCACCCCAAACTCACTCTCAGCCAAATGGCAGTTTGAGTAGAACACAGCCACAAAATCCATCAGCGGATCTCCTAGGCAATGTGGTTGATCCTCTGGCAATAGAGGCTCCGCCTGGAGATATGTCGAGACAACGTGGTCTAGCAGACGAGGGAGGAATTCTAGATGAAGTCGATGGTACAGCCATCGTGCCTGTTGGTGAACAAACAAACACAGTGGAGGTAGTTTTTGTCTCTTTCCTTTAATGTCAATGGTACTGTAGGCTATATTAATTGCCTTTAATATCCATGACATACATCTAATCGTTGGTTTTACACTTAAGCACACTAACTAGTTAGATGCTCGTTTCCTTATTTTGAATTCCTAAACAGCCCATTGGAGATATCGCCGAAAGATTTCATGCCTTATGTTTGAAAGATAGTGGTGTCTTATACGAGGATCCTTATATCCAGGTTTGATTACTCCTTTCATTGTATTTGCTCATCTGTTTGAAAGATGCCGCAGAATACCTCTTTTATTTTTGGGCTCCTTTGGAGTTTAGACAATTAAAATCACAATACACACTTAGTCGCTAATGGTCTAACATTTTATAAATGTTGGTCCCATCTCAGATTGGTGTGAAAGCTGAATGGCGAGGACACCATGGGAGACTTGTCCTCTTCTTGGGAAACAAAAGTACTTCTCCTCTTACATCTGTTCAAGCTATTATACTACCCCCTGCTCATTTAAAACTGGAACTTTCTCTTGTACCTGACACCATTCCTCCTCGAGCACAGGTACTTTATCTCTGTAGGTTAGTTTGAATTCAACCTTTATATCTAAATTGTCTATTTTTTGAATTTTATGGTTTATCATGGTAAT
>CM071716.1:25403134-25415655 GCA_036630335.1 Physaria fendleri | reverse complement strand
AGAATTTTGAATTAATACATATCTATTTAACAAACACTTCAAAAATATACATATTCCTAAAATCCCCCTATATATTATTTGAAAAACAAAAACGCTTAGGTGTCGTCGCCAGAATCAGTCTTACGGACTATATTTACGAACATGTCATTATGATTTAATTTTTAGAATATGGAAAGATNATTACAAATATTATTTAACATCTATAATACAATTAAATCCGCGCATGGCGCGGGGTATCATCTAATTATTATTTATTCAATATAAAAATTATTATCTTTTTTTTTTGTCAATGGTGTTTCTTCTCCTCATTCAAATCAAACTTCTAGTTCAAGAACAAACAAAGCATCACGCAAAGCATTTTTTGCGACCGAATCAGCTAGGGAATTAAACTCTCGAGATACACAAGAAAAGGAAATTTCAATAAAAGACGAAGAGAGTAGATGAATATCACAAAGAATTCCATGAATCTCTCGGTGACTCAAGTGAAAGATGATAGCATCAAGACACTCCTTGGAGTCGGAAAAGATGTGCAACTGCAAAAGTCCTAGCATGAGGGCTCGCTTCATAGTTGCTAATATGCCAAGACACTCGGCGACTAGAGGGGAACGCGTGTGGGAGAATACCTCCGAGAAGTGCCTTGTAGTACCCGTGAGTTGGTTAATAAAAACTGACCCGTGAGTTGGTTAATAAAAACTGACCCGGAAGCAGCTACAAGCATTCTCGAGTCCCATGCTGCGTCCGAGAAAGCTCGGGAAAGATGCATAGGGGGCTGAGGAGAACTAGGGACACGGGAGAAGTGGTGGTTTGGCGAATGAGGCTTGTATTGAGCTAGTTGCCATTCTCTAGCATCACAAGTGGCTTTGGTAATTGTCTCTTCTTGAGAGAAAACTTTATTTTGAAAAACCAACGCATTGCGAGTCTTCCATAGTTGCCAAAGAATCCAAGGTGGTAAAGGACCTTGTCCTACTCCAATTGGAGGCAACACTATGAGCTTTTGAATGCTCATATAGTTTTCCTCAAGTGACGATCCAAAGGGCGGAGTGTTTGTCTTCCATTGCGTTAGGGACCAAACAGCTAAGGCAAATGGGCATAGGAACAATAGATGATTGATACTTTCATCTTGTCCACATCTTGGACAAGGGAAGTGGCCATCTATCCCTTTCATCTTGTCCACATCTTGGACAAGGGAAGTGGCCATCTATCCCATGGGCGGTAAGAGCATCTCCAACCGGGAGAGCCTTGTTAAGCATTTTCCATAGGAAGATGTTGATCTTTTGAGGACTTTGGATCACCACGGGCAAGCTATGCCACACCACAAAGGAGGACAATAATGAAAAAGCATAAGAGAACTCCGAAAAGGAGACAAAGTTTGTGATGTTACAAGAAATACACTCTCTTATTAGAGGAATGAGCCTCTCTAATAAGGGGGCAACATGGATTGAAAACCAGTACACAATGAAGACCATCCAAACCAAGCCAATAAGTAATCTTGAAGCGCATTTCAACTCAGTTTGGTTGGGAAATTCATAGTATCCTAGAGGCGATAGCAATGAATGTGGAGTGATAATGCTACTACCATCTAGAAATATCTCTACCAATCCAAACCAGGTTCAATAAGAAACTAGAGAGTTGGACTATCAATTTCACAGAGCTTACAGTGGGTGAAGCTTCAACAATGGCAGCCAAGGCATATCCACTTTGCAAAACATCGAGTTTAAAACCCGGAAGAAATTGCATCCTCGTCGAGGGTATATAGGACCCCCAGTGGTCAGATTGTGCTTGTAAGTAGGAGTGGTGCTCACCGGAACAAAGGGACTCGACATCTAACTTGGGAGACTCTTTTGAGATTTGGCTTGAGTAACAACATCTCGCCTTAACCGAGGCAAAGCAAGCTCTCATGGTCTCGTGTATCGCTAAATCTGGGTCTTCTGCTAGCTCCTTATCAGTCCGAGAAGAGGGATGAAGGCCTTTACACAGAGGCTCTTTCGGAATAATCATCAATCGATCGATTGGCAAAACGATGTGAAGCACAGTCAAAAGATATACATCGACCACAGATGTGGTCGGAAAAGATGGAAGTTCGATGGTGAAAAGATTCATCTCTGGCGGGTACAAGATTTCAATCTGAAGGAAAAGATGCATCGGAGGCAGAAGAGAGAAAAAATAGGAGTTGAATCGGAGCAGAAGAATATCGGGAAGAAATAAACCCAGGCGGCGCCGGTGTTACCCAGCACCGCCCACGGAGGAAGCCTGCTGAGGAAAGGTCAGGGTCGTCGGTGATGGTTGCAAATCGGAGTTGGTGGTGGTGGAGAAAGGTGGTCAACGGTGGTCAAATGAGTGTTTTTGAATTTGAAAACTGACTTGAGAGTCGTGCCAGAGAGGAAAAGGAGAGAGACACTACTTTTTTTGTAATAAAAAAATTATTATCTAACAAATATTTTCTGTATATGATTTGAGAAGAAAAAGTTTTAGTGGGATCACTTTCACGACTCATATTTACAAATATGTCACTAATATTAAAAATCAGTTGATAAACAACATTTAATCAAAGATAATTACAATTTTAAAATCTTTTTTAATATTTATCTAAAGTTAATGTTTATCTACGATTATAATTTATTTAATAAAAAATATTATTACTAAACAAATATCTTTTTTATATTATTTGAGAAGGAAAAAAAAACTCAAGTTTCATGCCAATAAGTTACTTTTTAACTTATGTTTGATAAATATAAATTTTTGATAAAACAGGGATTTTCAATTCTTAGCTTATGTTTGATAAACATAATTTGTTGATAAAGCTGAGGCTTTTCCTTTATAGCTAAGAATTGAAAGTCCGCTTTATCAACAAATTTACAATGATTTACGGGTTAATTTCAAAACGAAATTATATTACAAAATTAATTTCAAATAACCGATCGAATCATTTCGTTTGAGTGTTAATTAAATCCAAATATGGTTACACGTGTCTGATAAACACATGTTTATTGGATATATAATTAAACGTACTGAATTGTGCGACTGAATTAAATTATTTACGTAGTTAAATTGAAAGAACGATAGTTGACGTATAAAAAATAAAAAAGGGAAGAATCTGGGGGAAAAAATTTGCCAACCCGTAGCTAAACTCAACATTTTGCAATGCCAAGTAAGATTACATCAAAAGGGTGTGAAACACATTTTTACTACTACGACAGAACGGATTGAATACATTATTTTCCTAGCTAGTTTTTGAGGATACAAATGTATTAGATTTTATTTCATGGCATTTTTTGATACAAGAAACTTTCTCATAATGAAGACAACATATAAAGAAATGTGGATCATTCATGAGTTCTGAGTTATAAAATAATCAAGCAGGCATGCAACAACATTGTTCACCAACATTGTTCACCATTACATGTTCCGCCCTTGTAACCGCGTATTTGACAATCAACACTGCAGTCGTTATGATATCTACTATGACATTCACCAAAACATTCCTGGTTAGTCGCTGCTTTCACCTCTGTATATAAATCGTACACTTATAATGTATATTAAACATTCCTGCGTTAATCTAAAGGTAAAAAAAAAAAAACCATTTTTGAAACCGATTTTCATATATGTTATATATATGATTGTATTGCTTTGTTTTCCTTGATAGAATTAAGTTATTTCACAGTAATAAGAAATGGATTTATGAATACCTGACCCCAAAGCATTTTGGCTGGACATTGAAACAACCAATATAATTGCAAGAAAGAAAGACATTAAGATCTTTGAAACTCCCATTTTTCTCTTTGTATAAAGTCTACCGAAGAAAATAAAATATTAATTTATAGAGTTTTTTTTTAATATATATATTCTGGTCAATATTCTTATGTTTGCCAAATAGAATAAAGTATTAACATAAATGTATTGGATTGACCCAAAAAAAAACATAAATATATTGGGATTACCTTAAAATTTTTTTATCGGTGTTGTAAATTTAGATATACTTTAACATTTATAGCCAAAAAAATCTCAATGTTTTTAGTTTAGATATATTATACTGTAATGAGTCTTCATATTTAACATATATTTATAGGGTAAGCGTAACTGATAAACGTAAATACATTTGCAATTTGCATCCAATCTATAACCCAATTTAAATTCAACCTACTAATTTTATAAAACCAAATTGTAAACCAATTTCTTATATATTATTTTAGGAAGTAAAAAAGTTTATGAATCATCCCTAGAACGCTAGAATCACTTTCATAAACCATATTTACAAATATATCATATGGTCTCCGAGAGATTTATAATATCATCACTAAAATAAACCGAACCTATGAGAGATTTTAACTTGTCTTTATATATAGTTAGGGAAACTTGCCTTTATATATAATTCGGTAAACGATTGTAAACCAAAATCGGTCGGGTTTGGTTTGTTCGATTTGAACCGAATGCCCTGGTTTGTTCGATTTGAACCGAATGCCCAAAATTATATTTAATTAGATTTTTTTTACGATATTTTTAAATTTTCGTTTGTTTCGGAAAACAAACACGGATTTCGTTTTTTGGCACAATTTTGTCGAAATATGGTCACAAATTGATTTGTTGAAATTTCGTAAAAAAACTTCGCCAATAATTGGTCAAAATTTTGCCAATAATATTCACCAGTATTTCGTCGCAAATGAAACTGTCAAAATTTGGTCGAAATTTGATTCGTCAAAATTCGGTCGAAAAATTTAGACCAAATTTCGACCATACCGCATTTTTTGGCCATCTAGGATCGGAAATATTCAGGAAATTTCAAAAATATTAAGCAAATTTTCTGTTAAAGCTTAAAAAAGGAAAAGACAAATTTGAGTCACAAAATCAAAAACGACAACAGAAACAATAATATTAAACGAAACATAACAGAAAATGATTACGAAAAGGAAAGAATATAGACCCGGAGTCAGCTGTTAACCTCCCCTTAACTGAATAAAGCGTCCATTAGTTGAGACGGTATGGATGCGTTTCTTCAGTCCCAGGGTACAACCGGGTGAGACTGTCTCGCTCAACGGTATGGATGCGTTTCTTCAGTCCCAGGGTACAACCGGGTGAGACTGTCTCGCTCACTCGAGGACGGAATCTGCGAACAGACGAACTACGCTATACTCAGGAGCTTACTAGTCCACTTCTGGAAGAGAGAACACAGATACGCAGAGGAAAGTTGAACCACAAGAGAAGAACAAGAACAACTTATTTTCTGATGTAGAAGATCGGATATGAATCGCAACCACAGAGCATACGATAAGAAGTTCTGAGCCGAGAGAGTAGAGAGAACTGTTTGTGTTTTCGAGTTGTGTGATTTGAGCGTGAAGGGCGAGCTCCCTTTTATAGGGGAGGGAGAGGCGCGTCTTTAATGTCGTCCACTGATGACGAGAATCAAAACCGACGACATTAATACGAATTGTAATAAAACCCGAATCGTAACCGCAGGCATTTTGATTACGAAATCGTAACCGCAGGCATCATAATTGCTGCGTCTTAATGGGGCAAATCGTAACAGTAAACGCAGACCAACGCATAGGGTTTGGGCTTCGATTTGGAATCCGATCCAAAAGAAATGATTTGGACTTCTTAGAAATTTGGCCCAAAAAGAAAGGACCACTCGACCACGAGACATTGCCCAAGAGAGCCCCGCGCCCACGTCAACACCCACGCCCACGCCCACGCCCACACCCACGCCCACGCCCGGCCCGGCCGAGCCCGGCTCGGCAACGGTGGTGGTGGTGTTGCGCGCGTGTGGATTCCCCAATCCTTACTCTCTATATTCTTTATGCACACTCTTGGTTTCTAATGATATATATATAATAAACCTTTCAACTTCCCAGTCAATGTGGGACAGACACACATAACTAATGTGGGACAGACACACATAACTAACTCTCTATGGATCTAACTTAATTAGGCCATTTCTCATTTAATCTTCTCTTAATTTTTATAAGCCCGCCTGCTTATTAAAATTGTGATCCAACAATAACCAGTAGTGTCTTGATTTTGAAGTGATATAAGCCCGCCTGCTTATTAAAATTGTGATCCAACAATAACCAGTAGTGTCTTGATTTTGAAGTGAAGTACTTCACTAGTGGACTCTTGACTTGGTTTGTGTTCTTGTTCCAGGAGGATCAGAAATTGGTCAAAAAATAAAGTAAGACTAAAAATCATCAAGACAATGGTAAATTGGTGAGGATCAAGTAACATTGTTTCTTCAAGCTCATTTCAAATCAACACCAAAAATTCTTGTTTTGGTTACGCTTTGGGAAGAATTAGGCATGGAGCAATCTGTAATTTCCGATGAATTAGTCGCATTCTTATGGTTCCAATACTCCACTAGGCGATGATCTGCGTCAAGAGCCTCAATGGTCTGAATAAGAAGATGAAAACACGTGTAAGAGACAGAGACAGGGAAATTGGGTATCAGACAGGGAAATTAGGTATCTGACAGAGACAGGGAAATTAGGGAAATGCTGTATATTATTAACGGCATTTAATAGTTTGGTCTGTTTTGTTCCATATAATTGTAGACCTAAAAGTCATTAACTATGATATCGGCTATTAAACCTTTGGTCCTACCTTTGTGATATGGTTAGTTACAATCCTTAGTTTCAGCTTATAGATTTCTCAAACTATCAATGGGAAGTTGTACAATGAAGTTGAGTATATGACAAATGAAATTCAAGAGATTGCTTGAAACCCAAGGTTGTGAACTTCAACTTCAAGAAACAGATGCATTTCGAACTCACTTATGTTCTGTCAATCTTTAAGAGTATCTCTTCTTTTCCCTCACTTTTCACCAATATTTTTACTTTAAAAATCTTTTTAAAAAACTATCAAAATATTCGTTTGAATTGTTTTGATTCATGTGCTCTCAGCTCCTCTGAAAGAATTTGAGAAGAGAAAACCTTTTGTGTAATGATTTCTATGGATTGTATTGACCTTGTAAGAGTTACATATAAAGAGATACAAGAGGAATCAATGGAGAACGTAGTTACAGGGATTTTTACACAATATCTTTCTGTTATCTGCCTAGAGAAGAAAACTGAGAGGCTGATGCTATAGCTAAAAATGTTAGATCTCTTAATACTCATTATACGATCTCTTGGCCTCAATTGTAATAATCTTCTACCTGTTGTACTGCTACATGAACTTCCTTTATTTAATAAAATATCTACCGTTAAAAAAAAAAAATGATATCGTTAAAAAAAAAACATCACTCTCATTATATTTAAAGAGTCATATTCCCCGAAATATCCTTCTCTTTTGAAACATTTACCAAATAATAGAATACTCACTCACTCATAAACAAATAAATCGATTTTTTGAGGAAAAAAAGAAATCCTCTCGTTTTCAACAGAGGAAGAAACGCAAAAGTTTCAGGCGTGGCCTAACTTGTTCTTATGCTTAAGATCAATTTTATACATTAGTTGGTTATAATATGTTTTTATTTTGTTTAAATTTTATGAGATATGCCGTGTATTTACATCTGAATGATTTATGAAAGAATTTGAGAATCCAAAACCTTTTGTGTAATGATTTCTGTATCTGTATTGTTCTTCTAGGAGTTACATATAAAGAGATACAAAGGAATCAATGGGAACGTAGTTACAGGAAATTTCTTCTAGGAGTTACATATAAAGAGATACAAAGGAATCAATGGGAACGTAGTTACAGGAAATTACAAGATGTCGAGCAATCAAATATGTCAAGTAAGGAAAGTGAATCATCAAGATTGATTCACATGGAATATCCTATCATCCCCCTCAAGTGGAGCATAAATGTCCATGATGCTCAACTTGCCATTGTGAACACAGAGATCAACCCGACTGAGTGGTTTTGTAAGAAGGTCCGCTAACTGTTGAGAGGACGTAACAATTGAGCACATACATTGCCAGCAACGATTTCATCCCTTATAAAATGACAATCAATACCAATGTGTTTCGTTCGTTCATGGAACACCGGATTTCGAGCAATATCAAGAGCAGATTTGCTGTCGGAGTAAACCATTATAGATGCGTCATGAGAATAACCCAGATCATGAAGAAGTCGCTTGACCTAAATCAGTTCCTGAACTAACATTGCCATTGATCGGTATTCAGCTTCAGCGGAAGACCGACATGCTCAACTTGCCATTGTGAACACAGAGATCAACCCGACTGAGTGGTTTTGTAAGAAGGTCCGCTAACTGTTGAGAGGACGTAACAATTGAGCACATACATTGCCAGCAACGATTTCATCCCTTATAAAATGACAATCAATACCAATGTGTTTCGTTCGTTCATGGAACACCGGATTTCGAGCAATATCAAGAGCAGATTTGCTGTCGGAGTAAACCATTATAGATGCGTCATGAGAATAACCCAGATCATGAAGAAGTCGCTTGACCTAAATCAGTTCCTGAACTAACATTGCCATTGATCGGTATTCAGCTTCAGCGGAAGACCGACTTACGGTTGGTTGTTTCTTCGTCTTCCAGGAGATAGGAGAATCACCAATACGAACTATATAACCCGTCAAAGAACGCCTAGTAAGAGGACAACTACCCCAGTCAGAATCGCACCAGCCGTTAATTGATAGATCATCAATAGAACTGAGTAAAATTCCCTGCCCTGGACTGTTTTTTAGATAGCGAACCAATCGAAGAGCAGCATCCCAGTGATCTTGACGAGGAGACTGGAGAAATTGTGCTAAGATATGCACGAAGTATGCTAAATCAGGACGGGTATTTGCCAGCTATATCAACTTGCCAATCAATCTGCGATAAGGCAGAGGATCATGTAGAAACGAAGAGGAAGATAAGGCGAGCTGATGATTCGTCGGAAGAGGGACTAGAGTAGGTCGCGATCCAAACTAACCCATATCAGCTATGATATCAAGCGCATACTTTCGTTGACACAGAAAGATTCCGTCTTTGTTTCTTGCAACTTTGATGCCAAGAAAATATTTAAGAAATCCCAAATCCTTCATATGAAAATTTTCCGCCAAATACCTCTTTAATCGAGCTACTTCTAATTATGAACTGCCCATGATGATTAAATCATCAACATAAATAAGAAGATAAGGCGAGCTGATGATTCGTCGGAAGAGGGACTAGAGTAGGTCGCGATCCAAACTAACCCATATCAGCTATGATATCAAGCGCATACTTTCGTTGACACAGAAAGATTCCGTCTTTGTTTCTTGCAACTTTGATGCCAAGAAAATATTTAAGAAATCCCAAATCCTTCATATGAAAATTTTCCGCCAAATACCTCTTTAATCGAGCTACTTCTAATTATGAACTGCCCATGATGATTAAATCATCAACATAAATAAGAATCCTTAAACATCACGGGTATTACTAGGTCTTGATCCTAACAAACCCGTATCAGCTATGATATCTAGTGCGTACTTTCATTGACACAGAAAAATTCCGTCCTGATTTCGTGCAACTTCGATTCCCAGAAAATATTTAAGAAATCTCAAATCCTTCATATGAAAATTTTCTGCCAAATATCTTTTGAATCGAGTCACTTCTTGTTCTGAACTGCCCATGGTGATAAAATCAACAACATAAATAAGAATTCTTAAATCGAAACCCTTCTCATGAAGAGTAAACAGAGAGTAATCAACGGTAGATTGAGTGAACCCGTATTGAAGGAGAGCAGACGAGAGCTTAGCAAACCAACAACGAGGGGACTGTTTGAGACCATAAATAGATTTTCGAAGTTGACATACCTGGTTTGGTTCGGAACTCGTAAATCCCTGAGGAAGATGCATATAGACTTCCTCACTTAAATCCTCATGAAGAAAAGCGTTATGCACATCCATTTGATGTACCGCCCAATTTTGTATAGCTGCAAATTTCAAAAACAATTGAACCGTACTCATCTTAGCAACAGGAGCAAAAGTTTCTCCATAGTCCCGACCTTCACGCTGTCTGTTTCCCAGCGCAACTAATCGTGCTTTGTGTCTCTCCAAAGTACCATCAGATTTGTATTTGAATTGGTAGACCCATTTACTACCAATAGCGCGTTTGTTAGGAGGAAGAGTTGTTATCTCCCAGGTTCCTTTACTCTCTTGAGCTTTGATTTCAGAGGCCATAGCCTCTCGCCAAGCTTGATGTTTTACAGCTTCGTGGTACGTTTGTGGTTCTGTAGCAATGGTGATCGCTGCTTGAAAAGCCTGGTGAGAGTTAGATAATCGATGAGACGATATGTAATTTGACAGAGGGTATCGTGATGAGCTTGGAGCAGCAAAATTCATATGTCTGGTCATAGTCGAATTCACATAACCTTTCAGTCGAGAGGATGGAACAGGAACCCGAGTGCTTCTCTGAAGAGAAATAAGAGCAGCGACATCGAGACCCTCTTGAATATCCGGTACATGAACAATAGCAGGTGCAGGGATAATATCAGGGACACGAACCGCGACGTCGTGAGGTGCTGGATTAGGCACATGACCTATTTGAACATAGTCCACATCTGATGGGCCTAATTGATTCGTGCAACTTCGATTCCCAGAAAATATTTAAGAAATCTCAAATCCTTCATATGAAAATTTTCTGCCAAATATCTTTTGAATCGAGTCACTTCTTGTTCTGAACTGCCCATGGTGATAAAATCAACAACATAAATAAGAATTCTTAAATCGAAACCCTTCTCATGAAGAGTAAACAGAGAGTAATCAACGGTAGATTGAGTGAACCCGTATTGAAGGAGAGCAGACGAGAGCTTAGCAAACCAACAACGAGGGGACTGTTTGAGACCATAAATAGATTTTCGAAGTTGACATACCTGGTTTGGTTCGGAACTCGTAAATCCCTGAGGAAGATGCATATAGACTTCCTCACTTAAATCCTCATGAAGAAAAGCGTTATGCACATCCATTTGATGTACCGCCCAATTTTGTATAGCTGCAAATTTCAAAAACAATTGAACCGTACTCATCTTAGCAACAGGAGCAAAAGTTTCTCCATAGTCCCGACCTTCACGCTGTCTGTTTCCCAGCGCAACTAATCGTGCTTTGTGTCTCTCCAAAGTACCATCAGATTTGTATTTGAATTGGTAGACCCATTTACTACCAATAGCGCGTTTGTTAGGAGGAAGAGTTGTTATCTCCCAGGTTCCTTTACTCTCTTGAGCTTTGATTTCAGAGGCCATAGCCTCTCGCCAAGCTTGATGTTTTACAGCTTCGTGGTACGTTTGTGGTTCTGTAGCAATGGTGATCGCTGCTTGAAAAGCCTGGTGAGAGTTAGATAATCGATGAGACGATATGTAATTTGACAGAGGGTATCGTGATGAGCTTGGAGCAGCAAAATTCATATGTCTGGTCATAGTCGAATTCACATAACCTTTCAGTCGAGAGGATGGAACAGGAACCCGAGTGCTTCTCTGAAGAGAAATAAGAGCAGCGACATCGAGACCCTCTTGAATATCCGGTACATGAACAATAGCAGGTGCAGGGATAATATCAGGGACACGAACCGCGACGTCGTGAGGTGCTGGATTAGGCACATGACCTATTTGAACATAGTCCACATCTGATGGGCCTAATTGAGAATTATGGCCCAATGAATTAGGGGAAAGTTGAGACGACGTCGTTGTATCGTCAATTACTGGTTCCCTTGTTTGCGACTGAGACACAACAATGGAGGACATAGGAGCATCGGTTTGATGAAGCAAAAAATCCAGCACATTCATATCGTTTTGTTGCGAATTTTCGGTGGTGCCAATTGTCGATGTTGATACAGCAAAAGGAAATTCATCCTCAATGAATATGACATCGCGAGAGACCATAAATTCTTCAGAATCCAAATCAAATAAACGCCAACCTTTTTGGCAATGTGGATATCCCAGAAAAACAAAATAAACGCCAACCTTTTTGGCAATGTGGATATCCCAGAAAAACATATCGTTTAGCCCGTTCAGCAAATTTATCTCCGTGTGTGTGTGTATTAGTTAACACAAACAACCGAACACACGCAGATGATCTGAAGAAGGTGGTTTTTCATAGAGCATCTCGAATGGTGTTTTGCCTGATAATATAGTGGATGGAGTTCTATTGATCAAGTATGCTGTTGTAAGAATACTTTCACCCCAAAAACGGATTGGCAATGAAGCTTGAAACATGAGAGATCGAGCAACATTGAGAATGTGGCGGTGTTTACACTCCACACGTCCATTCTGACTAGGTGTGTAAGCATAGGCTGTCTCATGAAGAACTCCAACTTCTTGAAAGAAAGGTCGCAGAGCAAGAAATTCTAACCCATTGTCACTACGAACCTTTTTAATCTTCTTAGAGAATTGTCTCTCTATCATTGTGAAGAATTGACGCAGTTTGGATTGAGTTTCACTTTTAGATTTTAGTAAAAAAATCCAAACGCTGCGAGAAATATCATTAACAATAGTAAGAAAAAAAAACGAGCTCCACTAGAGCTTTAATGACGATATGGATCCTTGATAGGCTCAAAAGCTTCTCGAGTTTCACCTAGATTTCTCCAGGAGTTTAACCCGTTCCCTACTGCAAGT
>CM071716.1:25369435-25379844 GCA_036630335.1 Physaria fendleri | reverse complement strand
GTTGAAAGGAATGATGAAAACAGTAAAGATTCAAGATATTGATGTACGTGAAGTTACATATAACAACATCTTTGTTTAATCTATTTACAAGCTTTTCTCTGGTGTTTGATTTCCCCTGAAAACTATTCTCTGATGGTACAGAATTTGCAAGATGAGATGATGGATCTGATGGATGTGAGTTCTGAAATTCAAGAAACACTTGGTAGGAGCTATAATGTTCCTGATGGCCTTGACGAAGATGACCTCATGGGAGGTAAACTTCTTCTTGCTTAATCTGAAAGGTTAACATAAATCTCTTGTGATGTTTTGTGTTTACTCTTATCATTTACATTTACTTTTGTTATATTACAGAGCTTGATGCTCTTGAAGCTGACATGGGAAATGAGACCGAAGCAGATGGAATGCCTTCTTATCTCCAACCAGATACAGAAACTGATTATGATAACGAGCTGAACTTGCCTGCAGCACCAACAGGACACAATGGAGCTCCACATGGAAGAGTTCAGGTTAGTTTTTATTGTAAGAATTTTGAGATGCTTTAAGTATGATGACCTCTGATGGATGGCTAATGAGACTGGGACACGATGTGATTTAACAGGCTGAAGATGAATTTGGATTACCGGCAGTACCACGAGCTTCTCTCCGGGGTTAAGTTCCGGCAATTCTCTTGTTAAGTTGAGCTAATAAGCTTTATTCAACCTTTGGATTTGTATTCATTTTGTGAATAACGTTTTTTTAACTTTGATAAGTCTCCTTTCAGCTTTCTTATTGAACTACAGTTCTCTCCTCCTATTCGATAATATATCAGATTTTTATTACTAATGGTTAAACGGGTTCCCACTGAGTTTCATATCCCTTGTTTTGTACAAAGTGGGGTTGATACATCTAAGGTTGCCCAAGATTGTGCAGCCTGTTGATGTAGCCCTCTTCGATCCTTCAGAGTATGACTGTATGAGCCCAGATCTGATGGGGATAAATCATACTGTGGCATAGACCACATGGTCCAGAATTTTGCTCCCAAGGTGTTGTTGCTAAGGTTGTAACAGATCAAATCGAGAGAATCTATGATGAGAAAATAAGAACATTACAGGATCTCACTCTTTGAATAAATAACAAGAGGGAACAAGAATCATCTTTATCCTTGGATTGTCTCAAAAAAAAGGGACAACTATGACAAGAACAACTTATTCTCTTGAGTTTCTTAACATAAACAGCAGACATGAGTTATTAGGTTTGCGTGTGCTTATTTTACTGGAGATGAGAAGCGAAAGCAGACATGACTTCTTTGTACACTGGCTTCTTGAGTGTGCTTATTTTACTGGAGATGAGAAGCGAAAGCAGACATGACTTCTTTGTACACTGGCTTCTTGAAATCCACTGCCTGAATACCAGTCAAATAATAGAAGAAAATGTGTAAAGAAGGAGTAGAATCCAAAATACTGAAGCCTCAACACGAAGAACAAAACTGTACATACATGTTCAATGACTTGATCAGGAGAAGTCCAGGACCATTCACCAAACTCGGGTTTCTCAGTTCCATCACCAATAAGATTGATTTCATCATCTTTCCCAGTAAATTTCAGAAGAAACCTAAGGTTCAAAGACAAAAAAAAAAAAAGAAATATTTTGAATGAGATTGACATGATTCTTGACAACATCTATCAAGTGTTCAGAAAGACTCTAACCATTTCTGTGCTTGACCCTTCCAATCAGACCCCCATCGGACCTTAAGCTTCTCTCTAACATCAGGAGGGAAGTCGTATGTTATCCAGTGAGGTGCCTACAATCGAAAGAAAGAAAAGAGTTTTATGGTTGAGTTTACTCTGAAAACCAGGAAAATAATATGAGGCTAAAAAGAAGACCTCAGCGATAATCTCAGCAGAGTGAACACCAGTCTCTTCTTTAAGCTCTCTCATCACTGCAACTCTTGGATCTTCACCCTCGTCGATTCCACCCTATTCAACATCAACAACACACACTCTCATCACTGCAACTCTTGGATCTTCACCCTCGTCGATTCCACCCTATTCAACATCAACAACACACACTATCCTATTCAAATTGATTCTCAGAAACCGAGAAATCCATTCTAAAGCTCTAAGGAACCGAATCTCACCTGAGGCATTTGCCAAGCACTGGGAATATCCAATCTCGAGGCAGTGAAAATCTGCACTTAATTGACAACTTCTCACCTGAGGCATTTGCCAAGCACTGGGAATATCCAATCTCGAGGCAGTGAAAATCTGCACTTAATTGACAACTGAACCTATCAGAAAGAAACAAAAAAGGAAGAAGAAGCTGTTTCCAAGAATACATCATCATCTTCACCTTTTTGGAAGAATTTATGAGGCAGACACCGACGTTTCTTCTGTAACCTTCAGGAGGAGATTCCATCGGCGGAGATTTGCGGCAGCAATGGAGGAAGGGTTGGCTGGAGAATTTGAGGGGTTTCGAAGGGTAATATCGGAAAAACGAAGAAGTCGGATGATGTAAGAGAAGGTGTCGTCGGCACAATGCCATTATAGAGGCGACTCCGTTTCGACCATAGTTTCCACAAAATAATAGTATCTAATTGGACGGTTCCGCAATTTTCCTAAACCATCATAATAATATATTAGACGGTTACAATTTGCTTTTATATGTTGGGATCGAGTAAGGAAGTGAGTTCCTTAGTAAAAAAAAAACTCTCTCTCCTAAGGCGATTTTGAATTTCAAATGGCGATTAGGGTTCTCAGAACAGTTCATCGAGAAATCTGAGGTATCTTCAGCTCATTTGTCTCTCTAAAAGCCATATCTTCTTACTCCTCCTCAAAAGCCATACTACGAATCAGTCTCTCGGAATCCTTTTGTGTCTTCGAGCTTTTAGGAGGTAGATTTGAACATTTCAGAGTTATACTGGATAGCTTGTACTGTTGCAAGAAACCAGAGATACTCTGATTGTTTGGCTATTTGGATATTTAGTTCTCCGTCAGATCTGTTGGTGACTTAAGTTTCCTAGAAAGCTTTTCTTCCTCAAGTACCACCAGACGCAGATGACGAAAAGATCTCGTCTCCCTGTTCCGGAAAAAGAAGCACAGAGTGACAAGAACAGGAACCTCAAGAGGATGACATTATTGACATCCCGGACTCGGAAAGTAAGGAACTTCAAGCTGATCTCTCAAAGAGCATTATAGTTCGCATCATAAATCAGAGAGTAATCACACCATCAGGGATTTGTAAGGCCATACCTGGAATCTGGAAAACTGAAGGGAGCATTACAGGAAGGGTAATAGGTCAAACAGATTCTCAGTTCACTTTCTCGAATCCAGATGAAAGAAAGAGGATTATGGAAGATGCCCCCTGGTATGTTAACGGGTGGATAGTTGCAGGTGAACCCTGGACGCAAGAGCCGACAGAAGATTATCTCAACAGAGTGCTGTTCTGGGTGCGTATGAAAGGTATTCCTGTTGATCATATCTCTGAGAATACAGTGAAGGCAATAGGCAGACAGTTGGGAAGGGTTGTACCAGGCAAGATTCAACTACATGCTAAAAACTCAAACGTCTCTAGAGTATGTAAGGGCTCGAATATGGATCCCCTTCGAAAAACCACTAGCCTTCACTAAAACTGCAAGACTTGGTCCAAAAGGTGAAGTAGTAACTGTAAAGCTGAATATGAGAGGTTGAAAAAATGGTGTTACAACTGTAACAGGCTGTCCCATGACAAGAATCACTGCACCTTAATCCAAGATTTTGATAGAGCTGATTATGGAAAACAAGCTACCTTTTCTTTGGAAGGAAACTTTGCTACAGGGCGTGGTACAAACAGCATAAGAGGAAGAGGTAGAGGAAGGGGATCGCAAAAGCCAAGGGCCTATGAAACTGGTAAGAACATAAACCCTTCCCTCTCTTTGGAAGCAGGACCCTCCAAAGCAAGATATTCTACAAAGGATAAAGGAAAATCCATTAACAAAGGAGTAGAATGGAGAGCAACCGGAGTAAAAATTTCATCAGCACAACCACGAGGAACAAAGCAATCAGGCACAGAGGAAGAAATCATTTTATCAAATTTCATCAGCACAACCACGAGGAACAAAGCAATCAGGCACAGAGGAAGAAATCATTTTATCCTCGGGAAAACATGTGCAGCTCAATAAAAATTCTGAATCTCCTGGCATTACAAAGACTTTATCCTCTGGAAAGCAAATTGGCCCAGGTTCTGGCAATAAAGGAAAGTCCCCAAATCAATCAGAGATCTCTCAAAATCTGTCAGGCTCATCAGAATTTCAGCTAAGCTCCGGAAAAATTGTTAGTTTAACAACTCCTGAAGCAGCTCCTGTCTTTCATTCTGAGCAAACAGATGCTTTGGGATCAGGCACTAAAGGATACAAGAGACGTCGGAGGTCTAGTTCGGGTAACAATAAAGCTAAGAAGAAACCAAGAACCTCCACCTCTTATGCACAGGGACTGGATTTTCATGACCAGACAGCTGAGAAAAGTCAAATGGTGCACTCCTCTGGAAAGAATTCTCGTAAGAAGAACTCATCTGGGTCAGAAAGGGCAGTGGCTCCCCGAAAGCCACCAAGTTCTATATGAGGCTACTTGGTTGGAACTGCCAGGGTGTGGGGAACACAACTGCCAGGGTGTGGGGAACACATTGGCAGTTCGACACCTAAAGGAAGTATGTGGTCAATACTTTCCAGAGGTGGTATTCCTCAGCGAGACCAAAAATAATAGAAGATATATGGAGCTATTAGTAGAGGATCTTGGCTTTTTTGACTTAGTAACAGTGGAACCTGTAGGGAGGAGTGGTGGCTTAGCACTAATGTGGAAAGAAGAAGTTAATGTCTCCATCACAGAGGCCACGCCAAGATTCATAGATGCTCAGATTGTATATAAGAATCAGTCTTTTTGTGTTACAGGGGTTTATGGCGACCCAGTTGTAAAAGAGAGGCCCATAGTGTGGGAAAAACTTACCAGGATAGGTCTCCTCAGGAGCCATCCTTGGATTCTATTGGGTGATTTCAATGAAATTACTAACTCTTCTGAGAAGGAAGGTGGTATTACCAGACCCCTATCCTCTTTTGTTGATTTTAATAACTTTCTGAATGGTTGTGGTCTTATGGAATTGCCGTACCAAGGAAACCCCTTTTCCTGGTTTGGAAATAGAAAGGGCCATATGGTGCAATGTAAACTTGATCGTTCTGTGGCTAATCTTGATATGTTTAATCTTTTTCCAGATGCAAAATCCATTTACCTGCCTAGAGTAGAATCAGACCATAGCCCTCTTTTTGTGGGTCTTAATGGAGAAGGACAGAGGAAACAAGGACTTTTTAGGTATGACAGCAGATGGCTAAACAAGGAAGGTTTAAAAGAAAATGTCAGCCTAGGGTGGTCTGGGGAAGGTAATAGCATCACAGAAATTACTTTCATGGATAGATTGATTTCCACCAGAAAGTTCTTGTCGCATTGGAAAAAGACTACACAGACGAATTCAAAGAAAAGAATACTAGAGCTGAAGTCAGAGATTGACAATTTAACTCATAATGTTTCTTTTCAATGGGACCAATATCAAAGGCTCAGAGGACAGTTAAAAGAGGCTTATGTTGAAGAAGAGCAGTTCTGGAAACAATTGAGTAGAGTCAACTGGCTAAATGCAGGAGACAAAAATACAAGATATTTCCATGCCTCTGCAAAGACTAGAAGACATTGGAACAAAATCCACTCACTCAAAGATCTGTCTACTGGCATCCAAACATGGAAGGAACATGAACTCTGCCAAATAGCGAGAAGACATTTTACCCAGCTGTTTACATCGGAGCTATATTCCCCTGAAGTAGTGCTGCAATCTCCTCTGATACAAGGGCTTCAGCCATTAGTAACTCAGGGCCAGAACGACTACCTAACATCTCAAGTTACTGAAGAGGAAGTTAGGCAAGCGGTTTTCAATTTAGGAGGGGATAAAGCCCCTGGAATTGATGGCTTCAGCGGGGCCTTTTATAGGCAACATTGGAATATAGTTAAAGACTCTCTCTGCCGGCTGGTTTCAGAGTTTATGAACGGAGAAGGCTTGGATACCAGGTTAAATGAGACGCTTATATGCCTAATACCAAAGAATAAGCCAGCTGAAACACTGAACGATTACAGGCCCATAAGCTTGACAAATTTCTCCTACAAGGTCATCTCAAAAGTGTTGTCATCCCGTCTTAAGACTGTCCTTCCAAACATAATATCAGAGCAGCAAGCGGCTTTTGTAAAAGACAGGTTGATCTCAGACAACATTTTGATTGCACAGGAAGTTTTTCACGCAATGAGGACCAAAGGAGAACCTTCAAAGGAATTTGTTGCCATCAAGACAGATATGACTAAAGCCTTTGATAGGATAGAATGGCAATTTTTGGAGAGTGCACTTAGAGGCTTGGGTTTCTCGGAGCTATGGATAAGCTGGATTATGGGATGTATAACGACCGTTTCCTTCAAGGTCTTGATTAATGGGAAACCAACAGGAATGGGATGTATAACGACCGTTTCCTTCAAGGTCTTGATTAATGGGAAACCAACAGGATGCATCTATCCATCAAGAGGAATAAGGCAAGGGGATCCCTTATCCCCTTTCCTATTTATCATATGTGCGGAAGTGTTAGCTGCGGGTTTTAAAAGAGCAGAGAGAAGTCAAGAAATCTCGGGAGTGACAGTTGCGACCGATGCACCGGAGATTTCTCATCTTCTCTTCGCGGATGATAGCATCTTCTTCTGCAAAACTGAAGCATCTCAACTGCGAAAGGTCAAAACATTATTACAGGAGTACGAGAAGGCCTCAGGTCAGAAAGTAAACCTGATAAAATCCTCTCTGATTTTTGGACAAAATGTACCTGCCCATATACAACAAAGTGCAAAGGATATATTAGGCATAGAAACTGTTGGTGGGAAAGGTGTTTACTTAGGGCTGCCAGAATGTCTGATAGGTTCCAAAGTGCAAATCCTGAACTTCCTGGAAGAAAGAATGATTTCAAGGATCAAATCTTGGAGATCGAAGTTCCTATCTGAAGGAGGAAAAGAAGTGATGATAAAAGCTGTTTTGCAGGCCCTTCCAACATATACAATGACTTGCTATCTCTTGCCTAAGACCCTCTTGCAAAAGCTGATTAGAGCTATATCTAATTTTTGGTGGAAAAACGGAAACACAGGAGGAGGGATACATTGGCAAAGATGGGACAAATTAACAGTGAAGAAGCAGTATGGTGGCTTGGGGTTTCGTGACCTTGAGGGTTTTAATAAGGCTTTGCTAGGAAAACAAATTTGGAGACTAGCAAATGCACCACAATCTTTGGTTGCACGAATATTCAAAGCTAGATATTTCCCAAAGGGGAATCCTCTTAATGCCAGAATAGGATCTAGGCCCTCCTATGCTTGGAGAAGCATATTTGCTGCAAAAAGCTTAATGAGCAAAGGTATGAAGAAAGAATTTGGAAATGGTCGAGATATTGATCCTCTTAAGGATCCATGGATTGTTGACAATTACCCAAGACCTCCAATCCTAAAATGCAACATAGATCCAGAGAGCATAAGTATCCCTTTATTCAAAGATCAAGGGTCTGATCAATGGTATATTCAGAGACTTATGCAGGTTTTTGACATTAGTGAAGTGAAGCTTATTACATCAGTAAGACCCACTGAAATTCCAGCTGCTCATAAGTATACATGGATTCATAACGCCTCAGGGAATTTCAGTGTGAAATCTGCCTATTGGCTTTGGGAGTCTCTACGTCAAAAGGATGATCCAGAAGCAAGAGAAGAGCCATCTATCAACCAACTATTTACAGACATTTGGAAAGTTGAGACATCACCAAGAATTAGACATTTTCTCTGGCGGGTTTTATCAAACAACCTGACTGTTGGCATAAATCTCAAAAAGAAAAGAATATCTAGGTCAGGTTATTGCCCAAGATGTGATGAAGAGGAAGAGACAGTTAACCATGTCCTCTTCAAATGCCCTTATGCCAGACTATCATGGGCGGTATCACCATCTGCGCATCTATTTTACCCAATGCCTGCTAATTCTATATATGAAAACATTGCAGCTTGTTTGTACTGGAAAGACGAAGGGGATCAAAGAAGATCTGAGCGTACAAGAAGCTGGCCTTGGGTATTATGGAAGATATGGAAGTCAAGAAATGACTTCATTTACACAGGCAGAAACAAAGAGGTGCAAAAGCTGGTTCATTCATCAATTCTGGATGCAGAGGAGTTCTTTAGAAACCAAAACAGAAATACCATTCAGGTAACTCACAACTCTACTCCGGAAACTATAAGATGGATGGCACCTCCCTCTGGGCGTTTAAAATGCAATGTAGATGCTGCATTCTCTGTGAAAGAAAGATCTTGTGGAACGGGCTGGATTTTGAGAAATGACAGGGGACAGGTTCAATGGGTTGGAGCCAAATCTTACCCCCTTTTGGAGTCTCCTCTATTGGCGGAAGCGGCGGCTATTGCCTGGACAGTTAAGTGCCTATCAAACCTGGGATATCTGGATGTCATAGTTGAGACGGATTGCAAGGCTTTGGTGAATGCGTTAAAGAGCTCTGTCCCAGATCCGGCACTAAAGACGGTTGTTGAAGAGATCAAACGTATTTTGGTTCTAAGGAACTATTCTATATCTTTTGTAGGAAGAAAAGGAAATGTATGTGCAGATGCTATATCCAAGGTTATTTCTCTTTGTCCTCCTTATTTTGCTATCTTAGATACCTTTGTTCCAGCTTGGTTAACCCGACTTGTGGGAACCGATCAGCCATAATTGGCTTTGTAAGGTCTTGTGACCCTCTACTTACGAAGATGAATTCATCACTGCAACTCTTGGATCTTCACCCTCGTCGATTCCACCCTATTCAACATCAACAACACACACACACGATCCTATTCAAATTGATTCTCAGAAACCGAGAAATCCATTCTAAAGCTCTAAGGAACCGAATCTCACCTGAGGCATTTGCCAAGCACTGGGAATATCCAATCTCGAGGCAGTGAAAATCTGCACTTAATTGACAACCTGAACCTATCAGAAAGAAAAAAAAAGGAAGAAGAAGAAGAAGCTGTTTCCAAGAATATATCATCATCTTCACCTTTTTGGAAGAGTTCATGAGGCAGACACCGACGTTTCTTCTGTAACCTTCAGGAGGAGATTCCATCGGCGGAGATTTGCGGCAGCAATGGAGGAAGGGTTGGCTGGATAATTTGAGGGGTTTCGAAGGGTAATATCGGAAAAACGAAGAAGTCGGATGATGTAAGAGAAGGTGTCGTCGGCACAATGCCATTATAGAGGCGACTCCGTTTCGACCATAGTTTCCACAAAATAATAGTATCTAATTGGACGGTTCCGCAATTTTCCTAAACCATCAAAATAATACTATATTAGACGGTTACAATTTGGTTTTATATGTTGGGATCGAGTAAGTTTGAACCAATGANTTTTTTTTTTTTTTTTTTGTCAAGAGCCAATTCATGCTTAACATAAAAATATATTTTCCAGCCAAAACTGAGTCATCTGTCTTATTCTTTTTTTGCTTTTCTTTTTTTTACTCGAGCGATCTGTCATCTGTCTATATAACAACATAATTTGAGTGACTAACTAAAAAATATAGGGTGTTATAAGGCCAAAGCCCCATAATTTGAGTGACTAACTAAAAAATATAGGGTGTTATAAGGCCAAAGCCGAAACCTAAAAAGGATGTATTAGATACATCTTCTAGACAGTGGGAATTGGGGAAAACGGTGTAATCAGGCCCAGACAATACGACATGGGGAAATCTACAGCCTGAATAACGAACATGTGTTAATACATACCCAAACAGTCGTTCCGTTAAGTCCGTCATACCTATACATGGACTCCGTCAGTCTATAACTTCGTTGACCCATTAAATTTGGTCAAACTAACGGATTGAGGTGTTAATCTGTCAATAAATCCGTTAAATCATTAAAACTACGTCGTTTTAAATTTCAAATATTAGAAAAATAGAATGACTTAACAAAACGAAAAAGTTTTAAGAAAAGGGGAAATTGAGTTTTAGGGTTCATATTTCATCTTAAAATCAATTTCAATTTCATTTCCTAAATTGTTGATTATATTGATTATAATCAGGAAGCTGAGAGATTTGGAGGTAAATAAGCAAATATGAGACTCTTATACTTGGAACGATCAAACGTAATCAGCAGTTTTGCCTCTGTTTTGTAGGTTATGCTTATGAAGAGATGTCAAAGATATCCCCCGATCACAGATTTATTGCGTATGAATTATGATAAGGACAACGACTAATTAAAGTTATGTGTCAAAAACTTAAATTATGGAGCTTTATGTAGTAAGCCTTACGCAGATCGTGTCTCCAACATAGCACGGGAAAGGAGTGGGCAGGCTTTGCTCTATGTCGTGACTGATCA
>CM071716.1:25349798-25364810 GCA_036630335.1 Physaria fendleri | reverse complement strand
TTGTTTGATTGTTGACTTATACTTGTGTAGCCTGTGAAGTACTGGAACTTTAACTAAATGACCGTCTCCCGGAGACATGAACATATGTGTCTGTTATTGCTTTGCAACACTTAGTGGGAAGAAGGGAAGGTGGCTGCTGGTACTGGTCTCTAGATGGGTCGTCCTAAGATTAGTGTTTAAGTAAGAGTCGTTGTAATATTTGATGTTTTATACTTGCTAAGTAAATATTCTTAAGATTGTTTTTAGATTGCTTCCGTTGTTATTAAACTAGTTTGTATTGTTTTTAATAAGATGTATCTGTGTAATCTTTATTGTGAATGATACTAGTCTGACCGCGGCAGACGAACCAACTGTTACATCTTACGCGGCAGACGAACCAACTGTTACATCTTATCTAGAGGTTAAGGAACCTCTAGTACGGATTAATAAGAATGATCAGTACGAGAGATGATTAATTCAAGATTTGGTAATCGAAATTTTGAATTAGTCATTTCCCGGCACTGGTCGATGTAGCGTTCCTGGCTCAGGTAGAACTGGTCGATGTAGCGTTCCTGGCTCAGGTAGAGTCAGGGGCGTTACACTCCCTATACCCCAAGCATTCAATACACGACACCTATCCACCATTGCCTTCCTCAACCACCTCTGGTCAAGTGAACCTAAACGAGCATCTCCACTTTCCACATTTCTTAGATGGCACCTATGGAAAGCAAGAAATTGCCTACAGTTTACACAGGTCAGAATGCATATCCTTGATATTATCAATTTAGCCATTGAATACCATACCCTATGGCTCTCTCATGGAAGACCGCCGGATATATCACAGCAAATAACCCCGAGTACCCCTGTCTCAGACAAAGCCCAAATCCCACCCAACCAACCTCATTGCTATGTCGATACTTCTTGGTACTCCTCAACATCTGCTGTGGATATTGCGTGGTTATATTACTTTAAGGAAAACACCAACACTATCTAAGGTAGAAGCTCTGTGGTTATATTACTTTAAGGAAAACACCAACACTATCTAAGGTAGAAGCTCTTTCAAGCCAACATCTTCTCCCTCAGAAGTCGAGGCTCTAGCCATTCTTGAAGCTTGTACAAAGATTGCCTTTCTAGGAGAACCTGGCACAATCATACTCTCGGATGCAAAGGCTGTGGTGAACTCTATCAACAGATGTCTCACCTCTTTTCCAACCATACCCGAGTCATTAGAGGCCTTGCCAATTGCAAGGACAAACTCTCCTCTAATAAATGACATCTGTAGACTTGCAAGCTCAGTCACACCTCCCCTCAAGTTTAAATTTCTGTCCTGATCTCAAAATTGTGTGGCTGATAATTTGGCAAAATTTACCCGTTTGTCATCAGTACCATATACTCTTACTTGGGTGTAATGAACTACCTTCTCCTCCTTAAATAAATAAAATTATTATTGACAAAAAAAAACTCAATATCTACAAAGATTTTTTAATTATTTTTTCTCTAATGATGAAGTAACATTAAAATCCTTCTTCAAATTGAAAATATCAATTTCTAAGAGTATTTATGTACATGCGATTTAAATTGGATTTGACAACACGAGAGAGAGTTTTTGTCGGTAAAGCAAAACTAGCTTGCTGATCATACATGACAATGAAGCAACCTAAAAACTGTTATCAGAAGATGCAGCAACATCAAAACTAATCAAAAGAAGGACAAAAGATAATTATCCTAAAGTTACAGATTCACACTGTTTGCAATTTGTTTAGAGAAAGCTACATAGATGGCTCATGATATTAAGGAGCTTATAAGCTAATAGGTAGAAGCAGAAGATGAAAGCTGGAGGGATGGTTTTAGATAACTTCCTGTCCATTAGCATTGTTCTTCTTTAGTTCCTCGTTCTCTTCACGCAGCGCATCGATCCTTGACTGGAGAATACTGATCATAGCTTCTGCGCTCATCATTTCAAGCTTATAACTTTCTCTTTCAACAGACATCTGGTGAATCTCCTTCTGGAGATCATTAACCTTCTCTTCAAGTGACATGAGTGAGAACTCGAGCAAAGCGGAGATAGCAGTGTTGGTCGCAGCAGCAGAAGCAGATGATGATGAGATTAAAGTGGTTGTATTGTCGACCAGATGATGATGAGATTAAAGTGGTTGTATTGTCGACGGTTGTTGTTGTGGATGAGCAAGGGTCTTGTGTGCTCCTCCTTGAGGTGTTGTTGTTGGAGTCATTGTGGCGTCTACGTTTGTATTGCAGGATAGGTGATGGAGCTTGTTTGTTTAGAATGCGTAAAGGACGGGAATACTCATCTCCTTCTGTGTGTTCGCGTTTGATTGTTTCCTCATCTTTATCGTAACTATTGTTGCCATTATGCAGCTGGAGACCACTCCCATGATGATTCTGTTGGTTAGGTTCGATATCCATTGGAGCAGTCTCTCTTGGTGGCTCATTGATGTTAATGAGACTCTTGCTGGTTGACTGGAGTTCCTACCACAAAATACAAAGACTTGTGTCAAACCCCAAAGACAATTATCTGAATCCAAATGTTTCAATCAACTTGGATCAAACATGCATTTTCACTAAAACACAACAATCATTTTACTTCAGATAAGCATTCACTGATCAACTAAGTGAGTTCATATGATGCAAAGTGACAAGGGTTGAATCTGAAAGATCTTGTAATCAGCATGATTAAGAATAAAAGATCTCATAAATGAAGGATCAGACATGCATTTTCAATAAAACATCATTTTACTTCAGATAAGCATTCACTGATCAACTAAGTGAGTTCATATGATGCAAAGTAATAAGGGTTGAATCTGAAAGATATTGTAATCAGCATGATTAAGAATAAAAGATCTCATATCTATGAATTTATAGAGGTAGATGATATAATATTGGCTCTATATGAACATCATTAAACAGAAAAACTAAATGAACAAGAAATAAATAACTCCAAAAATAGCAAATGATATTGGATAGATTGATAGGATTTAAAGACAATCTATTGATCATTGTCAACACTATAACTTCACTTATATATGATTCTCATCCTCTCACCTAAACACCTAAACACCTAAAGAGTATAAAGACATCAGATTTTGGGTTATGAAGCCTGAGTATAAAGAAAGCACAAACCTGGTTCATCTGGTTGTTTCCATTGGCTATCCTGAGCGTAACGTCTACTCCTGGAATCAGAGCTTCTCCCCCATCATCCCATTCCTCTTCCATGAATGGCGCATATCTGTTCCCAATTGGTGGCCCAATGTTATTCTTGTGAAACACTCTGCACAACACATATACATCCTGCTGCAGCCAGGCAAAGAATTTAGATAATGTAGGAACAATATGAGATCAACCCAATTTGAGAGTAATTCTTTTGGACAATAGATTACGAGCCGTCTTACATTAGTTTTGGTTTCATATTCCACAAGGCGATACTCGTGCATGACCCAATTAGTCCGCAGGCCGCCTGGAGCACGCCCGGTATGGAAAACAAGAGTCTTTTTCATACCAGCCAACTGAATATCATGGTGGATTTCTCTGTCTTTCCCAGTTGCTTTCCAGTAACCTTTGTTGGTAGTTCGATTCATTCTACCGCCATTTCCATATTTCTTATCTAACGAGCTGTAGAAGTACCATTCATGGTCTCTTGTCTTCAACCTCGAAAACACTTAAATACACAACAACAACAACAGAATAAATTACTTAAACCAGACTCTCAAAACTTCAAACTTTACATATCCTGATGCACAACCAAACAAACTGGAGCACAAGTTAGCATCAAATTTCAACAACTCAAGAAGTCAATTAAATTGAATGTCTTCACAGTATTGTAACTCTAAACATGGCACAATGTAACAACAGAGAATCTGCAACAACAAAATCCCCAGACAAAGATGAATCGGCAACAACAAAATCCCCAGACAAAGATGAATCGGAGTCCAAAAAGCTAAATCCTTTTCCCGAGAAATGAGTCAGAATACACAAGAAAAACCCAGACCACAAAAATCCCAAATCAGAAGCAACAAATTCACAGGTCTCACAGAAAAATCCAAAATTATACAGAAAACCCAACAAACCAGCTAAATCCCAGGGCTCATGCTTGTAGATATCAACATCTCCAATCGCATCGAAGCGAACAGATTGACCCAGAACCTTCCGCTTCAAGTAATAACTCACGAGTTCCTCATCAGTCGGATGAAATCGAAACCCAGGAGCAAGTGAAGTCGCCGCAGTAGTACCCGAAGCAGTCACCACAGCCAAAGATTCCCGACCCATTAAAAATTAGGGCTTTCTCAATTTTCCCTTCAAACCTCACCGTACAAATACCAAAAGAAGAAGTTGGCAAATGGGTTTTTTGATTTGACGGAGAAGTAACATATAAAGATAAGGACAAAATTAAAAAAAAAAAGGTACCTTCAATTGCAAGAAATTTTGCTTTCTTTTCGTTCTAAGTAGAAACAAATTAATTTCCGATTGCGATTCCATTTTTTTTTTTTGGGTCAACATAACATTACATTACTGTTTTAATTCTCTTTTTTCGAGAGTTGCAGTAATAAACCCTAGAAAATTGTTACAGCTTAGGCTTTTTTGTCGTTTTATGTAATAATTTAATGAAAAACACTGTCGTAGTCTTCTAAGAAAGGTATGTACATTTCAAAATCTTGGATAAAAATTAAAAGAGAGAGACCTATCAAAAAGTACAATCATTCAACAAGGTTCACACAAACTCATAAATGATAAGTCATTAACTCATAGGTGATACAATAAATCTCAATAGAACAAAGCAAGTGTTCCTGACAAAAAAAAAAAAAAAAAAATAAAGCAAAAAAAAAAAAAAAAAAAAAGAATAAAGCAAGTGTAGAAGGAAGTTTTTCAAATTATTTTTGACAGAATCAATTGGAAAAAAAAAGAGATTGAAAATGGGATCCAGGCTTGAATCGTACATAATCACTTTTTGCTTTTTGAAAAAACAAAAAAAAAAAACAAATAATTGCTTATTACGTGTAACAAAAGTCTTCTTAACGTACTTGACAGAACCCAACATTCATAAATCTTAACGCTAGCGGAATTTATCCAATGACGATTATACCCTCGCTTATTACCACTAATGACGAATTTACATAAGACAACACTCTCTTCCCAGTTCTATTCATTGAGATAAGAGCATCAAGCAGTAAGCACAGAGTGGTTTTTGTCTGGAAGGTGAATCTGACGTTTATGCCCTTAAAATTTACCTAAAAGAGAAGCTTGCTTGCTTTCTTTAATGGAGACTGAACATTCCTTTTAGACAAATAAAGAGAGTTGTTGTCTGAAAATACTAGATGGATAGATGATAATATATGAACATGGATCAACCTGAACATGTTCCCAAGAGATGCAGAAGTCATAATTAAATAGAAAAGATAAATAAAGATCCTAATTTTACAACAGAGATTCATGATGCGTCTGATCCCTTTTAAGAAGCTAATATCCATAGCTCATACTATTAGGAAGATTACAGCTAAAAGGCGAAGAGAAAGTAACCAGAAGAGATGGTGTAAGGTCAGGTTGTTTAAACAGCCTGTTCATTGGCTTTGTTCTTCTTGAGTTCCTCGTTCTCCTGACGCAGTGAATCTAACCTTGATTGGAGAATACTGATCATAGCCTCTGCACTCATCATATTAAGCTTGAAAGATTGTCTCTCAACAGACATCTCGTCAATCTCCTTTTGCAGACTATTAACCTTCTCTTCAGGAGATTCAAATGGAGTAAGAGCAGAAGCTTCCTTTTGTTGCTGGTTTTCTTTCTTGTCCGAGATGCCCATAAGTGAAAACTCAAGCAGCGCAGATATGGCAGTGTCAGTGGCAGCACCAGATGATGAGATTAAGGTGGTTGTATTGTCGACGGTTGTTATTGTAGATGAACAATGGTCCTGTGTGCTGTTATTGGACTCATTTTGGCGTCTACGTTTGTATTGGATGAGAGGTAGTGGTCGAGGATCCTCAACATCTTCTGCTTGTTCGCGTTTGAGTGTTTCCTCATCTTCAGCATAAGCATTATGATTGTTATTCCCCTGCAGCTTGATGTAACTCTCATGATGATTCTGTTGGTTTGGATCGATATCCATTGGAGTAGCATCTCTCGGTAGCTCGTTGATGTTAATGAGATTCTTGCTTCCTGAGTGGATATCCTACAACAAATTACAATTTGTATAAACCTCAACAGATATATAAGCCGTATGGTTGAGCTGAGTTCCTACAAGAGTTTATAGCAAACTAAATGGAATAGTGCAGTTTTAAGTAACTCAGCCCACAGAAACAGCACTTAGAAATATGAAGCCTGAGTATAAAGAAAGCACAAACCTGGTTCATCTGGCTGTTTCCATTAGCTACTGATGGCGGCTCTATCCTGAGCGTAACATCTACTCCTGGAATCAGAGCTCCTCCATCATCAGCCCATTCCTCTTCCATAAACGGTGCATATCTGTTCCCACTCGGTGGCCCAATGTTATTCTTGTGAAACACTCTGCACAACACATATGC
Source organism: Physaria fendleri (assembly GCA_036630335.1). NCBI lineage: Eukaryota > Viridiplantae > Streptophyta > Magnoliopsida > Brassicales > Brassicaceae > Physaria > Physaria fendleri. The sequence goes on along the minus strand of CM071716.1, from coordinate 25,358,304 downwards.
ATCCTGCTAAGCACAAACCTGGTTCATCTGGCTGTTTCCATTAGCTACTGATGGCGGCTCTATCCTGAGCGTAACATCTACTCCTGGAATCAGAGCTCCTCCATCATCAGCCCATTCCTCTTCCATAAACGGTGCATATCTGTTCCCACTCGGTGGCCCAATGTTATTCTTGTGAAACACTCTGCACAACACATATGCATCCTGCTACCACCCAGAGAAAGAATTGAGACAAGATATGATTCTTTAAACAATAAGAGATAAACCCAATTTAAAAGTAACTCTTTTAGACGATAGATTACCAGCAAACTTCCATTAATTTCAGGTTCATATTCCACAAGGCGATACTCGTGCATAACCCAGTTAGTCCGAAGCCCGTCTGGCGCACGCCCGCTGTGAAAAACTAGTGTCTTTTTCATACCAAGCAATTGAATATCACGCCGGATTTCCCTGTCTTTCCCAGTTGCTTTCCAGTACCCTTTGTTAGTTGCTCGATTCATTCTAGCTCCATTTCCATACTTCTTATCTAACGCACTGTAGAAGTACCATTCTTGGTCTCTTGTCTTCAATCTCGAAAACACTGAAACACACAACACCAAATTTCAAACCAGACTTAGTAACAATTCAGATAACCAAACAAACAACTAACAAATTTCATTTCCTGAAACACAAGCAGACTAAAGAAAAACGAATCGGAAACCCATAAAGCTAAAGACTTTTCACAGAACTGAGTCAGAAATCCCATTCCACAAAAATCCAAAATCAGAAGCAACAAATTCACAAATCTCACAGAAAAAACCCAAAATAAAAACCCAAAATATCAGAAGCAACAAATTCACAAATCTCACAGAAAAAACCCAAAATCACAGAGTAACTAAAAGGAAGAAACCCAAAGAACCTGCTAAATCCCAGGGCTCACGCTTGTAGATATCTACTTCTCCAATCGCATCGAAACGTACAGGTTTACCCAGAACCTTCCTCTTCAAGTAATAACTCACGAGTTCCTCATCAGTCGGATGAAATCGAAACCCAGGAGCAAGCGAAGTCGTCGACACAGCTGTACTCGGCGGAGTCACCAATGGCAGCAACAAATTCACAAATCTCACAGAAAAAACCCAAAATCACAGAGTAACTAAAAGGAAGAAACCCAAAGAACCTGCTAAATCCCAGGGCTCACGCTTGTAGATATCTACTTCTCCAATCGCATCGAAACGTACAGGTTTACCCAGAACCTTCCTCTTCAAGTAATAACTCACGAGTTCCTCATCAGTCGGATGAAATCGAAACCCAGGAGCAAGCGAAGTCGTCGACACAGCTGTACTCGGCGGAGTCACCAATGGCGGCGAAGTCACAACAGCCAAAGATTCGCGACCCATCTCCAACATAAATAAAGGACCGTACTTGTTATAGGGTTTCTTCCTAGAATCTGTCTCACAACACAAACATCAAACAAAGTTGGCAAATTTGAGAGGAGAAATTAAAAAAAAGAGAAAGTAGAAGAAAAGGATTAAAGGTACCTTCAATTGCAAGAAATTTGCTTTCTTTTTAGAGTTCGCTAAAAATAAGTATTTCGGATTGCGATTTCCGATTTTTTTTTTTTTCCAAGTGTTGAGTAATAAACCCTAAGAAACGTTACTGCTTAGTTATTTGTCGTTTTATGTAGTAAAATAAATAAAACACTGTCGTAATGCTCTGAGAAAAAAGAATAAATATTTTAAATTTTCATATTTTACTAAACGAATTTCCTAAAAACTATCTAAAAATATATAGACTAATTAAAATAAAATATTTAAATAGTATTGTCAGTTAAAAAAAAAAAAGAAGTTAATGAGAATAATAAAGAAGGTGAAAAAAATAATTAAAAAAAGGAGTGACAGATAAGTTTGCTTGTGGAAGGATACTTTACCAATAAGGCAAGCTAAAGGGGAAAGAGAGACTTGGTCCACACGAATCATCATCTTAAATTCTTAACCATTATCATCACTTAGTACTATTTATTTTTCTTCTTTCCTCATTTAATTTATAATTCCTAATTTGGTTTTTGTTATAAATAAAATTAAAAATTTGAATTTTTTGCCTATTTAATTCGTAGGTCCGAATTAAAAATAGAAAAATTTAAACATAAGAATTACAAAAGTAAAAAAGTTAAAGTAAATGCTATTTTGGATTATTTATTTATTTTAGGTTGTCAGCTATCTGACACTTATGTCTCCTAAAAAGGACAAAATTCTAAAAATATCAAGACTTTTCTTATATGCTCATGTTTAGGGTAATGGGCCTAATTTCTTCAAAATCTAAAATTGTAAAAGCCCATGACTAATTTTTAGCCCATTAAAGAGCATAAGATATTGCATTTTGACAAAAAAGAGTTGGATTCGTCACGCCCTTTTCATGAACTTTTTTTCTAATCCAAAAAATCATTCTTTTAACTAAAAGTATAATATGAACGTGACATACATTATTAGAAAATTATTTAAATGGAGAGAAGAATATTCTTTATAATGTGTAACAAAAAAATTTCACATTATTGTATGTAATTACATAGCATATGCATATGCCTAATGGAAGCATATTTATATATTTGTATAAAATACAGTTTTCCTTGGAAAAGAAGTAAGAAACAAAAAAAAAAAAAAGGAGAAAAGAAGAATCTTGCAAGTCTTTTTACAAGCAAGGAATCAATAATTTAATTGTTCATCAATTTTTGCTTAAGACCCAAAAATAATAAATGAATCTTTTTAATTTCAGTAATGGCAATCCACCAATGTAGGAGTAGAAGAATAAATGAATCTTTTTAATTTCAGTAATGGCAATCCACCAATGTAGGAGTAGAAGAAGAGACAAGAGACTTTTGTTCTTCTCCTCTCTGTTCATGTTCATGTTCTTGCTTTAAACCTAATCTTAATCCGTTTCTCTGTTCATGTTCATGTTCTTGCTTTAAACCTAATCTTAATCCGTTGACCCGATTCTCATCTTCCGGAGCAGGTAGATTCAGATCCAAATCTAACGACACAACCGCGGTTCTAGCTCTCTTAACCGGACCCTGAACCATACCTTCCGACATTTGATCAAACGACATAGGTGACAATGACAAAGCCGTGTTTGCAGTAGCTGGAACTGCGAGAATAGCTGCATTATTCGCAGTCCCAGCTACGGTGGCTGCAGAGATAGATGCTGCAGCCACTACTGAACCTCTATGTCGTCTCATATGACCACCTAACGCTTGACCCGATGTAAACTCAGCTCCACAAATCCCACATTCATGAACCTTATTATTCCCACCTTTATTACCGTATACAACAAGAGACCTATGGTTATTAGTACTTGTGTTGATAACGTTGTTGAGATGGAGAGAAACTGTATCATCATAGATAGACGACTTTTTAAGGTCATGATTAGAGTGAAGAAGAGCTTTAGGTTTCTTATGACTAGCTCTATGACCACCAAGAGCTTGAAAAGATGGAAAAGTACGATCACATGTTTTACATTGATAAACATAATAACCAGCTTTACCACCACCTGTGATCCCATTTGATGAAGATGTTTCAAGAAACTTCCTGCTACTAGATCTATTACCGGATGATTCTTGATGATAACTTATCATAAGCTGTCTTGTTTGTTGTTGTGGTTGAGGAAGAAAGTGACCTTGTGCTAGTAAGATTAAACAATTAGCCATATCTTGGTCTTCTTCATCAGATGTGGCTTTTAATGTAGCATTAGAAGATGAAGAGGTAGAAGATGAAGATTTACTCTTCTTGGAAACAAGACTAGTAGACTCTTCTTGAGGAGGAATGATAGAGAAAGGGATAGGAGACAGAGGACGTTGACGTTTAGTTCTTTTACCTTTAAGGATCAATGATTGTTGTTGTTCTTTAGCTGCATATACAGCTTCAGCAGCTGCTTCCATAATTGAGAATGATTCAAGAAGATTGATAAGAGAGAATTGAAAATGATTTAGATATATGTGTAAAGAGAGAGGGACGGAGGTGTGTGGATTGAAAAGAAGGAATACATAAATAGAGAAGTGAGATTAAGGGAGGGGAGTCAAAGAGAGAGAGAGACAACACAATTGTAAAGTGTGTGGAATATGTTGGACTTGTTTTTTTTTTTGTAACCTCTTAAATTTTAGTACTTCTGTTATTGTCTTCAATTACAAATCTTCCCAACTTGGCAAACTCATCACAATACACAAGAGCTGGAGAGAGGAAAGAGAGATAGATACTAAACATAACAAAACAAATGTGTAAATTTAGACAATTACTTTGAGTGAATGTTTGTTTTGTCTCTTCTTTATCCCTTTGTTGTATAACAGCTTATTTCTGGATTGGTTCTGTTGAAAGAACTACATGTTTTATTATTAATTAATAACTACATGTGGTTAATTAAACTGTAGATTCATATTGTTTTTTTTGTGACTTGGATCTGGACTCTACCTTGATACTTCTGTTATTCTTTTTTGGATTGCCGCATTATTTCCTCTCTATTATGCCATTTCTCAACTTTCCTACCTGAACTTTTCTTCTCTCTAAATATCTCCCTAAGAAAGTGTTTTCTTTATAAAACACCCTATACTCATCGTTCCTTCATAAACCACCATTTGAAATTTAGATAAAAATTGCGATTCAAAATTGGTTTAGTAAATCTCGTAATTAAACCTTAAATTAAGCCTCAACATTGGAATCTTAAATTAAAACACAATAAATCCGGTTTTGTCAATTAAAATCGTTTTTTCATCTCTCAAATTCTCATTTTGCTCTCTTTTGAAAAATTAGGGTTCTTGAATAAACTCTCAAATTTCTTCAATTCGGCGTGAATTTTAATGACTGAGAGTGACAAAAGGGTACAATTCGATGTTTCGGACCCATATAATTCAGATTTTGTCGTTAATTTAAGCGAATGTTGCTGTTGAATTGCTATTTTCGTTTAACTTTAAATGGTGATTTACGAATGATCGATGAGTAAGAGTGTTTTATAAAGAAAAAACTTTTTTAGAGAGATCTTTAGAGAGAGAGAAAAAGTTCTGATAGGAAAGCTGAAAAACGGTATAATAGATGGGAGAATAAAGGGGCAACCTTCTTTTTTATTTTCAACAATCTACTGGTTTAGTAGTCCTCTTAACATTGAACCTCGAATTTACAATTAAGTGCAATGAATTTTTAGAGGTGTTACCGATACTTTTGTTATTCTTGATATCGAAATTTGACATTTGTAAATGGTGAATGAAAAATAAATATTCCAACACTTGTAAATTATGAAATTAAAAATAGGAAAAAAAAAATAAAAGGAAGAAGAGGGAAATAGATAACTTTGGGAGAACGAATGTGTAAAATGAATGAGAGTGCAAGCCTGGCTCTCACGGAATCTAAGGCTCCCAGTTCCTCTCTCTCTCCCTACCATTACTACGGATCTACTCCATCTTCTTTCTTTTATTTTTTTGTTATATATCTCTAATACGTATACGTTTGCATCTCTACGTACATACATGTTGATTATATATAAAAAAAAAAAATACTATTCTACTTAATTTCCAAAATTTGTACACAACCAAAAAAAAAAAAATCTTTTAAGTACAACTAGTTTATGTCGTAAAAGTACGAAGACGACTTATTCCCATGACTCGAGACAATAATTTGGGTAATGCTAAGTAATGATCATGTCTCTTTAGACCTAAATGTAAATTTATGAGAATTTTGTAATTACCAAATATATATGTATCAAATAATCGATTATTTTCTTTAAAGGAGAGTAAGAATAATGATCTATGAACTTTAATCAGCATAGTAACATTAACGTATAATAAGATTAATAATATAATGAACACATGTTGGCGTATAAATGTATATACTTATGTCGATTTGTGGATGGTGGGATGATGTGAAGAGCACCCACTTCTCAAGTAAAGAATATAATACTGAGTAAACAACGAATCAGCAAGTGCATAATGCAGCTCATCTCATCTCCCATGACTTTTCAAATTATCTATCAATCAATATATTTAAAGTACACTATCTTCTAACTAAAACAAAAATTAATAATTTGTGGAGTAGAAATATACCATTACCAATAGCTTGAAAGTTGAGAGTATAATGAAGATAGTTAAATATAAAACTAGGACGAATGTGAGTATAATTGAGGATAATTGTATACATTTGAGTTAATTGAATATATTGGGATGATAAGTGAGTCTTTGTAACATGTTCACACAGGCATAGAGAGACATATGTATATCGACCAAGGCCATTATCATTTTTTTATACATGAAATGGGACTTTGTTTAGAGCTAAGTTAGTTTTTATATAAAGTCTACTCTCCATTGTTGGATGTAGCTAATAATGATTAGCATAAGGAATGATAGTGACTAATTATTGCTTAGTTCTAATGATTAGGGAAGAGTAGACTGGATAACATGGACTGCATGTAACCCTATTATAATAATATTTATTATGAAACAAATTATTAATCAAGCAAAACTTTCTTAGATAACACTTTGGGGAACAATTCATCAGAGTAACATTCCTATATTTTCGATCAGTGTAATAAACTAGCTCTTTTTTTTACTAAACATCTAAAATTTCATATATACAATGACATTTGATAATTAACATTTTATCATGATTTAAAAGTTTTATCACCTTTTCTATAGTTCACGTCCACAAACAACACTTATAAACAATCGTTTTTTTTTAATGAAAAAGTCAGAAATGTTAGTATCATGGAATTCATATTGTATTGCATATTTGCATTAAAAAAAATCATAGTAGAATGTCTTTTTTTTTTTTTTTAACAATATATTTTTGTGATTTCGGGTCCATACAAGAGATTTGGAGAGGATACGGAAGAAGGGAGGGCGAAAAGTGGACTTGATCCTTTTCAGAGGTAACATAAGAGAGTATTTTTTTATTTTGCTCCTTTTCAGAGGTAACATAAGAGAGTATTTTTTTATTTTGCCATTTGTGAGAGATTGTCTTATTGAACTGCCATTTCTATCTTCTGGATAACAACAGAAACGCGGTGTCGGTCATGATTGATTTGGAATGGACGAAAATAACCTCACGAAGACACGTGAAGGACCGCGATTAGGACACGTGGCATTTCTGTCCTCGCGAGGACGTGTTTCCTCGCCACAAAGTGACACGTGAAAGACCGCGATTGGTACACGTGGCTTTTTTGACTTCCGAAAAGGATCATTCATCCCCGTCCTTGGCACGGGTGTGGCGTTTCTGTTGATGCTAGAAAATTAATGCAAATATCTAAGGACGGTGACGAATAATTACGATCCATCTAATTGATTCTATAACATATCTATTTTTTTATTAATAAGCAAGATAATTAGTTCATAAGATAAAATTTCATTTAGCTTCTTCAACACATATCAACCTTTAATCCAATCAGCCATAAGTTGGAAGGGTTGATCAAATTTAGACAAGTAAANNNNGTTGTGAACTATGGTTTGAATGCTTGCATGATTGTCATTGATTGATTGTGATATGCATGTTTAGGTCTTGATAGACCATTGTTGAATTGTCATGTATAAATGCTTGAATTGCATGTTTGATTGATATAGCATGAAGTATTGTTATATTGATTGTGATATGCATGTTTAGGTCTTGATAGACCATTGTTGAATTGTCATGTATAAATGCTTGAATTGCATGTTTGATTGATATAGCATGAAGTATTGTTATGCAAGTATAAGTTAGGTCTTATAGTTAGACCAGAAACATATTGTTAATGCGAATGAATGATTAATATTAAAAGAAAGAAACCTTGATTGAAAATGAAAGTAATAGATATGAATTGTGTTAAGCTAATGTTAGAATACTGGTATGTGATGGTTATGATAGAATACTGGTATGTGATGGTTATGATTCGAATATACCTTGTTTGATGTTTATAACCATGTGTATATGATATTATGATTGATAGCATTGCTATGATTGTGTTTGCTAAATTACTCTTGCTTGAGTATGCATTGCGTTGTTTGTAATACTTGTGTTATGTATTATTGATGTTTGTCTAGAAAGTTGTCTAGACGTATAGGACCTAGAGGGCTGTTGCCTAGGTCGGGTAGTAATTCCAGAATGGGATTGAGGTTGATGTTATAGTTGTGTTATGTTATGTATGGAAGTTCAGTGATGGGATCAATATGTCTCAATGCTTGCGATGAGGAATTGATCACCCTCTGATGGCCCAGTATGGGGTCTGACTGGCATCGTAGTATAAGTCGTTAGTGGAAAGAGGGACTCGCCATCCTTCTTATCCCGGGTGGCGCAGGCGAGCTACGAGTAGAGACGAATAACTCGAGGACGAATTCGGATCTAGAGACAGTTCGACTCTAGACGATAGTCGAGGGAACTACCATTTGACTTTCTGTTTGATGGTAGTCCTGAGCCTATCGAGAAGAACAGTAAGTTGGGGTTTTAGACGTTCAAGTTGAATTTCTGTTTGATGGTAGTCCTGAGCCTATCGAGAAGAACAGTAAGTTGGGGTTTTAGACGTTCAAGTTGAA
>CM071716.1:25335382-25349316 GCA_036630335.1 Physaria fendleri | reverse complement strand
TTGTTTGATTGTTGACTTATACTTGTGTAGCCTGTGAAGTACTGGAACTTTAACTAAATGACCGTCTCCCGGAGACATGAACATATGTGTCTGTTATTGCTTTGCAACACTTAGTGGGAAGAAGGGAAGGTGGCTGCTGGTACTGGTCTCTAGATGGGTCGTCCTAAGATTAGTGTTTAAGTAAGAGTCGTTGTAATATTTGATGTTTTATACTTGCTAAGTAAATATTCTTAAGATTGTTTTTAGATTGCTTCCGTTGTTATTAAACTAGTTTGTATTGTTTTTAATAAGATGTATCTGTGTAATCTTTATTGTGAATGATACTAGTCTGACCGCGGCAGACGAACCAACTGTTACATCTTACGCGGCAGACGAACCAACTGTTACATCTTATCTAGAGGTTAAGGAACCTCTAGTACGGATTAATAAGAATGATCAGTACGAGAGATGATTAATTCAAGATTTGGTAATCGAAATTTTGAATTAGTCATTTCCCGGCACTGGTCGATGTAGCGTTCCTGGCTCAGGTAGAACTGGTCGATGTAGCGTTCCTGGCTCAGGTAGAGTCAGGGGCGTTACACTCCCTATACCCCAAGCATTCAATACACGACACCTATCCACCATTGCCTTCCTCAACCACCTCTGGTCAAGTGAACCTAAACGAGCATCTCCACTTTCCACATTTCTTAGATGGCACCTATGGAAAGCAAGAAATTGCCTACAGTTTACACAGGTCAGAATGCATATCCTTGATATTATCAATTTAGCCATTGAATACCATACCCTATGGCTCTCTCATGGAAGACCGCCGGATATATCACAGCAAATAACCCCGAGTACCCCTGTCTCAGACAAAGCCCAAATCCCACCCAACCAACCTCATTGCTATGTCGATACTTCTTGGTACTCCTCAACATCTGCTGTGGATATTGCGTGGTTATATTACTTTAAGGAAAACACCAACACTATCTAAGGTAGAAGCTCTGTGGTTATATTACTTTAAGGAAAACACCAACACTATCTAAGGTAGAAGCTCTTTCAAGCCAACATCTTCTCCCTCAGAAGTCGAGGCTCTAGCCATTCTTGAAGCTTGTACAAAGATTGCCTTTCTAGGAGAACCTGGCACAATCATACTCTCGGATGCAAAGGCTGTGGTGAACTCTATCAACAGATGTCTCACCTCTTTTCCAACCATACCCGAGTCATTAGAGGCCTTGCCAATTGCAAGGACAAACTCTCCTCTAATAAATGACATCTGTAGACTTGCAAGCTCAGTCACACCTCCCCTCAAGTTTAAATTTCTGTCCTGATCTCAAAATTGTGTGGCTGATAATTTGGCAAAATTTACCCGTTTGTCATCAGTACCATATACTCTTACTTGGGTGTAATGAACTACCTTCTCCTCCTTAAATAAATAAAATTATTATTGACAAAAAAAAACTCAATATCTACAAAGATTTTTTAATTATTTTTTCTCTAATGATGAAGTAACATTAAAATCCTTCTTCAAATTGAAAATATCAATTTCTAAGAGTATTTATGTACATGCGATTTAAATTGGATTTGACAACACGAGAGAGAGTTTTTGTCGGTAAAGCAAAACTAGCTTGCTGATCATACATGACAATGAAGCAACCTAAAAACTGTTATCAGAAGATGCAGCAACATCAAAACTAATCAAAAGAAGGACAAAAGATAATTATCCTAAAGTTACAGATTCACACTGTTTGCAATTTGTTTAGAGAAAGCTACATAGATGGCTCATGATATTAAGGAGCTTATAAGCTAATAGGTAGAAGCAGAAGATGAAAGCTGGAGGGATGGTTTTAGATAACTTCCTGTCCATTAGCATTGTTCTTCTTTAGTTCCTCGTTCTCTTCACGCAGCGCATCGATCCTTGACTGGAGAATACTGATCATAGCTTCTGCGCTCATCATTTCAAGCTTATAACTTTCTCTTTCAACAGACATCTGGTGAATCTCCTTCTGGAGATCATTAACCTTCTCTTCAAGTGACATGAGTGAGAACTCGAGCAAAGCGGAGATAGCAGTGTTGGTCGCAGCAGCAGAAGCAGATGATGATGAGATTAAAGTGGTTGTATTGTCGACCAGATGATGATGAGATTAAAGTGGTTGTATTGTCGACGGTTGTTGTTGTGGATGAGCAAGGGTCTTGTGTGCTCCTCCTTGAGGTGTTGTTGTTGGAGTCATTGTGGCGTCTACGTTTGTATTGCAGGATAGGTGATGGAGCTTGTTTGTTTAGAATGCGTAAAGGACGGGAATACTCATCTCCTTCTGTGTGTTCGCGTTTGATTGTTTCCTCATCTTTATCGTAACTATTGTTGCCATTATGCAGCTGGAGACCACTCCCATGATGATTCTGTTGGTTAGGTTCGATATCCATTGGAGCAGTCTCTCTTGGTGGCTCATTGATGTTAATGAGACTCTTGCTGGTTGACTGGAGTTCCTACCACAAAATACAAAGACTTGTGTCAAACCCCAAAGACAATTATCTGAATCCAAATGTTTCAATCAACTTGGATCAAACATGCATTTTCACTAAAACACAACAATCATTTTACTTCAGATAAGCATTCACTGATCAACTAAGTGAGTTCATATGATGCAAAGTGACAAGGGTTGAATCTGAAAGATCTTGTAATCAGCATGATTAAGAATAAAAGATCTCATAAATGAAGGATCAGACATGCATTTTCAATAAAACATCATTTTACTTCAGATAAGCATTCACTGATCAACTAAGTGAGTTCATATGATGCAAAGTAATAAGGGTTGAATCTGAAAGATATTGTAATCAGCATGATTAAGAATAAAAGATCTCATATCTATGAATTTATAGAGGTAGATGATATAATATTGGCTCTATATGAACATCATTAAACAGAAAAACTAAATGAACAAGAAATAAATAACTCCAAAAATAGCAAATGATATTGGATAGATTGATAGGATTTAAAGACAATCTATTGATCATTGTCAACACTATAACTTCACTTATATATGATTCTCATCCTCTCACCTAAACACCTAAACACCTAAAGAGTATAAAGACATCAGATTTTGGGTTATGAAGCCTGAGTATAAAGAAAGCACAAACCTGGTTCATCTGGTTGTTTCCATTGGCTATCCTGAGCGTAACGTCTACTCCTGGAATCAGAGCTTCTCCCCCATCATCCCATTCCTCTTCCATGAATGGCGCATATCTGTTCCCAATTGGTGGCCCAATGTTATTCTTGTGAAACACTCTGCACAACACATATACATCCTGCTGCAGCCAGGCAAAGAATTTAGATAATGTAGGAACAATATGAGATCAACCCAATTTGAGAGTAATTCTTTTGGACAATAGATTACGAGCCGTCTTACATTAGTTTTGGTTTCATATTCCACAAGGCGATACTCGTGCATGACCCAATTAGTCCGCAGGCCGCCTGGAGCACGCCCGGTATGGAAAACAAGAGTCTTTTTCATACCAGCCAACTGAATATCATGGTGGATTTCTCTGTCTTTCCCAGTTGCTTTCCAGTAACCTTTGTTGGTAGTTCGATTCATTCTACCGCCATTTCCATATTTCTTATCTAACGAGCTGTAGAAGTACCATTCATGGTCTCTTGTCTTCAACCTCGAAAACACTTAAATACACAACAACAACAACAGAATAAATTACTTAAACCAGACTCTCAAAACTTCAAACTTTACATATCCTGATGCACAACCAAACAAACTGGAGCACAAGTTAGCATCAAATTTCAACAACTCAAGAAGTCAATTAAATTGAATGTCTTCACAGTATTGTAACTCTAAACATGGCACAATGTAACAACAGAGAATCTGCAACAACAAAATCCCCAGACAAAGATGAATCGGCAACAACAAAATCCCCAGACAAAGATGAATCGGAGTCCAAAAAGCTAAATCCTTTTCCCGAGAAATGAGTCAGAATACACAAGAAAAACCCAGACCACAAAAATCCCAAATCAGAAGCAACAAATTCACAGGTCTCACAGAAAAATCCAAAATTATACAGAAAACCCAACAAACCAGCTAAATCCCAGGGCTCATGCTTGTAGATATCAACATCTCCAATCGCATCGAAGCGAACAGATTGACCCAGAACCTTCCGCTTCAAGTAATAACTCACGAGTTCCTCATCAGTCGGATGAAATCGAAACCCAGGAGCAAGTGAAGTCGCCGCAGTAGTACCCGAAGCAGTCACCACAGCCAAAGATTCCCGACCCATTAAAAATTAGGGCTTTCTCAATTTTCCCTTCAAACCTCACCGTACAAATACCAAAAGAAGAAGTTGGCAAATGGGTTTTTTGATTTGACGGAGAAGTAACATATAAAGATAAGGACAAAATTAAAAAAAAAAAGGTACCTTCAATTGCAAGAAATTTTGCTTTCTTTTCGTTCTAAGTAGAAACAAATTAATTTCCGATTGCGATTCCATTTTTTTTTTTTGGGTCAACATAACATTACATTACTGTTTTAATTCTCTTTTTTCGAGAGTTGCAGTAATAAACCCTAGAAAATTGTTACAGCTTAGGCTTTTTTGTCGTTTTATGTAATAATTTAATGAAAAACACTGTCGTAGTCTTCTAAGAAAGGTATGTACATTTCAAAATCTTGGATAAAAATTAAAAGAGAGAGACCTATCAAAAAGTACAATCATTCAACAAGGTTCACACAAACTCATAAATGATAAGTCATTAACTCATAGGTGATACAATAAATCTCAATAGAACAAAGCAAGTGTTCCTGACAAAAAAAAAAAAAAAAAAATAAAGCAAAAAAAAAAAAAAAAAAAAAGAATAAAGCAAGTGTAGAAGGAAGTTTTTCAAATTATTTTTGACAGAATCAATTGGAAAAAAAAAGAGATTGAAAATGGGATCCAGGCTTGAATCGTACATAATCACTTTTTGCTTTTTGAAAAAACAAAAAAAAAAAACAAATAATTGCTTATTACGTGTAACAAAAGTCTTCTTAACGTACTTGACAGAACCCAACATTCATAAATCTTAACGCTAGCGGAATTTATCCAATGACGATTATACCCTCGCTTATTACCACTAATGACGAATTTACATAAGACAACACTCTCTTCCCAGTTCTATTCATTGAGATAAGAGCATCAAGCAGTAAGCACAGAGTGGTTTTTGTCTGGAAGGTGAATCTGACGTTTATGCCCTTAAAATTTACCTAAAAGAGAAGCTTGCTTGCTTTCTTTAATGGAGACTGAACATTCCTTTTAGACAAATAAAGAGAGTTGTTGTCTGAAAATACTAGATGGATAGATGATAATATATGAACATGGATCAACCTGAACATGTTCCCAAGAGATGCAGAAGTCATAATTAAATAGAAAAGATAAATAAAGATCCTAATTTTACAACAGAGATTCATGATGCGTCTGATCCCTTTTAAGAAGCTAATATCCATAGCTCATACTATTAGGAAGATTACAGCTAAAAGGCGAAGAGAAAGTAACCAGAAGAGATGGTGTAAGGTCAGGTTGTTTAAACAGCCTGTTCATTGGCTTTGTTCTTCTTGAGTTCCTCGTTCTCCTGACGCAGTGAATCTAACCTTGATTGGAGAATACTGATCATAGCCTCTGCACTCATCATATTAAGCTTGAAAGATTGTCTCTCAACAGACATCTCGTCAATCTCCTTTTGCAGACTATTAACCTTCTCTTCAGGAGATTCAAATGGAGTAAGAGCAGAAGCTTCCTTTTGTTGCTGGTTTTCTTTCTTGTCCGAGATGCCCATAAGTGAAAACTCAAGCAGCGCAGATATGGCAGTGTCAGTGGCAGCACCAGATGATGAGATTAAGGTGGTTGTATTGTCGACGGTTGTTATTGTAGATGAACAATGGTCCTGTGTGCTGTTATTGGACTCATTTTGGCGTCTACGTTTGTATTGGATGAGAGGTAGTGGTCGAGGATCCTCAACATCTTCTGCTTGTTCGCGTTTGAGTGTTTCCTCATCTTCAGCATAAGCATTATGATTGTTATTCCCCTGCAGCTTGATGTAACTCTCATGATGATTCTGTTGGTTTGGATCGATATCCATTGGAGTAGCATCTCTCGGTAGCTCGTTGATGTTAATGAGATTCTTGCTTCCTGAGTGGATATCCTACAACAAATTACAATTTGTATAAACCTCAACAGATATATAAGCCGTATGGTTGAGCTGAGTTCCTACAAGAGTTTATAGCAAACTAAATGGAATAGTGCAGTTTTAAGTAACTCAGCCCACAGAAACAGCACTTAGAAATATGAAGCCTGAGTATAAAGAAAGCACAAACCTGGTTCATCTGGCTGTTTCCATTAGCTACTGATGGCGGCTCTATCCTGAGCGTAACATCTACTCCTGGAATCAGAGCTCCTCCATCATCAGCCCATTCCTCTTCCATAAACGGTGCATATCTGTTCCCACTCGGTGGCCCAATGTTATTCTTGTGAAACACTCTGCACAACACATATGCATCCTGCTAAGCACAAACCTGGTTCATCTGGCTGTTTCCATTAGCTACTGATGGCGGCTCTATCCTGAGCGTAACATCTACTCCTGGAATCAGAGCTCCTCCATCATCAGCCCATTCCTCTTCCATAAACGGTGCATATCTGTTCCCACTCGGTGGCCCAATGTTATTCTTGTGAAACACTCTGCACAACACATATGCATCCTGCTACCACCCAGAGAAAGAATTGAGACAAGATATGATTCTTTAAACAATAAGAGATAAACCCAATTTAAAAGTAACTCTTTTAGACGATAGATTACCAGCAAACTTCCATTAATTTCAGGTTCATATTCCACAAGGCGATACTCGTGCATAACCCAGTTAGTCCGAAGCCCGTCTGGCGCACGCCCGCTGTGAAAAACTAGTGTCTTTTTCATACCAAGCAATTGAATATCACGCCGGATTTCCCTGTCTTTCCCAGTTGCTTTCCAGTACCCTTTGTTAGTTGCTCGATTCATTCTAGCTCCATTTCCATACTTCTTATCTAACGCACTGTAGAAGTACCATTCTTGGTCTCTTGTCTTCAATCTCGAAAACACTGAAACACACAACACCAAATTTCAAACCAGACTTAGTAACAATTCAGATAACCAAACAAACAACTAACAAATTTCATTTCCTGAAACACAAGCAGACTAAAGAAAAACGAATCGGAAACCCATAAAGCTAAAGACTTTTCACAGAACTGAGTCAGAAATCCCATTCCACAAAAATCCAAAATCAGAAGCAACAAATTCACAAATCTCACAGAAAAAACCCAAAATAAAAACCCAAAATATCAGAAGCAACAAATTCACAAATCTCACAGAAAAAACCCAAAATCACAGAGTAACTAAAAGGAAGAAACCCAAAGAACCTGCTAAATCCCAGGGCTCACGCTTGTAGATATCTACTTCTCCAATCGCATCGAAACGTACAGGTTTACCCAGAACCTTCCTCTTCAAGTAATAACTCACGAGTTCCTCATCAGTCGGATGAAATCGAAACCCAGGAGCAAGCGAAGTCGTCGACACAGCTGTACTCGGCGGAGTCACCAATGGCAGCAACAAATTCACAAATCTCACAGAAAAAACCCAAAATCACAGAGTAACTAAAAGGAAGAAACCCAAAGAACCTGCTAAATCCCAGGGCTCACGCTTGTAGATATCTACTTCTCCAATCGCATCGAAACGTACAGGTTTACCCAGAACCTTCCTCTTCAAGTAATAACTCACGAGTTCCTCATCAGTCGGATGAAATCGAAACCCAGGAGCAAGCGAAGTCGTCGACACAGCTGTACTCGGCGGAGTCACCAATGGCGGCGAAGTCACAACAGCCAAAGATTCGCGACCCATCTCCAACATAAATAAAGGACCGTACTTGTTATAGGGTTTCTTCCTAGAATCTGTCTCACAACACAAACATCAAACAAAGTTGGCAAATTTGAGAGGAGAAATTAAAAAAAAGAGAAAGTAGAAGAAAAGGATTAAAGGTACCTTCAATTGCAAGAAATTTGCTTTCTTTTTAGAGTTCGCTAAAAATAAGTATTTCGGATTGCGATTTCCGATTTTTTTTTTTTTCCAAGTGTTGAGTAATAAACCCTAAGAAACGTTACTGCTTAGTTATTTGTCGTTTTATGTAGTAAAATAAATAAAACACTGTCGTAATGCTCTGAGAAAAAAGAATAAATATTTTAAATTTTCATATTTTACTAAACGAATTTCCTAAAAACTATCTAAAAATATATAGACTAATTAAAATAAAATATTTAAATAGTATTGTCAGTTAAAAAAAAAAAAGAAGTTAATGAGAATAATAAAGAAGGTGAAAAAAATAATTAAAAAAAGGAGTGACAGATAAGTTTGCTTGTGGAAGGATACTTTACCAATAAGGCAAGCTAAAGGGGAAAGAGAGACTTGGTCCACACGAATCATCATCTTAAATTCTTAACCATTATCATCACTTAGTACTATTTATTTTTCTTCTTTCCTCATTTAATTTATAATTCCTAATTTGGTTTTTGTTATAAATAAAATTAAAAATTTGAATTTTTTGCCTATTTAATTCGTAGGTCCGAATTAAAAATAGAAAAATTTAAACATAAGAATTACAAAAGTAAAAAAGTTAAAGTAAATGCTATTTTGGATTATTTATTTATTTTAGGTTGTCAGCTATCTGACACTTATGTCTCCTAAAAAGGACAAAATTCTAAAAATATCAAGACTTTTCTTATATGCTCATGTTTAGGGTAATGGGCCTAATTTCTTCAAAATCTAAAATTGTAAAAGCCCATGACTAATTTTTAGCCCATTAAAGAGCATAAGATATTGCATTTTGACAAAAAAGAGTTGGATTCGTCACGCCCTTTTCATGAACTTTTTTTCTAATCCAAAAAATCATTCTTTTAACTAAAAGTATAATATGAACGTGACATACATTATTAGAAAATTATTTAAATGGAGAGAAGAATATTCTTTATAATGTGTAACAAAAAAATTTCACATTATTGTATGTAATTACATAGCATATGCATATGCCTAATGGAAGCATATTTATATATTTGTATAAAATACAGTTTTCCTTGGAAAAGAAGTAAGAAACAAAAAAAAAAAAAAGGAGAAAAGAAGAATCTTGCAAGTCTTTTTACAAGCAAGGAATCAATAATTTAATTGTTCATCAATTTTTGCTTAAGACCCAAAAATAATAAATGAATCTTTTTAATTTCAGTAATGGCAATCCACCAATGTAGGAGTAGAAGAATAAATGAATCTTTTTAATTTCAGTAATGGCAATCCACCAATGTAGGAGTAGAAGAAGAGACAAGAGACTTTTGTTCTTCTCCTCTCTGTTCATGTTCATGTTCTTGCTTTAAACCTAATCTTAATCCGTTTCTCTGTTCATGTTCATGTTCTTGCTTTAAACCTAATCTTAATCCGTTGACCCGATTCTCATCTTCCGGAGCAGGTAGATTCAGATCCAAATCTAACGACACAACCGCGGTTCTAGCTCTCTTAACCGGACCCTGAACCATACCTTCCGACATTTGATCAAACGACATAGGTGACAATGACAAAGCCGTGTTTGCAGTAGCTGGAACTGCGAGAATAGCTGCATTATTCGCAGTCCCAGCTACGGTGGCTGCAGAGATAGATGCTGCAGCCACTACTGAACCTCTATGTCGTCTCATATGACCACCTAACGCTTGACCCGATGTAAACTCAGCTCCACAAATCCCACATTCATGAACCTTATTATTCCCACCTTTATTACCGTATACAACAAGAGACCTATGGTTATTAGTACTTGTGTTGATAACGTTGTTGAGATGGAGAGAAACTGTATCATCATAGATAGACGACTTTTTAAGGTCATGATTAGAGTGAAGAAGAGCTTTAGGTTTCTTATGACTAGCTCTATGACCACCAAGAGCTTGAAAAGATGGAAAAGTACGATCACATGTTTTACATTGATAAACATAATAACCAGCTTTACCACCACCTGTGATCCCATTTGATGAAGATGTTTCAAGAAACTTCCTGCTACTAGATCTATTACCGGATGATTCTTGATGATAACTTATCATAAGCTGTCTTGTTTGTTGTTGTGGTTGAGGAAGAAAGTGACCTTGTGCTAGTAAGATTAAACAATTAGCCATATCTTGGTCTTCTTCATCAGATGTGGCTTTTAATGTAGCATTAGAAGATGAAGAGGTAGAAGATGAAGATTTACTCTTCTTGGAAACAAGACTAGTAGACTCTTCTTGAGGAGGAATGATAGAGAAAGGGATAGGAGACAGAGGACGTTGACGTTTAGTTCTTTTACCTTTAAGGATCAATGATTGTTGTTGTTCTTTAGCTGCATATACAGCTTCAGCAGCTGCTTCCATAATTGAGAATGATTCAAGAAGATTGATAAGAGAGAATTGAAAATGATTTAGATATATGTGTAAAGAGAGAGGGACGGAGGTGTGTGGATTGAAAAGAAGGAATACATAAATAGAGAAGTGAGATTAAGGGAGGGGAGTCAAAGAGAGAGAGAGACAACACAATTGTAAAGTGTGTGGAATATGTTGGACTTGTTTTTTTTTTTGTAACCTCTTAAATTTTAGTACTTCTGTTATTGTCTTCAATTACAAATCTTCCCAACTTGGCAAACTCATCACAATACACAAGAGCTGGAGAGAGGAAAGAGAGATAGATACTAAACATAACAAAACAAATGTGTAAATTTAGACAATTACTTTGAGTGAATGTTTGTTTTGTCTCTTCTTTATCCCTTTGTTGTATAACAGCTTATTTCTGGATTGGTTCTGTTGAAAGAACTACATGTTTTATTATTAATTAATAACTACATGTGGTTAATTAAACTGTAGATTCATATTGTTTTTTTTGTGACTTGGATCTGGACTCTACCTTGATACTTCTGTTATTCTTTTTTGGATTGCCGCATTATTTCCTCTCTATTATGCCATTTCTCAACTTTCCTACCTGAACTTTTCTTCTCTCTAAATATCTCCCTAAGAAAGTGTTTTCTTTATAAAACACCCTATACTCATCGTTCCTTCATAAACCACCATTTGAAATTTAGATAAAAATTGCGATTCAAAATTGGTTTAGTAAATCTCGTAATTAAACCTTAAATTAAGCCTCAACATTGGAATCTTAAATTAAAACACAATAAATCCGGTTTTGTCAATTAAAATCGTTTTTTCATCTCTCAAATTCTCATTTTGCTCTCTTTTGAAAAATTAGGGTTCTTGAATAAACTCTCAAATTTCTTCAATTCGGCGTGAATTTTAATGACTGAGAGTGACAAAAGGGTACAATTCGATGTTTCGGACCCATATAATTCAGATTTTGTCGTTAATTTAAGCGAATGTTGCTGTTGAATTGCTATTTTCGTTTAACTTTAAATGGTGATTTACGAATGATCGATGAGTAAGAGTGTTTTATAAAGAAAAAACTTTTTTAGAGAGATCTTTAGAGAGAGAGAAAAAGTTCTGATAGGAAAGCTGAAAAACGGTATAATAGATGGGAGAATAAAGGGGCAACCTTCTTTTTTATTTTCAACAATCTACTGGTTTAGTAGTCCTCTTAACATTGAACCTCGAATTTACAATTAAGTGCAATGAATTTTTAGAGGTGTTACCGATACTTTTGTTATTCTTGATATCGAAATTTGACATTTGTAAATGGTGAATGAAAAATAAATATTCCAACACTTGTAAATTATGAAATTAAAAATAGGAAAAAAAAAATAAAAGGAAGAAGAGGGAAATAGATAACTTTGGGAGAACGAATGTGTAAAATGAATGAGAGTGCAAGCCTGGCTCTCACGGAATCTAAGGCTCCCAGTTCCTCTCTCTCTCCCTACCATTACTACGGATCTACTCCATCTTCTTTCTTTTATTT
The DNA here is from genome assembly GCA_036630335.1 of Physaria fendleri. NCBI lineage: Eukaryota > Viridiplantae > Streptophyta > Magnoliopsida > Brassicales > Brassicaceae > Physaria > Physaria fendleri. The sequence goes on along the minus strand of CM071716.1, from coordinate 25,337,381 downwards.
TTTTGTTATATATCTCTAATACGTATACGTTTGCATCTCTACGTACATACATGTTGATTATATATAAAAAAAAAAAATACTATTCTACTTAATTTCCAAAATTTGTACACAACCAAAAAAAAAAAAATCTTTTAAGTACAACTAGTTTATGTCGTAAAAGTACGAAGACGACTTATTCCCATGACTCGAGACAATAATTTGGGTAATGCTAAGTAATGATCATGTCTCTTTAGACCTAAATGTAAATTTATGAGAATTTTGTAATTACCAAATATATATGTATCAAATAATCGATTATTTTCTTTAAAGGAGAGTAAGAATAATGATCTATGAACTTTAATCAGCATAGTAACATTAACGTATAATAAGATTAATAATATAATGAACACATGTTGGCGTATAAATGTATATACTTATGTCGATTTGTGGATGGTGGGATGATGTGAAGAGCACCCACTTCTCAAGTAAAGAATATAATACTGAGTAAACAACGAATCAGCAAGTGCATAATGCAGCTCATCTCATCTCCCATGACTTTTCAAATTATCTATCAATCAATATATTTAAAGTACACTATCTTCTAACTAAAACAAAAATTAATAATTTGTGGAGTAGAAATATACCATTACCAATAGCTTGAAAGTTGAGAGTATAATGAAGATAGTTAAATATAAAACTAGGACGAATGTGAGTATAATTGAGGATAATTGTATACATTTGAGTTAATTGAATATATTGGGATGATAAGTGAGTCTTTGTAACATGTTCACACAGGCATAGAGAGACATATGTATATCGACCAAGGCCATTATCATTTTTTTATACATGAAATGGGACTTTGTTTAGAGCTAAGTTAGTTTTTATATAAAGTCTACTCTCCATTGTTGGATGTAGCTAATAATGATTAGCATAAGGAATGATAGTGACTAATTATTGCTTAGTTCTAATGATTAGGGAAGAGTAGACTGGATAACATGGACTGCATGTAACCCTATTATAATAATATTTATTATGAAACAAATTATTAATCAAGCAAAACTTTCTTAGATAACACTTTGGGGAACAATTCATCAGAGTAACATTCCTATATTTTCGATCAGTGTAATAAACTAGCTCTTTTTTTTACTAAACATCTAAAATTTCATATATACAATGACATTTGATAATTAACATTTTATCATGATTTAAAAGTTTTATCACCTTTTCTATAGTTCACGTCCACAAACAACACTTATAAACAATCGTTTTTTTTTAATGAAAAAGTCAGAAATGTTAGTATCATGGAATTCATATTGTATTGCATATTTGCATTAAAAAAAATCATAGTAGAATGTCTTTTTTTTTTTTTTTAACAATATATTTTTGTGATTTCGGGTCCATACAAGAGATTTGGAGAGGATACGGAAGAAGGGAGGGCGAAAAGTGGACTTGATCCTTTTCAGAGGTAACATAAGAGAGTATTTTTTTATTTTGCTCCTTTTCAGAGGTAACATAAGAGAGTATTTTTTTATTTTGCCATTTGTGAGAGATTGTCTTATTGAACTGCCATTTCTATCTTCTGGATAACAACAGAAACGCGGTGTCGGTCATGATTGATTTGGAATGGACGAAAATAACCTCACGAAGACACGTGAAGGACCGCGATTAGGACACGTGGCATTTCTGTCCTCGCGAGGACGTGTTTCCTCGCCACAAAGTGACACGTGAAAGACCGCGATTGGTACACGTGGCTTTTTTGACTTCCGAAAAGGATCATTCATCCCCGTCCTTGGCACGGGTGTGGCGTTTCTGTTGATGCTAGAAAATTAATGCAAATATCTAAGGACGGTGACGAATAATTACGATCCATCTAATTGATTCTATAACATATCTATTTTTTTATTAATAAGCAAGATAATTAGTTCATAAGATAAAATTTCATTTAGCTTCTTCAACACATATCAACCTTTAATCCAATCAGCCATAAGTTGGAAGGGTTGATCAAATTTAGACAAGTAAA
>CM071716.1:25319456-25333917 GCA_036630335.1 Physaria fendleri | reverse complement strand
TTGTTTGATTGTTGACTTATACTTGTGTAGCCTGTGAAGTACTGGAACTTTAACTAAATGACCGTCTCCCGGAGACATGAACATATGTGTCTGTTATTGCTTTGCAACACTTAGTGGGAAGAAGGGAAGGTGGCTGCTGGTACTGGTCTCTAGATGGGTCGTCCTAAGATTAGTGTTTAAGTAAGAGTCGTTGTAATATTTGATGTTTTATACTTGCTAAGTAAATATTCTTAAGATTGTTTTTAGATTGCTTCCGTTGTTATTAAACTAGTTTGTATTGTTTTTAATAAGATGTATCTGTGTAATCTTTATTGTGAATGATACTAGTCTGACCGCGGCAGACGAACCAACTGTTACATCTTACGCGGCAGACGAACCAACTGTTACATCTTATCTAGAGGTTAAGGAACCTCTAGTACGGATTAATAAGAATGATCAGTACGAGAGATGATTAATTCAAGATTTGGTAATCGAAATTTTGAATTAGTCATTTCCCGGCACTGGTCGATGTAGCGTTCCTGGCTCAGGTAGAACTGGTCGATGTAGCGTTCCTGGCTCAGGTAGAGTCAGGGGCGTTACACTCCCTATACCCCAAGCATTCAATACACGACACCTATCCACCATTGCCTTCCTCAACCACCTCTGGTCAAGTGAACCTAAACGAGCATCTCCACTTTCCACATTTCTTAGATGGCACCTATGGAAAGCAAGAAATTGCCTACAGTTTACACAGGTCAGAATGCATATCCTTGATATTATCAATTTAGCCATTGAATACCATACCCTATGGCTCTCTCATGGAAGACCGCCGGATATATCACAGCAAATAACCCCGAGTACCCCTGTCTCAGACAAAGCCCAAATCCCACCCAACCAACCTCATTGCTATGTCGATACTTCTTGGTACTCCTCAACATCTGCTGTGGATATTGCGTGGTTATATTACTTTAAGGAAAACACCAACACTATCTAAGGTAGAAGCTCTGTGGTTATATTACTTTAAGGAAAACACCAACACTATCTAAGGTAGAAGCTCTTTCAAGCCAACATCTTCTCCCTCAGAAGTCGAGGCTCTAGCCATTCTTGAAGCTTGTACAAAGATTGCCTTTCTAGGAGAACCTGGCACAATCATACTCTCGGATGCAAAGGCTGTGGTGAACTCTATCAACAGATGTCTCACCTCTTTTCCAACCATACCCGAGTCATTAGAGGCCTTGCCAATTGCAAGGACAAACTCTCCTCTAATAAATGACATCTGTAGACTTGCAAGCTCAGTCACACCTCCCCTCAAGTTTAAATTTCTGTCCTGATCTCAAAATTGTGTGGCTGATAATTTGGCAAAATTTACCCGTTTGTCATCAGTACCATATACTCTTACTTGGGTGTAATGAACTACCTTCTCCTCCTTAAATAAATAAAATTATTATTGACAAAAAAAAACTCAATATCTACAAAGATTTTTTAATTATTTTTTCTCTAATGATGAAGTAACATTAAAATCCTTCTTCAAATTGAAAATATCAATTTCTAAGAGTATTTATGTACATGCGATTTAAATTGGATTTGACAACACGAGAGAGAGTTTTTGTCGGTAAAGCAAAACTAGCTTGCTGATCATACATGACAATGAAGCAACCTAAAAACTGTTATCAGAAGATGCAGCAACATCAAAACTAATCAAAAGAAGGACAAAAGATAATTATCCTAAAGTTACAGATTCACACTGTTTGCAATTTGTTTAGAGAAAGCTACATAGATGGCTCATGATATTAAGGAGCTTATAAGCTAATAGGTAGAAGCAGAAGATGAAAGCTGGAGGGATGGTTTTAGATAACTTCCTGTCCATTAGCATTGTTCTTCTTTAGTTCCTCGTTCTCTTCACGCAGCGCATCGATCCTTGACTGGAGAATACTGATCATAGCTTCTGCGCTCATCATTTCAAGCTTATAACTTTCTCTTTCAACAGACATCTGGTGAATCTCCTTCTGGAGATCATTAACCTTCTCTTCAAGTGACATGAGTGAGAACTCGAGCAAAGCGGAGATAGCAGTGTTGGTCGCAGCAGCAGAAGCAGATGATGATGAGATTAAAGTGGTTGTATTGTCGACCAGATGATGATGAGATTAAAGTGGTTGTATTGTCGACGGTTGTTGTTGTGGATGAGCAAGGGTCTTGTGTGCTCCTCCTTGAGGTGTTGTTGTTGGAGTCATTGTGGCGTCTACGTTTGTATTGCAGGATAGGTGATGGAGCTTGTTTGTTTAGAATGCGTAAAGGACGGGAATACTCATCTCCTTCTGTGTGTTCGCGTTTGATTGTTTCCTCATCTTTATCGTAACTATTGTTGCCATTATGCAGCTGGAGACCACTCCCATGATGATTCTGTTGGTTAGGTTCGATATCCATTGGAGCAGTCTCTCTTGGTGGCTCATTGATGTTAATGAGACTCTTGCTGGTTGACTGGAGTTCCTACCACAAAATACAAAGACTTGTGTCAAACCCCAAAGACAATTATCTGAATCCAAATGTTTCAATCAACTTGGATCAAACATGCATTTTCACTAAAACACAACAATCATTTTACTTCAGATAAGCATTCACTGATCAACTAAGTGAGTTCATATGATGCAAAGTGACAAGGGTTGAATCTGAAAGATCTTGTAATCAGCATGATTAAGAATAAAAGATCTCATAAATGAAGGATCAGACATGCATTTTCAATAAAACATCATTTTACTTCAGATAAGCATTCACTGATCAACTAAGTGAGTTCATATGATGCAAAGTAATAAGGGTTGAATCTGAAAGATATTGTAATCAGCATGATTAAGAATAAAAGATCTCATATCTATGAATTTATAGAGGTAGATGATATAATATTGGCTCTATATGAACATCATTAAACAGAAAAACTAAATGAACAAGAAATAAATAACTCCAAAAATAGCAAATGATATTGGATAGATTGATAGGATTTAAAGACAATCTATTGATCATTGTCAACACTATAACTTCACTTATATATGATTCTCATCCTCTCACCTAAACACCTAAACACCTAAAGAGTATAAAGACATCAGATTTTGGGTTATGAAGCCTGAGTATAAAGAAAGCACAAACCTGGTTCATCTGGTTGTTTCCATTGGCTATCCTGAGCGTAACGTCTACTCCTGGAATCAGAGCTTCTCCCCCATCATCCCATTCCTCTTCCATGAATGGCGCATATCTGTTCCCAATTGGTGGCCCAATGTTATTCTTGTGAAACACTCTGCACAACACATATACATCCTGCTGCAGCCAGGCAAAGAATTTAGATAATGTAGGAACAATATGAGATCAACCCAATTTGAGAGTAATTCTTTTGGACAATAGATTACGAGCCGTCTTACATTAGTTTTGGTTTCATATTCCACAAGGCGATACTCGTGCATGACCCAATTAGTCCGCAGGCCGCCTGGAGCACGCCCGGTATGGAAAACAAGAGTCTTTTTCATACCAGCCAACTGAATATCATGGTGGATTTCTCTGTCTTTCCCAGTTGCTTTCCAGTAACCTTTGTTGGTAGTTCGATTCATTCTACCGCCATTTCCATATTTCTTATCTAACGAGCTGTAGAAGTACCATTCATGGTCTCTTGTCTTCAACCTCGAAAACACTTAAATACACAACAACAACAACAGAATAAATTACTTAAACCAGACTCTCAAAACTTCAAACTTTACATATCCTGATGCACAACCAAACAAACTGGAGCACAAGTTAGCATCAAATTTCAACAACTCAAGAAGTCAATTAAATTGAATGTCTTCACAGTATTGTAACTCTAAACATGGCACAATGTAACAACAGAGAATCTGCAACAACAAAATCCCCAGACAAAGATGAATCGGCAACAACAAAATCCCCAGACAAAGATGAATCGGAGTCCAAAAAGCTAAATCCTTTTCCCGAGAAATGAGTCAGAATACACAAGAAAAACCCAGACCACAAAAATCCCAAATCAGAAGCAACAAATTCACAGGTCTCACAGAAAAATCCAAAATTATACAGAAAACCCAACAAACCAGCTAAATCCCAGGGCTCATGCTTGTAGATATCAACATCTCCAATCGCATCGAAGCGAACAGATTGACCCAGAACCTTCCGCTTCAAGTAATAACTCACGAGTTCCTCATCAGTCGGATGAAATCGAAACCCAGGAGCAAGTGAAGTCGCCGCAGTAGTACCCGAAGCAGTCACCACAGCCAAAGATTCCCGACCCATTAAAAATTAGGGCTTTCTCAATTTTCCCTTCAAACCTCACCGTACAAATACCAAAAGAAGAAGTTGGCAAATGGGTTTTTTGATTTGACGGAGAAGTAACATATAAAGATAAGGACAAAATTAAAAAAAAAAAGGTACCTTCAATTGCAAGAAATTTTGCTTTCTTTTCGTTCTAAGTAGAAACAAATTAATTTCCGATTGCGATTCCATTTTTTTTTTTTGGGTCAACATAACATTACATTACTGTTTTAATTCTCTTTTTTCGAGAGTTGCAGTAATAAACCCTAGAAAATTGTTACAGCTTAGGCTTTTTTGTCGTTTTATGTAATAATTTAATGAAAAACACTGTCGTAGTCTTCTAAGAAAGGTATGTACATTTCAAAATCTTGGATAAAAATTAAAAGAGAGAGACCTATCAAAAAGTACAATCATTCAACAAGGTTCACACAAACTCATAAATGATAAGTCATTAACTCATAGGTGATACAATAAATCTCAATAGAACAAAGCAAGTGTTCCTGACAAAAAAAAAAAAAAAAAAATAAAGCAAAAAAAAAAAAAAAAAAAAAGAATAAAGCAAGTGTAGAAGGAAGTTTTTCAAATTATTTTTGACAGAATCAATTGGAAAAAAAAAGAGATTGAAAATGGGATCCAGGCTTGAATCGTACATAATCACTTTTTGCTTTTTGAAAAAACAAAAAAAAAAAACAAATAATTGCTTATTACGTGTAACAAAAGTCTTCTTAACGTACTTGACAGAACCCAACATTCATAAATCTTAACGCTAGCGGAATTTATCCAATGACGATTATACCCTCGCTTATTACCACTAATGACGAATTTACATAAGACAACACTCTCTTCCCAGTTCTATTCATTGAGATAAGAGCATCAAGCAGTAAGCACAGAGTGGTTTTTGTCTGGAAGGTGAATCTGACGTTTATGCCCTTAAAATTTACCTAAAAGAGAAGCTTGCTTGCTTTCTTTAATGGAGACTGAACATTCCTTTTAGACAAATAAAGAGAGTTGTTGTCTGAAAATACTAGATGGATAGATGATAATATATGAACATGGATCAACCTGAACATGTTCCCAAGAGATGCAGAAGTCATAATTAAATAGAAAAGATAAATAAAGATCCTAATTTTACAACAGAGATTCATGATGCGTCTGATCCCTTTTAAGAAGCTAATATCCATAGCTCATACTATTAGGAAGATTACAGCTAAAAGGCGAAGAGAAAGTAACCAGAAGAGATGGTGTAAGGTCAGGTTGTTTAAACAGCCTGTTCATTGGCTTTGTTCTTCTTGAGTTCCTCGTTCTCCTGACGCAGTGAATCTAACCTTGATTGGAGAATACTGATCATAGCCTCTGCACTCATCATATTAAGCTTGAAAGATTGTCTCTCAACAGACATCTCGTCAATCTCCTTTTGCAGACTATTAACCTTCTCTTCAGGAGATTCAAATGGAGTAAGAGCAGAAGCTTCCTTTTGTTGCTGGTTTTCTTTCTTGTCCGAGATGCCCATAAGTGAAAACTCAAGCAGCGCAGATATGGCAGTGTCAGTGGCAGCACCAGATGATGAGATTAAGGTGGTTGTATTGTCGACGGTTGTTATTGTAGATGAACAATGGTCCTGTGTGCTGTTATTGGACTCATTTTGGCGTCTACGTTTGTATTGGATGAGAGGTAGTGGTCGAGGATCCTCAACATCTTCTGCTTGTTCGCGTTTGAGTGTTTCCTCATCTTCAGCATAAGCATTATGATTGTTATTCCCCTGCAGCTTGATGTAACTCTCATGATGATTCTGTTGGTTTGGATCGATATCCATTGGAGTAGCATCTCTCGGTAGCTCGTTGATGTTAATGAGATTCTTGCTTCCTGAGTGGATATCCTACAACAAATTACAATTTGTATAAACCTCAACAGATATATAAGCCGTATGGTTGAGCTGAGTTCCTACAAGAGTTTATAGCAAACTAAATGGAATAGTGCAGTTTTAAGTAACTCAGCCCACAGAAACAGCACTTAGAAATATGAAGCCTGAGTATAAAGAAAGCACAAACCTGGTTCATCTGGCTGTTTCCATTAGCTACTGATGGCGGCTCTATCCTGAGCGTAACATCTACTCCTGGAATCAGAGCTCCTCCATCATCAGCCCATTCCTCTTCCATAAACGGTGCATATCTGTTCCCACTCGGTGGCCCAATGTTATTCTTGTGAAACACTCTGCACAACACATATGCATCCTGCTAAGCACAAACCTGGTTCATCTGGCTGTTTCCATTAGCTACTGATGGCGGCTCTATCCTGAGCGTAACATCTACTCCTGGAATCAGAGCTCCTCCATCATCAGCCCATTCCTCTTCCATAAACGGTGCATATCTGTTCCCACTCGGTGGCCCAATGTTATTCTTGTGAAACACTCTGCACAACACATATGCATCCTGCTACCACCCAGAGAAAGAATTGAGACAAGATATGATTCTTTAAACAATAAGAGATAAACCCAATTTAAAAGTAACTCTTTTAGACGATAGATTACCAGCAAACTTCCATTAATTTCAGGTTCATATTCCACAAGGCGATACTCGTGCATAACCCAGTTAGTCCGAAGCCCGTCTGGCGCACGCCCGCTGTGAAAAACTAGTGTCTTTTTCATACCAAGCAATTGAATATCACGCCGGATTTCCCTGTCTTTCCCAGTTGCTTTCCAGTACCCTTTGTTAGTTGCTCGATTCATTCTAGCTCCATTTCCATACTTCTTATCTAACGCACTGTAGAAGTACCATTCTTGGTCTCTTGTCTTCAATCTCGAAAACACTGAAACACACAACACCAAATTTCAAACCAGACTTAGTAACAATTCAGATAACCAAACAAACAACTAACAAATTTCATTTCCTGAAACACAAGCAGACTAAAGAAAAACGAATCGGAAACCCATAAAGCTAAAGACTTTTCACAGAACTGAGTCAGAAATCCCATTCCACAAAAATCCAAAATCAGAAGCAACAAATTCACAAATCTCACAGAAAAAACCCAAAATAAAAACCCAAAATATCAGAAGCAACAAATTCACAAATCTCACAGAAAAAACCCAAAATCACAGAGTAACTAAAAGGAAGAAACCCAAAGAACCTGCTAAATCCCAGGGCTCACGCTTGTAGATATCTACTTCTCCAATCGCATCGAAACGTACAGGTTTACCCAGAACCTTCCTCTTCAAGTAATAACTCACGAGTTCCTCATCAGTCGGATGAAATCGAAACCCAGGAGCAAGCGAAGTCGTCGACACAGCTGTACTCGGCGGAGTCACCAATGGCAGCAACAAATTCACAAATCTCACAGAAAAAACCCAAAATCACAGAGTAACTAAAAGGAAGAAACCCAAAGAACCTGCTAAATCCCAGGGCTCACGCTTGTAGATATCTACTTCTCCAATCGCATCGAAACGTACAGGTTTACCCAGAACCTTCCTCTTCAAGTAATAACTCACGAGTTCCTCATCAGTCGGATGAAATCGAAACCCAGGAGCAAGCGAAGTCGTCGACACAGCTGTACTCGGCGGAGTCACCAATGGCGGCGAAGTCACAACAGCCAAAGATTCGCGACCCATCTCCAACATAAATAAAGGACCGTACTTGTTATAGGGTTTCTTCCTAGAATCTGTCTCACAACACAAACATCAAACAAAGTTGGCAAATTTGAGAGGAGAAATTAAAAAAAAGAGAAAGTAGAAGAAAAGGATTAAAGGTACCTTCAATTGCAAGAAATTTGCTTTCTTTTTAGAGTTCGCTAAAAATAAGTATTTCGGATTGCGATTTCCGATTTTTTTTTTTTTCCAAGTGTTGAGTAATAAACCCTAAGAAACGTTACTGCTTAGTTATTTGTCGTTTTATGTAGTAAAATAAATAAAACACTGTCGTAATGCTCTGAGAAAAAAGAATAAATATTTTAAATTTTCATATTTTACTAAACGAATTTCCTAAAAACTATCTAAAAATATATAGACTAATTAAAATAAAATATTTAAATAGTATTGTCAGTTAAAAAAAAAAAAGAAGTTAATGAGAATAATAAAGAAGGTGAAAAAAATAATTAAAAAAAGGAGTGACAGATAAGTTTGCTTGTGGAAGGATACTTTACCAATAAGGCAAGCTAAAGGGGAAAGAGAGACTTGGTCCACACGAATCATCATCTTAAATTCTTAACCATTATCATCACTTAGTACTATTTATTTTTCTTCTTTCCTCATTTAATTTATAATTCCTAATTTGGTTTTTGTTATAAATAAAATTAAAAATTTGAATTTTTTGCCTATTTAATTCGTAGGTCCGAATTAAAAATAGAAAAATTTAAACATAAGAATTACAAAAGTAAAAAAGTTAAAGTAAATGCTATTTTGGATTATTTATTTATTTTAGGTTGTCAGCTATCTGACACTTATGTCTCCTAAAAAGGACAAAATTCTAAAAATATCAAGACTTTTCTTATATGCTCATGTTTAGGGTAATGGGCCTAATTTCTTCAAAATCTAAAATTGTAAAAGCCCATGACTAATTTTTAGCCCATTAAAGAGCATAAGATATTGCATTTTGACAAAAAAGAGTTGGATTCGTCACGCCCTTTTCATGAACTTTTTTTCTAATCCAAAAAATCATTCTTTTAACTAAAAGTATAATATGAACGTGACATACATTATTAGAAAATTATTTAAATGGAGAGAAGAATATTCTTTATAATGTGTAACAAAAAAATTTCACATTATTGTATGTAATTACATAGCATATGCATATGCCTAATGGAAGCATATTTATATATTTGTATAAAATACAGTTTTCCTTGGAAAAGAAGTAAGAAACAAAAAAAAAAAAAAGGAGAAAAGAAGAATCTTGCAAGTCTTTTTACAAGCAAGGAATCAATAATTTAATTGTTCATCAATTTTTGCTTAAGACCCAAAAATAATAAATGAATCTTTTTAATTTCAGTAATGGCAATCCACCAATGTAGGAGTAGAAGAATAAATGAATCTTTTTAATTTCAGTAATGGCAATCCACCAATGTAGGAGTAGAAGAAGAGACAAGAGACTTTTGTTCTTCTCCTCTCTGTTCATGTTCATGTTCTTGCTTTAAACCTAATCTTAATCCGTTTCTCTGTTCATGTTCATGTTCTTGCTTTAAACCTAATCTTAATCCGTTGACCCGATTCTCATCTTCCGGAGCAGGTAGATTCAGATCCAAATCTAACGACACAACCGCGGTTCTAGCTCTCTTAACCGGACCCTGAACCATACCTTCCGACATTTGATCAAACGACATAGGTGACAATGACAAAGCCGTGTTTGCAGTAGCTGGAACTGCGAGAATAGCTGCATTATTCGCAGTCCCAGCTACGGTGGCTGCAGAGATAGATGCTGCAGCCACTACTGAACCTCTATGTCGTCTCATATGACCACCTAACGCTTGACCCGATGTAAACTCAGCTCCACAAATCCCACATTCATGAACCTTATTATTCCCACCTTTATTACCGTATACAACAAGAGACCTATGGTTATTAGTACTTGTGTTGATAACGTTGTTGAGATGGAGAGAAACTGTATCATCATAGATAGACGACTTTTTAAGGTCATGATTAGAGTGAAGAAGAGCTTTAGGTTTCTTATGACTAGCTCTATGACCACCAAGAGCTTGAAAAGATGGAAAAGTACGATCACATGTTTTACATTGATAAACATAATAACCAGCTTTACCACCACCTGTGATCCCATTTGATGAAGATGTTTCAAGAAACTTCCTGCTACTAGATCTATTACCGGATGATTCTTGATGATAACTTATCATAAGCTGTCTTGTTTGTTGTTGTGGTTGAGGAAGAAAGTGACCTTGTGCTAGTAAGATTAAACAATTAGCCATATCTTGGTCTTCTTCATCAGATGTGGCTTTTAATGTAGCATTAGAAGATGAAGAGGTAGAAGATGAAGATTTACTCTTCTTGGAAACAAGACTAGTAGACTCTTCTTGAGGAGGAATGATAGAGAAAGGGATAGGAGACAGAGGACGTTGACGTTTAGTTCTTTTACCTTTAAGGATCAATGATTGTTGTTGTTCTTTAGCTGCATATACAGCTTCAGCAGCTGCTTCCATAATTGAGAATGATTCAAGAAGATTGATAAGAGAGAATTGAAAATGATTTAGATATATGTGTAAAGAGAGAGGGACGGAGGTGTGTGGATTGAAAAGAAGGAATACATAAATAGAGAAGTGAGATTAAGGGAGGGGAGTCAAAGAGAGAGAGAGACAACACAATTGTAAAGTGTGTGGAATATGTTGGACTTGTTTTTTTTTTTGTAACCTCTTAAATTTTAGTACTTCTGTTATTGTCTTCAATTACAAATCTTCCCAACTTGGCAAACTCATCACAATACACAAGAGCTGGAGAGAGGAAAGAGAGATAGATACTAAACATAACAAAACAAATGTGTAAATTTAGACAATTACTTTGAGTGAATGTTTGTTTTGTCTCTTCTTTATCCCTTTGTTGTATAACAGCTTATTTCTGGATTGGTTCTGTTGAAAGAACTACATGTTTTATTATTAATTAATAACTACATGTGGTTAATTAAACTGTAGATTCATATTGTTTTTTTTGTGACTTGGATCTGGACTCTACCTTGATACTTCTGTTATTCTTTTTTGGATTGCCGCATTATTTCCTCTCTATTATGCCATTTCTCAACTTTCCTACCTGAACTTTTCTTCTCTCTAAATATCTCCCTAAGAAAGTGTTTTCTTTATAAAACACCCTATACTCATCGTTCCTTCATAAACCACCATTTGAAATTTAGATAAAAATTGCGATTCAAAATTGGTTTAGTAAATCTCGTAATTAAACCTTAAATTAAGCCTCAACATTGGAATCTTAAATTAAAACACAATAAATCCGGTTTTGTCAATTAAAATCGTTTTTTCATCTCTCAAATTCTCATTTTGCTCTCTTTTGAAAAATTAGGGTTCTTGAATAAACTCTCAAATTTCTTCAATTCGGCGTGAATTTTAATGACTGAGAGTGACAAAAGGGTACAATTCGATGTTTCGGACCCATATAATTCAGATTTTGTCGTTAATTTAAGCGAATGTTGCTGTTGAATTGCTATTTTCGTTTAACTTTAAATGGTGATTTACGAATGATCGATGAGTAAGAGTGTTTTATAAAGAAAAAACTTTTTTAGAGAGATCTTTAGAGAGAGAGAAAAAGTTCTGATAGGAAAGCTGAAAAACGGTATAATAGATGGGAGAATAAAGGGGCAACCTTCTTTTTTATTTTCAACAATCTACTGGTTTAGTAGTCCTCTTAACATTGAACCTCGAATTTACAATTAAGTGCAATGAATTTTTAGAGGTGTTACCGATACTTTTGTTATTCTTGATATCGAAATTTGACATTTGTAAATGGTGAATGAAAAATAAATATTCCAACACTTGTAAATTATGAAATTAAAAATAGGAAAAAAAAAATAAAAGGAAGAAGAGGGAAATAGATAACTTTGGGAGAACGAATGTGTAAAATGAATGAGAGTGCAAGCCTGGCTCTCACGGAATCTAAGGCTCCCAGTTCCTCTCTCTCTCCCTACCATTACTACGGATCTACTCCATCTTCTTTCTTTTATTTTTTTGTTATATATCTCTATCCCTACCATTACTACGGATCTACTCCATCTTCTTTCTTTTATTTTTTTGTTATATATCTCTAATACGTATACGTTTGCATCTCTACGTACATACATGTTGATTATATATAAAAAAAAAAAATACTATTCTACTTAATTTCCAAAATTTGTACACAACCAAAAAAAAAAAAATCTTTTAAGTACAACTAGTTTATGTCGTAAAAGTACGAAGACGACTTATTCCCATGACTCGAGACAATAATTTGGGTAATGCTAAGTAATGATCATGTCTCTTTAGACCTAAATGTAAATTTATGAGAATTTTGTAATTACCAAATATATATGTATCAAATAATCGATTATTTTCTTTAAAGGAGAGTAAGAATAATGATCTATGAACTTTAATCAGCATAGTAACATTAACGTATAATAAGATTAATAATATAATGAACACATGTTGGCGTATAAATGTATATACTTATGTCGATTTGTGGATGGTGGGATGATGTGAAGAGCACCCACTTCTCAAGTAAAGAATATAATACTGAGTAAACAACGAATCAGCAAGTGCATAATGCAGCTCATCTCATCTCCCATGACTTTTCAAATTATCTATCAATCAATATATTTAAAGTACACTATCTTCTAACTAAAACAAAAATTAATAATTTGTGGAGTAGAAATATACCATTACCAATAGCTTGAAAGTTGAGAGTATAATGAAGATAGTTAAATATAAAACTAGGACGAATGTGAGTATAATTGAGGATAATTGTATACATTTGAGTTAATTGAATATATTGGGATGATAAGTGAGTCTTTGTAACATGTTCACACAGGCATAGAGAGACATATGTATATCGACCAAGGCCATTATCATTTTTTTATACATGAAATGGGACTTTGTTTAGAGCTAAGTTAGTTTTTATATAAAGTCTACTCTCCATTGTTGGATGTAGCTAATAATGATTAGCATAAGGAATGATAGTGACTAATTATTGCTTAGTTCTAATGATTAGGGAAGAGTAGACTGGATAACATGGACTGCATGTAACCCTATTATAATAATATTTATTATGAAACAAATTATTAATCAAGCAAAACTTTCTTAGATAACACTTTGGGGAACAATTCATCAGAGTAACATTCCTATATTTTCGATCAGTGTAATAAACTAGCTCTTTTTTTTACTAAACATCTAAAATTTCATATATACAATGACATTTGATAATTAACATTTTATCATGATTTAAAAGTTTTATCACCTTTTCTATAGTTCACGTCCACAAACAACACTTATAAACAATCGTTTTTTTTTAATGAAAAAGTCAGAAATGTTAGTATCATGGAATTCATATTGTATTGCATATTTGCATTAAAAAAAATCATAGTAGAATGTCTTTCCATTGTTGGATGTAGCTAATAATGATTAGCATAAGGAATGATAGTGACTAATTATTGCTTAGTTCTAATGATTAGGGAAGAGTAGACTGGATAACATGGACTGCATGTAACCCTATTATAATAATATTTATTATGAAACAAATTATTAATCAAGCAAAACTTTCTTAGATAACACTTTGGGGAACAATTCATCAGAGTAACATTCCTATATTTTCGATCAGTGTAATAAACTAGCTCTTTTTTTTACTAAACATCTAAAATTTCATATATACAATGACATTTGATAATTAACATTTTATCATGATTTAAAAGTTTTATCACCTTTTCTATAGTTCACGTCCACAAACAACACTTATAAACAATCGTTTTTTTTTAATGAAAAAGTCAGAAATGTTAGTATCATGGAATTCATATTGTATTGCATATTTGCATTAAAAAAAATCATAGTAGAATGTCTTTTTTTTTTTTTTTAACAATATATTTTTGTGATTTCGGGTCCATACAAGAGATTTGGAGAGGATACGGAAGAAGGGAGGGCGAAAAGTGGACTTGATCCTTTTCAGAGGTAACATAAGAGAGTATTTTTTTATTTTGCTTGCTCCTTTTCAGAGGTAACATAAGAGAGTATTTTTTTATTTTGCCATTTGTGAGAGATTGTCTTATTGAACTGCCATTTCTATCTTCTGGATAACAACAGAAACGCGGTGTCGGTCATGATTGATTTGGAATGGACGAAAATAACCTCACGAAGACACGTGAAGGACCGCGATTAGGACACGTGGCATTTCTGTCCTCGCGAGGACGTGTTTCCTCGCCACAAAGTGACACGTGAAAGACCGCGATTGGTACACGTGGCTTTTTTGACTTCCGAAAAGGATCATTCATCCCCGTCCTTGGCACGGGTGTGGCGTTTCTGTTGATGCTAGAAAATTAATGCAAATATCTAAGGACGGTGACGAATAATTACGATCCATCTAATTGATTCTATAACATATCTATTTTTTTATTAATAAGCAAGATAATTAGTTCATAAGATAAAATTTCATTTAGCTTCTTCAACACATATCAACCTTTAATCCAATCAGCCATAAGTTGGAAGGGTTGATCAAATTTAGACAAGTAAA
>CM071716.1:25203302-25214006 GCA_036630335.1 Physaria fendleri | reverse complement strand
CTGTGGTATATGCAATTTGGATTGAGAGAAATAATCGACGTCATGGTCAGGTTCCCCAGACGCAATCACATCTTATTCGTATGTTAAATAAGGGAATTCGGAATAAGATCTCATCGTTGAGGGAGAAGTATCTTCCATGGATTCGTAATGGTTTGCAAGTATGGTTTGCAGCTCATTGAGTGATGTTAATTTAGTGGTTGAAGTTGTTTTTCAAATAGGTAACTTCTTGATGAGTCAAAGATCTAGGCAGTGAAGGTTTTGAGTCTTTGATATCAAGAAGGTTCAAAAAGGTCTAAATTTATCATGTAAAGTTTAACTCTTTGTTCCGAAACGATTTTTTTTGGGTTGAATAAAATTTAACATTCATTCAAAAAAAAAAAAAAAAAAATTTAAACATATATTTTTAAACCAAAAAATTTTTTGGGAAATGTGTGGTTTTGAAAGCTAATAAAATAAATAATCTATTTCCCCTCGTACAGGCTAGAAATAGATCCTCGTCCCGATAAAGAATTTCGAACAATCAAGTCAAAGTACACTTTTTTTTTTTTTTTTTTAAGGTTTTTTACAATTTTCAGAAGTGAATTCGAAATTTTGAATCCGAAGAAGCGCCATTTTCTCTCTTTCACTGTCTCAAAAAACTTTCCAGCTTCTCCATCGTATCCCTAATTTCAAATCTTCTTCATCACTGTTACCCTGTAAGCTCTGAGTCTTAACTCAACAAATCTGGGCTTCTCCTCGCAACAGATACCAACATTCAGGTATAAGTAAAACCTCTTTTCTATCTCTTTGGGAATTTTGAGTCAGAGAACATCCGATTTGTCTGATTAGGGTTTTGTTCCTGAGTTCTTATCAAGTTGAATTCCATTGTCGGAATTGAATTTCTCATGTTCATATGTTAGATGGATTTGAGTTTTACCACAGAAACAGAATCAGAGAAGTGTGACTCATCCTTGTGGCTCGAAAATTCTAAACCTTTAGCAGAAATTTTAAGAGGTATAAAACCTATTTAGTTCATATCTTGTCTTAATTTGTTATTCTGTTCAAACACTGACAACTTATCTACAGATATGAGTCATAATGTTCAAAGAATGTTAAGTTTGATCAAAGATGGCAAAACTGACTCAACGGAGAAGCTTCTTTGCTTATATCAGTCTCTCGGTGACTCGGTGAAACTTACAACGATTTGAACCAGGAGCTTCTCAAGGGTCTTCTCAACTTCGATTTCAAGCTCCTTTAAGTCTCATGTTTCTCCTTCTCTTGATTTAGATTTGGAGTCAGGAACCTCTTACTCATCTCTGAAGCACCTAAAGGTCTCACCGAGTAGCGAAATTGTTACAGAGCTCGAAACTAAATCGTGAGGTTGAGAAGAACCAGTCTGCATTTTTGCTAGCTGAACTTGAAGCTGCAGTTGGAGAATTAGAAGCAAGAAACGATGAATTCGAAACTGAGAAAAGGCATGTGGTGGACTTAGAAAGTAAGCTAACGGATTCCGCAAACATAAGCTAAAACAATAAGGGACGGTCTAACTCTAGCTACTAAAGTAACAAGAGCCAAAGCGATAAAAAACTAGGGAACCGAAGAAGAAAAGGCTAACTAGATAGAGCGAACAACGAGAGGGGAAGAAACAAGGATGAAAGAAAGGTTCAACAAAGATCTTTCCGTATAAGTCCCACCAACCAAGATCTAAAAGAAGCTTAGTTTCTCCCCTAAACTTAAGCAACAAACAAGATCGGTTAGCCGGAACCTTAGGACGCTATTAGATCGAGAATGACTTAACAAGCGACTATGACACATGTTTTAGCCAATCACCAACCTAGAGGTGTGCTAACACCAACCCTTTTCAAAGCTATCATCCAAACCGAGAGTCTAACCCTAACAGAGGCCACTCTGTGATGATATACTACTTTGCGATGAGATATGAGATGATATACTTGTAATATAAATCTTAAATGTAATATTTTTATATATATTGTGTGTGAAATGGAACTCATAATTATAATATTAAATATTAAGATTTTATTAATCAGTTACAAACATACAAAGATATGCATACTGCATATAAAAATATAATGACGAAAATGAGAAAACACAAAAAAGAGTATACATCCGAACTTGAGGTCGAACAATAGAGTGGGTTATTAGATGTAGTCATCACACGTGAGCTCAAATCGAAACGCAAGTGAGCTTCTTCACATTGAAAGCTCAATGTTCCTGCAGTGGTTTGTTTTCCGCAATCGGGGAAAAACAACCGCGTTACAAATGACATTTCATTCTTCATCTTATCTTTAACTATATCAACAAAAATGCTTTTAGCATTTTCTGAATCAACAGTTGATACCCTAAACAAATGAGGCCAGTGGGGCTTGAGAATCTGGTACCTAAACAAACACAAGCAAAAATCGATAACCAATCTCTTGTGTTTATAATTCTAATTCTAGTAAAACAATTAATAAATGGAGTAAATAAACAATTAACACCAACCTTTGTGGGAGAGAAGTAGCAAAGGTAACATTTTTGTAAATGAACGAAGCTTGAAAGTCTCCTTCGGTACAGATATGATCAGTAAGATCCCCTGGAGTTCTAATAATTAAGTCCCACTCTAAATTTGCAGTAGTAGTATTCTCTGTGATGGTGAAATTCATAGAATCTACTGTAATTCCTGGCACGAACCGAGGTGCATATGGTGTCATTAGAAAAATACCGATGACAAGACACAAGAATATTGGTGAAAGGGGGACTAGTACCTCACGACCTACACCTCCACATATTGTGGTTGATTGGGGTTTCAACAATGGCCCATGGTTGTGTCTCATTATTTTCTTATACTGAGGGTGAAAAAATTAGGAGAAAGACACAAATATCTTGTTTTAACAGCAATGAAGTTGGAGAAAATAAAATATCAAATATATCACTCTTCTTTTGATTATGATTAGTTTAAGAAAAATCTCTCAAAATTTAAGCTTTCAGAACTCATAAATTATGGTACAACTCACCATCTATTTATATAATGAAAATTATATATAAATTTTCCACTTTCATAATTTTCTATTCATAATTTCTCTAGAAATAGAAAATACAATTTCCATTTAACTTAAATTGGAGCTTAAGTCAAATCTTTTGACTCTCTATCATATACATACTTTCATTCTTGAATATTATTTGGAAGAATAGTGATTAAGTTTTATCTAAAATTAAAATGACTGTTTATCTATTTTTATTCGTAAATAATTTCAAATAAAAATATTGTAATGTTTATCTATAATTATATCTATTTTGAATATTATCATTTTCATAAATATTCAGATTTTATTTCTTGATCATAAAATATAGGAGCATATCTAAGTGGAATACTATCTATTGATTGGATTGGATACATTAAACATATCTAAAATTTTATTATATTCATAATTAATTAGTATTAGATAATACTTTTTTTTTATTTCTTTATGACATATTTGTAAACAATATAGTAATCTTTTGTTATGATTAATAGTTATGATGGTGTCATTTATGTATGTAATTAGATAAACATTAAAGTAAATTTATTTAAAATTATTTTGTATTCAACATTATTTTAATAATTTTCAGATAAATAATAATTGTAGATAAACATTAGTTTATTTTAGATAAATGTCAATTTACGGGGCTAGAACTAAAGATAAAGATAATTAATGTCAGTGACAAAAAAAAAAAAAAAAAATGTCAGTGACAAAAAAAAAAAAAAAAAGATAATTAATGTTTTTGAACCTCAAAAACCTTAAATAGTATTCAAAAATCTATTTTCGTAAGAATTCTATCTAATATTCTTGATATTTTATTATAATATCTTAAATAATTAATTCCGCAAAAAGTCACCTAATTTTTTTTTTTCTTTCAAAACGGATGTTACAGTTAACAAATTATTAAGTCAGTTTAGTATAACAAGTCTTTTCCACAAATATTTAATCGTTTTGTGATTCTATATTTACAAAAACATATACATATATATATATATATCATATTTATCATTTTATATGTGAAATATTAATAGTATATATATTGTCACTGTCATATTATATATTTTGATATAATAATATTTTTGTAAATAATGGTTTTTTAGATAACTATCTGTGATGACATATGAGATGAACTTCTTATACTATTTCTTATACTATTTGTGAATTACTATTTTTGATTTGTCGAATTCGTCCTTATGTATACGGACAGTTTCGTCATATTGTAAGATGAATTAATTTTAATAAATTAATTTCCTCTATATTTAGAATATTGTTACCACATTTATAATTAATTTTAAAATAAATAAATTTTAAATATTTAATATATTAATTCTCATACCTATATTTATAATATTGTTACCATATTTAATAATTATATTTAAATATTTAATAATTAATTCTCATACCTATATTTATAATATTGTTACCATATTTAATAATTTATAGTTAAAACTATTTAAAAATATCTAAAAATATATCAAAAATGTTAAAAATAAAATAAAATTTACTTTCGAAAATAAATATTTCCAATGTATTTTCATGAATATTTAATTTCTAAAAACTATAAATAAATTATTTTCAAAGTTTCGGATTATTCATAATTTTTTAAACTGATTTAAATAAATTATTATGTAAATGATAAATATCAATAAAAGGTTGACAAAAAAAAAAAAAAAAAATATCAATAAAAGTAAAATAAAAAAAAAAAAAAAAAAAAATATCAATAAAAGTAAAATAAATTTGGTACAAATATAACAAGTATTAAATAAATCAACCAAATTGAATATCATACATTTATTTTATGCGGTGATATATTACGGGTATATTTTTATTTTAATATTCAATCAAAATATTTAAATTATACTAATAGATTAAAAAAATGTGAATTTAATATTAAAATAGATAATAATCCGAGATATTATCTCGGAAAAAAATCTAGTATATTTGTAATATAACAATGATATGTAAATAATTTTTATATATTGTGTGTGAAATAAAACTCATAATTATAATATTAAATATTCAGATTTTATTACTCAACAGCAACAGCAACAGAGAGATATGCCTACTGCGAATAAAAATAAAATGATGAAAATGAGATAATGTAAAAATGAATATACACCCGAACTTGAGGTCGAACAATAGAGTGGGTTTATCAGACGTAGTCAAATCGAAACGCAAGTGAGCTTCATCACATTGAAAGCTCAATGTTCCTGCAGTGGTTTCTTTTCCGCAATCGGGGAAAACCAACTGTGTTTCAAACGACATTTTTTCTTTTGGTCGCCAATACTTTCATTTATATTCAACAAACATTACAACATTTAATTAAGAAAGCAAGATATGGAGATTAGTAGAAGAAATAAAGAGGCCAAAGCCCATTATATTAAGTCCAACTGTGTTTCAAACGACATTTCATTCTTCATCTTTATCTTTAACTATATTAACAAAAAAATCTTTAGCATTTTCTGAATCAACCGTTGACACCCTAAACAAATGAGGCCAGTGGGGCTTGAGAATCTGGTAACTAAGAAAAATCGATAATCAATTTTTTTGTGTTCATAAATTTGTAATTGTTTAAATTAATATTTAAAACATGTAATAACATTCACTGATTCACATATAAGAATGAAAAATGGAAAAAAAATGAAATGAATTTTGGGAAATGATACTTATTTTTGGTATGATGTTTGGTCTGAATTAGGTAGTTTAAAGGACATTGTTGGTGCTCGAGGTGTGATAGATATGGGCATCTCTCTTTATGCGACTCTAGCCGATGCTCTTCATTCGAGGAGGAGACAAAGATATAGGTCCGCCAGCTACCGTCGGATCGACGAACTCCTGCAGCAAGTAGCCGGACGTGAGGGTGATGATGTCCACTTATGGCAGCGAAATGTTGATAATTACTCGGCTGAGTTTAGTAGCTTACATACTTGGAGATGGATCAGGATAAAGCATCAAAATGTTGGGTGGAAGAGTCTTGTTTGGTTCCCTCAAGCTATTCCAAAGTATGCTTTCATCTCTTGGTTAGCATGTTGGGATAGATTATCGGCTATGGATCGAGTCTTAGTTTGGAATCCTACGGTTAATGCAACATGTGTGTTATGTTCTTCTTCTGTAGAATCGAGAGATCACTTGTTCTTTGATTGCTTATTCTCCAAGGATATCTGGTTGAGTATGATTGGTAGGCTTATGGGTGGTTCGCCTCCTGTGCACTGGAATCAGATTTTAAACTACATTAATACAGTTCGCATGGATAGAGATGTGAAGTTTTTGGTTAAATATACTTTACAGACAGTGATTTATGCAGTTTGGACTGAACGAAATAATCGTCGTCATGGACATCTTCCTCAAGCTCAAGTTTTGTTGAAAAAAATGTTGGATAAAGGGGTGAGGAATAAGATCTCTTCTATGAATGATCATGAGATTCTTTGGATGGGAAATGGCTTGCAGATTTGGTTCTCAATGGAGTAGTCACATCAGCTGCTAGTTGAATGATGTGCAAAGTCGCTGCAATATTGTACTCTTTTCTTTCTAAGGTTTTATAAATCCTAATTGGGTTTTCTTTTTTTTTAAGGTTTTAATGAGGTACTCTCTATTATTAGTGCACTATAGAAATTATTCTTTTTATGTCATTTGTTAAAACATTATTGGAACAGTTTTTTTTTTTTTTTTGTTGAAATTCAACATTCAAAAAAAAAAAGAATTTTGGGAATTTGTTAAAACATTATTGGAACAGTTTTTTTTTTTTTTTTGTTGAAATTCAACATTCAAAAAAAAAAAGAATTTTGGGAAATGTGTGGTTGTGAAAGCTTTTAAAATAAATAATTTCGATAATATAGATGAACAATCAAGTCAAAGTACACTTTTTAATTCTCGTTTTTACAATTTTCAGAAGTGAATTCGAAATTTTGAATCCAAAGAAGCGCCATTTTCTCTCTCTCACTGTCTCACAAATCCTTCCAGCTGCTTTATCGTATCCCTAATTTCAAATCTTCTTCATCACTGTTCCTCTGTAAGCTCTGAATCTAACTCGATAAATCTGGGTTTCTCCTCTCAACCGATACCAAGATTCAGGTCAGTAAAATCTCTTCTCTGTCTCTCTGGGAATTTGGAGTTTTCGAATAGTGAGAGATCATCCGATTGATTCTGATTAGGGTTTTGTTTCTGAGTTCTTATCAAGTTGAATCCTATTATCGGAATTGAATTTCTTATGTTCATATGTTAGATGGATTTGAGTTTTACCACAGAAACAGAATCAGAGAAGGATGACTCATCCTTGTGGCTCCAAAATTCTAAACCGTTAGCAGAAATTTTAACAGGTACAAAACCTATTTAGTTCATATCTTATCTTAATTAGTTGCTTCTGCTCAAACACTGACAACTTATCCACAGAGATGAATCAGAATGTTCAAAGAATGCTAAGATTGATCAAAGATGGCAAAACTGACTCAACGGAGAAGCTTCTTTGCTTATATCAGTCTCTCGGTGAAACTTACAACGATTTGAACCAGGAGCTTCTCAAGGGTCTTCTCAACTTCGATTTCAAACTGTCATGTTCAGATCATAACGCTTCTACTCTTGCAGTTCCAATGGGTGAAATGAGCTCCTTTAAGTCTCATGTTTCTCCTTCTCTTGATTTGGATTTGGAGTCAGGAACCTCTTACTCATCTCTGAAGCACCTAAAGGTCTCACCGAGTAGCGAAATGTTACAGAGCTCGAAACTAAATTGTGAGGTTGAGAAGAACCAGTCTGCATTTTTGCTAGCTGAACTTGAAGCTGCAGTGGGAGAATTAGAAGCAAGAAACGTTGACATTGAAACTGAGAAAAGGCATGTGGTGGACTTAGAAAGTAAGCTATCAGATTCTGGTTACAAGATTGAGAATTTAGAAAGCGAGCTCGACGAGATTAAAGAGTGTTTAAGTGTGTCAGAAGCAGAGGTTTCAAAGCTGTGGGAAATGTTGAATGAATGCAAAACCGAGAAAGCAAATCTGCAAACAGATAATGCCGCTGCTGGTGACTTGTTAGATAGCCTAAGAACAGAGCTGAGATCAAGAGAAATCCAGATTGAGCAAATGGAGGAGTATTTGAACCAGGTGTTGTGTCTTAAAGACACTGAGGTTGTATCTGAATCTGAAACCGACAAGACTGTTGTGGAAGAACTAAAAGCTAGAGTTGAAGTGCTGGAGAAACAAGTAGAGTTGCAGAGAATTGTGATAACAGAAAGAGAGGAAGAGAAAAGAGAAGCTATAAGACAGCTCAGTTTCTCTCTTGATCATTACAAGAGCAGATACTTAGAGCTTGTAAGATCATTTTAAGACAAACACAAAAGTGAATGTATGTAACTAACTGAGGCTTGTTCTTATTATCTTATCTTTAAAATATTACATTAAGGTCCTTTTAAAATTTTAGTTTTTAATTTTGCGACTTAAGTTTATTTTTCTACCAATCAAACCCATCTTTTTTGACGCCTCGGTTATAATATTAACCGTCGAAGAATTGTCACTGAGTATAATGGAGAGAGGATCAGCAAAGTTGGTCAGGTTGGGGTTATAATATTAACCGTCGAAGAATTGTCACTGAGTATAATGGAGAGAGGATCAGCAAAGTTGGTCATGTTGGCGCTGATAAGGTGCCAAAACCATGCTCCCGCAGCTGGACCGCCTTTTAGCGCAGAGGCGTAAATGGTATCATATGTTGCTTTGAACACAGCATCTCTCTGTTCTAGTGTGTAGTTTGGTGTGTTTGATGGTTTCCCAAATTCTCCTAGAATTAGAGGTTTATTAAGAATGTTCTGCGAATCTTCGATATGCCCTTCGATCCATTTTCTTAAGAAGTCTAATCGAGCGGTCTCATTAGAGTTTGGAAACCTGCAAAAGCAAAAAGTTTAGTATGGTACTAAAAAGATAAATCAGAAACTCTAAAGACTAAAATGTGAACTTACCATAAGTCAGGATAAGAGTGAATGGATGCAAAATCAATGGCATCAATCTTATGATTAGCAATGAAATCAGTTCCAAGAACATTGGCTGCAACAGGATTAAGAGAAGACTTTCTTTCAGGAGAAGAGTCACCATAGAAACCTTCATGACCAGTAGAGAGGAGATGTTTTGGATCAACTGATTTAACATAAGTAGCCATTTCATTAATCCAAGCCGTAAGGGTTTTTCCACTTGGATCTGCTACGCAATGCGGCTCGTTTATTAGCTCCCAACCCATTATAGCTGGTTCATCTTTGTACGCAATTTTGGTAAATGTATTATGTCTGTTTACTATAGTCTACAAAAAGAGATAAAGATACAATATGTTAGACAAATATACATTTTGTTGCGAATTTTCAATAGATTAAAGAAGATATATATATATATACCTTGATATAATTCATGTAGAACTGTTTAATAAGAGGGTTAGTGTAGAAATCGTCTTCTGATGATACATTTTGGCCTTTGCTTTTAGCCCAATCCACGTATTGTTTTCTCCCTCCGTAGTTAGGATAGTTATTGACAAATGTTATTATCAATTTTATTCCGACTCTTTTTGCTTCGGCTATTGCAAAATCCAAACCCTTTCAACCAAATTTTAAGATAAATCAAACTCCAAACAGATTTTGATAACATGTATAGTGGCTTAAGAACAGCTACTAGGGTATCTATGCAAATAAAATTGTCTACATTTTACTGAAAATTCTCAAATTAAAATAGTAATTTAGATTGAAGATCTCTAAAAGAAAAAGAGTTTTGGAAGAATGATATTATTGAATTTGGTAATAATTAAAGTGAAGATACATATATTTATATACATAATTTAAAGGTAAACATATTTGAGCTAGTGTCCTAATATATAAATGTAAATCTTTATATATTTATTATAAAATATTTTGATATTTAACAATAGAGATTCCTGACAAAAAAAAAAAAAAAAAATTGAGAGAGATCTTTTGTATTTATTTTGATATTTAACAATAGAGATTCCTGACAAAAAAAAAAAAAAAAAATTGAGAGAGATCTTTTGTATTATCTTAGACACTCTATGTAAAGATATTTTTTTTTTTTCATAAATGGTTAATATTATTAATGATAATAATCTTGTGATCATACACAAAGCGTAATCCTAATTTGGTCCCATGCCAAAAAAGTTTAAAAAACATGGAAGAAAAATATTTCACCAAACCAAAAGCACAAATCTTAAAGAAGCACTATGGGAAG
The DNA here is from genome assembly GCA_036630335.1 of Physaria fendleri. Classification (NCBI taxonomy): domain Eukaryota; kingdom Viridiplantae; phylum Streptophyta; class Magnoliopsida; order Brassicales; family Brassicaceae; genus Physaria; species Physaria fendleri. The sequence continues at coordinate 25,203,808 of CM071716.1, read as the reverse complement.
GACCGAAGGAGAAAAAAGAAAAAAACACCAAGTTCCAGATTTATTGTTGGAAACCGTTAAAAGTAAGTCACGAAGAAGCCCTTTCGACGGAGGTCAACAACCCTCATACTCCAAAGCATCAAAGCCNCTTGACTACAAGACTTTGACTTCGTACTTAGCATTCATTGGAACCAAGACCTCACTAACGCCGCTTAACGACTGAGAACCAACAACTAACTTCCAAACACCAAACTAGGAGACTGATGCTTTGAAACGTTGAAACGCTTAGAGAGTGAGTGGACACCACAAAGGATTCTTGTATTCGCTATATATTTACTCCAGAATTTTAGAAGGCAAAAGGTTTTGGTGTCGTCGCCAGAATCACTCTCCGGACCATTATTTTGAACATGTCAATATGTCATTATAATATAAAAAATTATCACTATATTTCACGTTATTCTGTACGTTGTAAATAAAATGGTACTGTGGATTAAAAAGAAATAAAACTGTGTCAGCAGATTTATTGA
>CM071716.1:25189377-25200481 GCA_036630335.1 Physaria fendleri | reverse complement strand
TTTCCTCTGCTGCATTTTATTCCTCTTATTCAGGTTATTCCTTTTACAAACAACCAGTCGCACCCTTAGTTGTATTTTAACTATAAATAAAGTAGTTATTCACAATTTTCTACTCATTCATATTTTAATTTATCATATTTTTTGATATTATAAATACTATAGTTCATCACAATTTTTTTTTTTTCAGATTTAAGATTAGAAAAATATTTGATAACGCAAATAATTCTGCAACTTTTACAATATTTNNNNAAAGTAACAACTCTTCCAGAGCTATCTAGATCATGCTTGCTGAGAGGTTGAACGAGAACAGCTGAGCACTTGAGAAGGCAATTTAAACAGTGCAACAGAATACTTCCCTTGACCAAGTTACCTTCAAACTTGTTTCCTAAACCACCAACCGAAGATCCATCCCAAGACCAAATGAGAGCTTTCTCACAGCCAGCTAGTGGAGCTGGAAGCATCCGCAGACACTGCCCTTTCATCAAGATAACTGACAAAGGCCCAGTGCCCACAGTTGAATACAATACTAGTTTCATCCACTGTGTCATAGATGAATGGGAGGGAGGACCAAAATGAACAGGGCCTGATGGTCCAGGAAGAACAGTCGTAAGTGGAAGAGGAATCATTGACACAACAATATCGTAGTCACGGGAAAACAAACGATCTAGAGTAGCAGGAGATAGAGAAGCCAGACTTTCACAACGGAGAATATCGACTCGATATTGTTTCCTTTTCTTGTTTCCTTTACTGGCATTGGGTCCTTCAACAGAGATTGGCTTCCCATCATTCTGAAGGTTTAGGTTAGAACTGAAGCTCTCAGTCAAGTCAGTAGCATCAACAAGGGACGGCGTAGTGGATGCTGCTTCAACCTCAGTGCTTTCAGGAACACACTCTGTGGAGAAGGGATCCTCTTGAGGGGCTTCTGAAACCATGACACTCTGTGGAGAAGGGATCCTCTTGAGGGGCTTCTGAAACCATGGAAGCCTCACTATTTTGGCTGGTTAAAGAATCTCCCGAATTATCAGGTAAATTAACATCTGGGAGAAGAGTAACAGCCTCATCATTGCTCAAAGTTTTCATGCTTATCGTGTCAACTATTGAATCAGTAGCATCTCCACCAGATATCAAACATTCCAGGACACAACGAAGACTAAAAGCATGATTTGCAAATTCTTGCAGTTCACCCTCAAATTTCGCTCCTTCTAATGTGCTCAAATCCTGGCAAAGATCTGGGATACTAGTATGCCCAAGTTTTCCCGCTTCATAGAGTGTCACAGCATGAGATTTCAATCCTACAACAGCATTACAATAATGCAAAAAAAAAAAAAAAAAATGATCTTTTTGCAGAAATAATTGGTATTCATGGGATTTTAATAAATTATATTAAAACTAGGAAAATTTACCTGGTGACACAGAACCCATCATTAGATACGATGTTATATTAGCATCAACAATGAAAGCAACACGAACATGACTAGAACGTGATCCAGAGATTTCTGTCCCTAAATTATCTCCATGTTGAGCCACCTCACCATCAGCAGACCTGTAGGTAGAGCCTAAACTAGCACGAGATGCATCTTCTTCATCACTGAGGATGGCACGTGGAGACCCAGGCATAATCTTGTCATGAAGTACAGAGGACGGATCAATTACCTTGACAGCCCATCCCAACCGGCAAACAAAAGATGCAGCAGCCTGTAATTGAGTTATGTCAGCTTGCAAAGTGGATGCCAGCACTGCAACTGTTGAGTTCTCGTTTGAAACTACAAAAACTGCATAGAGTAATCTGAAAAATGCAGTTGCAGCTGTTAGAATCCTACATAATCTCAGGGGTAACTAAAACCAAGATACGATAAGCTTCCATGTGGCACAATTGTTCCCTTACTCTTCAATGGGATCTTCGTAAGACTGCTCTCTGTTAGAGATGAAGCCTTCAAGCTTTCTAAAACCAAGATACGATAAGCTTCCATGTGGCACAATTGTTCCCTTACTCTTCAATGGGATCTTCGTAAGACTGCTCTCTGTTAGAGATGAAGCCTTCAAGCTTTGAAACTGAAACATGAATGCAAAGGACATGCATCTAAGTGAAAATCTTAGTTTCCTAACAGAAAATATGACTCTAAGAACAGCTATCTAGGAGGTTCACTGCCTCTGTTCCAAGTAAACTAAAGTGGTGTGAAATAGTATTTGCAATCAATGAGAAGTATTTAGTCAAATGAAAAGCAGATTATGAATCTGTTCTTGAAACCACGTGATAATGACATGTGATAATATGCCATAGCAAAAATTAAAAAAATTTCCACCCTTGAAGTACATTGTAAGTAAAAATGGAAAAAATGAAGTGATAAGAAACTACTGCAGAACATAAATTTACCTTTAAAGCGGTCAGTAAAAATGGAAAAAATGAAGTGATAAGAAACTACTGCAGAACATAAATTTACCTTTAAAGCGGTCGTCCTGATAGACTGGGACATCAAAATATACCAATCCCCTCTGGTACAAACCTTTTATGACTTCTGGATCAAATAGGATATATGCATTAGCTTCCTCCTTGCAGATTTTATCTATTGTCGCCATCTCATCTTCCGATAGTTTCTATGCAAAGAACAAAGACATATAATATGTTATCAGACAAGGAACAAACAGGATAGTGACGCGGTCGTTCACTAAGTAAAATTAGTTTGAAAAATAGGAACAGAAGAAATTAAAAGTTAAAGAGGAGCTTATATAATACCTTAAACTCTTCTATGGTGAAGTTTACAAGGCAAACACCCCACCAAGGGTCAATAGGGAAATCCACAGGTTGAGTAGGTAAAAAGTCTTTTGCAATTGATTTGTTCAGCTTCCACATTATTTTCTGGAAAGCTCAAGACATGTATGAAAAGCATAAGACATAATAGACGTTGAATTAATCCGCGTATAGGCTAAAGTTTAATGATACACTATGATGCTATAAACTATCATCAAATTACAGTGCCAGAAAAAAGAAAACAATATATACTCTATCTAAAATTTTGTAAATGTTGAATTTACATATTTTACCCAGATAAATGAAGATTATTCAGTCAGAAGTCAAAGCAAAAAGAAATTTTGCAGAATGTAATTTGCATGACATGCTAGTCACATAAATCAGTATATAGTCTAGACTCTAGACGAGAAAGTACCAAGAATCAAACCAGTGAAAAAGGATACTTCTAGATAAAAGTAAACTATAAATATGTGTATAGGGAATTCTACATGGAAACAAATGTTAATTTCTGAAGAAATCTAAAGGCTTCTAGGTTTTGACCAAGGGATTTGTAGTATCATATACCAAAATGTAACCGGTAACAGAGCCGGTGCAGGCAGAAAGCTTAAAGAAAAACTAACCTCCTATGCCATTCATCTTTAGATCCAAGAATAGATTGGAGTCGTTTTGGCAGGTTTTCCCATGGGCATTCTTCCCGTACACCTTTCACTATTAACTGGTCCTCAATGGCAAGTGGAGTGTGCTGCATCTTCTCCAAACTTTGGTATCTTTCCCAATGATCTTGACGTAAAGAAAAGTTCAGCATAAATAGTTAGAATAATATAGAGGAGCTTTGAATCGAAGAAACAAAGCAGAATCATCATCAAACAGAAATACTAAAAACCAAGTTGTTCCACCGACAATATCCCAAAATCCTCTATCAATTCCCTATCTTAATCGGTTGGGCAATGCTAGATACGAAACACAAATGCAGTTTAATTTATATGCATGACAGCTCGAAGAAAATCGGTTGGGCAATGCTAGATACGAAACACAAATGCAGTTTAATTTATATGCATGACAGCTCGAAGAACATAGGCGAGTAAAATGGAGCGATCTCGCGCTTTTGATCCGTAAGAATTTTAAAGATGAAGTTAAGAAGGTAAAAATGAAATTGGCGATCGGAGATCAGAGGTTTGTTACCTGACCACACCGGCGATGGAGAGAAACTAGAGATTCCTTGGCCGGAGAAGGAATCTCATGAGATCTGAAGTAGCGACTGCAAAACAAATGCAACGACTACTGCTTCATGATCATGAGATCTGAAGTAGCGACTGCAAAACAAATGCAACGACTACTGCTCAATGAAAGCCCTGGGCCGATGTTGCTGAAGTGTGGGCCTTAAAGTTGATATGTAGGCCCCAATATCATTACACTATTTTTTTATTCTTTTTGTGTTCAAATCATCACATGTGTGACGTATTCGTTAGGCTTGATTTAGGCTTAATATTTTTTTATTCTTTTTGTGTTCAAATCATCACATGTGTGACGTATTCGTTAGGCTTGATTTAGGCTTAATCAGGTTCGACTGGTTGGGGTTGCGCTACATATGTATAAATATGTATATATAAAAAAGTCAAATAAATGCTTAATTTACGAAAAAATTTAATCATAGTGCATAACTTTTGCGAAATTATTTTTAATCATAAATTTAATAAAGAATCTAATTAAATCACAAACTTTTAAAATTTTTGTCAAATTAGGCACGTCGTCGTTATGAAAACGGTGTTGCTTGACTCTTTTAACTGCTGACGTGACAACGATGACATGGACGATATCGCTCACGTGGACCAATTATATACCGCATACGTGGAAGACACTGTCACGTCATATAATAGCTTAATTAAATAAAAGGTATAAGAATTGTAACATCAATAAGAGCAAAATAACAAGGGCAAAGTTTAATAACTTTTGAAATAGCATCAGCACACATATTGCCTTCTCTAGAGCTGTAACCAAAGGACCAATTCTTATCTCTTGAGAATTTAGCAACGTCATGTAGGTATGGTGAGAGACTTGGCCATGATCTTGGTTCTCTTATCCCATTAATGAGACTTCTTGAATCTGTTTCAAAGAAAACATTTGCAACCTGCAAATTGTTAAGACAAAACATAGCCCAACTAAGAGCTGTGGCCTCAGCATCTAATACACTCTGTAGTTTCGGAAAACATTTGGCTCCCAACCATTTAACTCTGCCCCTTGAGTCTCTAAGTATCCATCCTACTCCACAAGTTCCTGATGAATCTGTCCATGATGCATCGATGTTACATTTGAAAGTACCTATGTGAGGAGGAGTCCATTTCTTGCTTCTTGTGGTCGTCTGTTTAGGATCAGGTGGACGAGGCTGATGATTGGATTCCCATTCCTTGGCATCATTTAGTGCAAGAGTGCATAGGACTTGCGGGTCAATCTCAATGTTTGAGTAGACAAAATGCGGGTCAATCTCAATGTTTGAGTAGACAAAATCATTTCGGGACTTCCACAAGCGCCACAATATCCAAGGCCACATATTGAGACGGGTTTGTATTTCTGGACAAGTGCTGGGCTGCTGGAAAAGGAGAGCTGCCATATTGGAGGTTAATGATGTAGTGTTTTGCCATTCTAAATTCAATGAAGAGGGAGTGGAGGTCCATATCAAGCGAGCATATGGACAGTTGAATAAGATATGATTAGCCGACTCCTCTTCTGCTCCGCATCTCCCACACTCTCTGTTTCTCTGCATTTTCTTACTAGCCATGTTTCTTCCCGTGGCTAAGTTGTTGTTCATTGCCCTCCAAAGAAAATTTCTAATCTTTGGCGATGTCCTAGCTGACCAAATAGCTTCATAAATAGGTTCTGTTGTAGGTCCTTGTGCTTGTACCCATGGCTGACCTGGTTTGATCCTCTCTTGCCAAACCTTATATCCTGAGCTTACAGTATAGTTTCCACGAGGAGTGTATGTCCATCTGTAGGGTATAGAGGCCATCGACATTGTGGGCTTAATAGCAAGAATCTTTGGGATATCTTGAGAATCAAAAGTTTCAGCCAGCATCCCTAAATTCCATTGATCTGAGCTACCATCAATTAGATCAGAGATCCTCACAGAAGCTGGATTAATATCTGATTTTAGGACTGGAGGTCTTGGCGGCTGATCACAGATCCAATGGTCTTTGGGTATGTTGATGTTTTTGCCATCCCCAAGTAGTTTTTGAAGTCCTTCCTTCATTAAAGGTAGAGCTGCGAATATACTCCTCCAAGCGAAAGACGGTCTAGAGCCTAGTTTGGCGTGAATGGGATCTGTGCGTGGGAAGTACCTTGCCTTATAAACCCGGCTCAGAAGCGTATGTGGCTTTGTGCTCATTCTCCATAGCTGTTTACCTAACAATGCAAGGTTGAAGCCTTCAAAGTCTTTAAATCCAATTCCTCCTTTCCTTTTGCTTCTCGTGAGACTTTGCCAATTTTGCCAATGTATACCCTTGCCTCTTTTACCGTCTCTCCACCAGAAGCTATTGAGGATTTTGGTGAAATTTTTGATCTGAGTCTTAGGGAGCAAAAAACAGCTCATTGTATAGGTGGGCAAAGCCATAGCAACAGCTTTAATTAGAATTTCCTTTCCTCCCTGAGATAAGTGGCTATACTTCCATGAGTTAACTTTGCTTTTGAGCTTTTCTTGGAGGAAGTTAAGGGTATCCAGCTTGGAGCCAATAAAAGCTTCAGGAAGCCCTAAGTACAGCCCTTTTCCACCTAAGTTAGCAATTCCAGAGACTCTAGAGGTTTCATCTTTCAGATTCTGTGGTACGTGGCTGCCAAATAGGAGGGAGGATTTCGATAAATTGACAAGCTGGCCTGACATGTTTCTATAGTCTTGAAGCAATTGCATTACATAGGAAACCTCCTGAGCATTAGCATTACAATAGAAGATGGCATCATCTGCGAAAAGTAGGTGAGATATAGAGGGTGCCTGGGGAGCTGCTTTTATTCCTGTTATCATTCCTCGATCTTCAGCCTTTTTGAAAGAGTTAGCAAGAGCTTCAGCACAAATGATGAATAAAAAAGGCGAGAGTGGATCTCCCTGCCGGATTCCTCTTGTGGGACTGATATGGCCATAAGGCTTGCCATTTATAAGAATCTTGTAGCTAACTGAGGAAATAAATAGCATTATCCTGTTAATCCACAAAGGATGAAACCCGAGTTGTAGCATTACTTGTTCGATGAAGGGCCATTCGAGACGGTCGAATGCCTTAGCCATGTCGGTTTTTATAGCTACTTGTTCCTTTGATGGCACAGATCCTGTCTTTAGGGCATGGGAAATCTCATGAGCTATCAGTATATTATCTGATATTAATCTCTCCTTCACAAATGCTGCCTGTTGCTCAGAGATGATCAATGGTAAAACTTCCTTTAGCCTGGTTGATAATATCTTAGATAGCATTTTGTAGGCGAAATTACATAGACTGATAGGTCTATATTGAGTAATTGATGTCGCCGGCTTGACCTTAGGAATTAGACAAATATAAGTCTCGTTCAGTCGGTAGTCTAACTCTCCTGTCTCAAAGAAATGGGTGATCATCTGGTATAGAGAAGCCTTAACTACTGACCAATGTTGTTGATAGAAGGTTCCGGTAAAACCATCAGGCCCTGGTGTTTTTTCCGAACCTAAATCAAACACAGCATTCTTGATTTCAACTTCTTGGATAGGTTTCATCAGAAAGTCATTCTGATCTTGAGTAACTTTTGCTGGAAGCTGTCGCAAGAGCTGGGAGGATCTGATCGTATCCATATTGGGATGATCTGAGGTAAACAGCTTGGAAAAGTATTTCTCTGCTATGCGGTCCAGATCCTTATAACTATAGAAGGGGTGTCCTGTTTCCTCATCAATTAAGGAATGGATTCTATTCTTGGTTCTCCTTTGCTTGGTGGCAGCGTGGAAAAACTTTGTATTTCTGTCCCCTTCTTTTAACCAGGTAACTCTACTCTTGATTCTCCAATATGTCTCATTGTCCCTGTATGCTTGTTGAAGCTGAGAATTCAAGGATTCATACTCTTGGACGTTGTACGATGTTTGATGAGTAAGCTGATCAAGTTTTCTCTTTAGAGTGTCTATCATATCCTTGTGATATGGTCTGTTTGTTCTCTTCCATAGGGCAACTCTTTTCCTGCAGTTAATGAGATTGTCCATTAAAACCAGGGAGATGTCGCAACTCTTTTCCTGCAGTTAATGAGATTGTCCATTAAAACCAGGGAGATGTCTTGATTCTGGGAATTATCTAACATCCACTCTTCCTGCACAACAGACTTGAAATTTTCCTTTTGTATCCATCTTGGATCATATCTAAATAAGCCAAAGGGCTGTCGACCCTCCCCATCCAAACTGAAGAAGATGGGGCTAAAGGGCTAGTCGACCCTCCCCATCCAAACTGAAGAAGATGGGGCTATGGTCAGAGCCGATCCTTGGTAAATAGATTGATTTGCTTTTCGGAAATTCAAGTTGGAAGCTGATATTAGCTATAACCCTGTCTCCTTGGTAAATAGATTGATTTGCTTTTCGGAAATTCAAGTTGGAAGCTGATATTAGCTATAACCCTGTCCAGCTTACAATGTACCTGATGTCCTCTCCTATTACCATGCCAAGAGAAAGGGTTTCCTTGATAGTCTAATTCAAAGAGACCAGCAGCTTTGATGAAGTTATTGAAATCAGAACATGAAGCTTTTGATCTGTCCAATCCTCCAATCTTTTCTGAGGTTGATAGTATTTCATTGAAGTCCCCAGCAATCAGCCAAGAGTCCTGTCTTTGCAATCCTAATCTGGTAAGAGATTCCCAAACCTCTGCGCGCTTACTTCTGTCTGGCTCCCCATAGAACCCAGTAACAAAGAGATTTTTGCCTTGCCATGTAACTGAGGTGTCTATAAACCTTGGGGAGGAGCTGATAAGTCGAATCTGGATTTCTTCTTTCCACAGAAGGGCCAATCCGCCACTTAAGCCTTGTGGTTCAACAGTTATCAAATCAAAAAAACCTAATTCTTCACAGATACATTCTAGCAAAAAAACCTAATTCTTCACAGATACATTCTAGTTTTCCTCTAGAGTTCTTGGTCTCACTGAGAAACAATACCTGAGGATTGTACTGACCACATACATCCTTTAGGTGTCGAATTGTCTGGTTGCTTCTCACCCCTTGGCAATTCCAAACGATTGTCTTCATAGGGATCTGTGTGGTTTATGGTTGACCACCAACCTTTGAGCTAACGGGGTAGAGATCTCAGAGTTTAGACGTCGTGCAAGAGGCCTGTGAATAGACTGTTCTGAGTTCCTGGGAATGGAAGAGTCTGCTGTTTGCTGCTCAGAGAATTCATTAGAATGTTGAAGCTTAGTTCTTTTTCTGGCCTGATTTTGATGAGCTGCGGATCTTCTTCTTCTTTTTGTAGCAGACCTGTTATCATCCAAAGTTGGTGAATACTCATCACCTGAAGGCGTTCCAACAATCTTCCCTGAAGCTAGGACTCTTCTGTTATCATCCAAAGTTGGTGAATACTCATCACCTGAAGGCGTTCCAACAATCTTCCCTGAAGCTAGGACTCTTGAGGCAGATAGATTGAAATCCTGATCACTGTTGAATTCCACCTTCTTCCCAGAAGATAAATTTTTTCCTTGACTTGAGGAATGAGAATTCTTCAGGTTAGAAGATTTGGAGGAAGAACCTGGTCCTGTTGTCTCTGGTCTTGTAACTTTTAAACCAGAGGTTAAGGTCTTAATTGGTTATGTAGAATCTTCCCCTTGGGTATCTTCTTTCTCATGGATATAAATACCAGCTTGTATCTTATCCTGATCATAATTATGGAAGTCTGGATCCACGGGATAAGTCTGCTCACTATTTCTAGAAGCTGCTGTCTTTGTTCTCCATTCCAACCTTTCCACCTGTTTTCCTTTGGCTTTAGCAGAGTACCGGGATTTAGATGATTGTCCTGCTGCAGATGAAGCTTTTGCTGAAGATTGTTTGGTTGTTCTTGTGGCTTTTCCCTTGCTTTGTCCCAGAGGAGCTGGAACCGCATTTACAGGAATGGCATCTTGTACCGGAGGTTTAGGAAGGGCTGGAGGTTGGTTATAGAAAGGGCAGTGGAACTGGTCATGAGACAGTCTTTTGCATTGATAGCAACACTTCTTCAGCTTATCATAGTCTAATTTGACTTCCACTTCTAGTCCTCCTTTTAGTCTGATCAATCTTTTAAAGACTATGGGCTCATCAGTTGGGACCCAAACTCGAGCTCGAACATACTCTTTGGAGTTAGAGGATTTACAATGGAGTACAACATTGACGACATGCCCTACTTTTTCTGCAATGCGTCTGACTATGTTATCTGAGACATGGTCAACAGGGATACCTCTGATTTTGATCCAGGTGAGCATTCGTTTAAGATAAATAGGTTCAGGAGCTGCAGTCCAAGGTTCCCCAGCTACCAGCCATCCGTTAACGTGCCATGCCAGGTGAGCATTCGTTTAAGATAAATAGGTTCAGGAGCTGCAGTCCAAGGTTCCCCAGCTACCAGCCATCCGTTAACGTGCCATGGGGATTTATTCATGGCCACTTCAATTAGTTCTGGATTCTTGAATAGAAACTGAACCTGATGTTCTCCAATGACTCTTGGCTCTACTTGACCCTCAAGACCCCATATTCCAGGAATAGCTGAACATATTCCAGCTGGCGTGATAGCTCTTGTGTTCAAAATTCTTACGATGATGCTGGATTCAAGTTCAGCTATGGCTTCTAAGTTCTCAGAATCTGGGATGTCTATGATATCATCTGGATTGGGAACTTCTGCATCTTTTAAGTGTCTGAGAAGGTCTTCATCTTTTCTTTTATTCTGCTTGTAAGCCATTAGATACTGTCGTTGGCTTAATCTGGAAACAAAAGTCCAAGTCCCAATAGATCTAGGACTGGAAGCGAAATCTACTATACCAGAGCTCAAAGCTTCCGCTTAAAAAGGAAAAGCGGATACCAAGCGTCTAGTATCTAGATGAAACATATTGAAAGGTCCTTACTAATATTTTAATATAAATTTTACATCAAATATTGTTAAGAACTTTGTTAAAGGATCTTAATTTTTTCTTTTGTTAAAGGATCTTAATTTTTTCTTCCTCCATTGGAGAAACTTCATATAGGTTCTTAAAAAAGAATAATTGTTATTTTACAGAAAAAATATATTTGTATTAACAACGTTCAAAATAAACAAAATACATGTCAAGTACTTTAAGAACAAATACTGCTTTATAGGCAATAAAGTATTTCAATACAAACCTTTCCCATAAGCCATTGAACTTGAAAGAACGTGATGGATCT
>CM071716.1:25124978-25147355 GCA_036630335.1 Physaria fendleri | reverse complement strand
TTTTTTGTTTTACTTATGTTTTGATTTTATTTTACTTATGATTTACTTATGTTTTGCTTTCATTTTGATTTTATTTTACTTTCACTTTCTTTTTGTTTTACTTATTTTTTGTTTTCGTTTTGCTTTTGTTTTACTTATAAAAACCTCATAATAATAAATAGATGAAAATTAGATAAGTAATTAAAATACTTTTACTGAATATATCTTATATAATATTTGGAAAGTACCTACTTGAAAGTAATTTTATATTTACGTGGTGTATTACATGATTTTGTCATTACCTTTAAAAATCAAATTGTAATAATTAATAATAAGTTAAAAAAGAAACTACTTGATTTATTTTGTATTTTGTAATGGTAATTTGCTGGTTTAGAACTTATTTTGAGAGACGATCATTGTATGACCTGTTGAGTTGAAAATCTATCAGATATAATGAAAGGTTTGTAAGTTATTATTTATTCACAGTTCCATGTCTAATAATCATAATGGAATCTGTCTAATAAGTTATTGAAGTTCTGGATCTTTGACCATACGAGAGAAGACTTGTTGGTTAAACACCCAAACGTTTCACTCATCAGTACTTGGACTTAGATCAAGATGGTGACCTTGAGACCGCTCTTCCACCATGACGCCTGCAAGATGAGAGAACCGCAAGGAATATCACGTGGTTTGGATCCATTCCAGAGCGATGAAACTCGGAGTAAATTTTTTAAAGCAATATCCCCTTTGCCATGAAAACCATACCCGGCCATGAGTGTGCCCCATGAAACAACATCTTTCCATGAAATCGAATGGAAACACCTCTGTGCGGCTTCTAAGTAGCCACATTTTGAATACATATCAACCAGAGCCGTATCAACCAAGGAACATGGCCTGATGAAGCTTCTGATTACAATACAGTGAATCAGTTTGCCCTGTGCAGCCCAGGACTTCACCAGCTGATAAAGGCTTTAGACTGAGGGATCAAAACATTGAAGCCTTGCTTCTCTAAATCAGGCTTCAATCAAAATGTAGAGGATGCAGAGAACTGTAATTGATAGCTATTTCACTTTATAGGTTTTGATTCGATTTTGATTCTGACTATCCAATCTTCTTGGTCCTGATAATTTTGAAATATCCTGTTTGTTTTGTTTATGTCAACGCAGAATTGAAGCTTTTAGAGATTTCAATTCAATGGTGAGCCAAGGAATGGTATCTCTCACAAAGTCTCTATGCAGTATGACTCCGAGAATGGGCTCGTCTCAAGAATCCGAACTTAAACCTATTTGTTATAACAAGGAAGTGGTTAATTCAGACTAAATTCATGGATTCCATCTTTGATTTGATGACTGGTTTACTATTACTTTTACTGAATATTTCTAAATAAGTCACCGACTACAAGTTGTTTAACGTTAGTTGTTTATTATTACTTTTACTGAATATTTCTAAATAAGTCACCGACTACAAGTTGTTTAACGTTAGTTGTTTATCGACTATACAAATTCAAATTCTAGTATTGTGACTATACAAATTCAAAGTCACGACTTGCAAGAGGTGTCTGAAGGCATCAACATATATTATTCTCTAACGATCTCGTTCTCTCTCTGAGAGAGAAAAGAAAAAAAAAAACATTTTTTGGGGATTATGGAATTTGATCCAAATATTAACAGAGATAAATAGTTGTGTCCCCTTTTGAAAACTATATTAATACTTAATTTGAACAAAATCAATCTAAACAATGTTTAACTTGAATCAAAGAACTGTTATTAATCCAGCGAATTATCCAATTTTAGATTTAAAAACGATTTAATTTGATTGACAAAAAAAACCACGGAGAAGAAATAAAGGCTTCATGGAGAACAATCGAATTTCAGGAGAATACTGGCAGCAGAGACACGGAAAAAACCCGAAATTAATCGAGTAGGGTCATAAGCTGCAAAGCGGATCCCTAATTTTAATATATGCACATCAAATTATTAGACAGATTCCCCAATTAATTTTCATAGGGATGTCCCAGTACTTGTGCAATCTTCAATAGCCATTGAATCTCAAATTATAAACGAAATAATCAGACACAAACCAAAAAAGAAACAGAAACTAAACACGTCGGAAAAAAACTGAAACGGCGGAAGAAACAGAGAAATCAAAGTCCTCGTTGTACTTTACAAGAGCTCTCTCATACAGAGCTTATATATGTAAACTCACCCAGTATGTTCCTTTCTTCATCTCGAATATTGTTCTTGACACAACCGCCATTATAGTTGACATATACTTCAATGCATTTAGTCCATGTGATTTGTCATTTTCCTCCACCAGTCTCCTTATACACTGTCCCAAAAATAAGGTTCAAGTATTAAGAATCATGTGTTAGCCTAGCCCCCTGGGGACACATATGCGCGTTTATTTTAAGTTTCCGATGTGAGATTCTAACGAGTACTTGTACCTGAGCGAAGCGGAACCAGTAAGGAATGATGGCAACAGCAAGGTAGAGTTCTTTGTATAAGTCACTATCATAGCATGAATGTGTTCTTTTCTTGAAATCTCCACCCCATCCATAGTAACAAACATAAAACAACAAGCTTCTGAATGTTTGAACCTGAGAAACCGAAACCGAATTAATGATATGTGAGGAAGAAAACATAATGAGCTAAACCAATCAAACCCGTTACCTGACTTGTTAATTGATCTGCAAGGAAGAAGTCCGGGAGAATAACCTAGCAAATGAAAGAATATCTTACATCAGATAAATAAAATAGAATCTTGAATAGTATTTAAGGGATATGAGTCTATCCACTCATGTACGTTACCTTGTATAGAGGGCTTAAAAGACAACGAAAGAAACATCCAATGAAGAAATATCGACTTGATCGGTATAGTATATTGAATGGACAAAACAGAGCCAATGTCAAGCACTGCAATCATAAGTCAAAAAGTTACATAACTAACAATATAGATGTATTGTTGAATGTAAACATCAATGGTTTGATTTAAAGAACTTACGAGGAGAAGACCTAAAGGAACAAGCTCAGTGATAACACTGAAACTTTTGGTTCTTGGATCCATTTCCATGTCGAGATTTGAAATGACTCCTGCAAATGTTAAAACTGCTAGACCACAGCCCACTAGAAGAACTTCTCTGTAACTAATATCTTCGCCTTTCTCAAATCCGAAAATAAATGGGTAATTCACACGGTATCGACGCCAAAAAAATACGTCTGCTGCATACATAAACAAATGAACCGCAACAAATGCGAACAAGCTGCAGACAAAAGTGTTTAAAAACCGAATAAGTTTTACGGAAATCCAACTCAAAACTAATTGGCAATAAATTGTTCTAGGTACTATATATAACGGACCTGTAAAGAGGGAAAATGTTCTCCATGTACTGATGCCGCCCCTCACTTTTTGTTATACCTCTAATATGTATAAGAACTGTTATTGCAATGGCAAGAGCAACAGCGCAACCCGAAAAGAAGCCTGACCTCTAATATGTATAAGAACTGTTATTGCAATGGCAAGAGCAACAGCGCAACCCGAAAAGAAGCCTGTTAAGATGAAGATGAGGTTTTAGTTCAGTCTTTTCGTGTTGTAGTCATTAAACAAAGCTTAACCAGATGAACTTAGTACCAAGGAAGTATGTGACTCTATGTTTTTCTCTCTTAGTTTTATGTCTTAAACATTTCATTCCTTCTCTGTGATTTCCATTAGCAAAATGCTTAATAAATGTTGCTTCTACTCTTGCCATAAGCCTTGAGACCTGAAATGGTAGAAGATGAGTTTGTTTTTGAACCAAGATGATGTGAAATATGCTTTTTTTAAATATAACCTCATCACTGCTTCCTAAATAGGAATGATCCACTGTATGTAGATACGGCTTTGATGTATTCCTTGAAGTTGTCTGCAAAAACATAACATAGATTTCATTGCAAGAACATGATGATTCAGACAAGACAATATGTTTCATTAGAAGATTTACAAACCTTGTCATACTTCTTCAGTATCTTTGAGAAGGCTAGCTGATTCAAGAAGCTGCAAAGAGTTACAAACCTTGTCATACTTCTTCAGTATCTTTGAGAAGGCTAGCTGATTCAAGAAGCTGCAAAGAGAGAAGATGAGAAACAGACCTTTTTTAAGAAGGATCTTTATGATAATTTTTGCTTACCAATAACTCTTTAGAACCCTAAGTTTCTGATAGAACTCGATAAAAGCGCGGTTCATAAGCTCCTCAGCTTTCCTAAGCTCAGGTTTGCTGAAGGTTTGTTCACTAGGGAGACCAAGGATCATCGCTTTAAGAGTTGTTAATGGAGTCTCAGGTTCAATTTTGAGCTTTACATTATCCAACATCTCAACTGGAGCAGGTTTAAAGGCTTTCTTATCCTCTGTACCTTCCATTTGTTTTATCACATCCATTGGTGAAGCAGCTACAATAACAAAACTTTTATCAGACGTTAGGTTTTTTAAGTTATTACTTAAGACACAAGGAACAAGAGGTTAAACCTGGAGCTCTCACTGTAGCATGAGGAGAAGAAGGAGCACTTGTAAGATCAGGAGGAAGATGAACATGAGGATTCTCAACTTTAACTCTAAGAGCAATCAAAACATTTAATTGTCTGCTTAATTCATCAGCTTCTTCCATAACACTCTCAACTTTTTGTCTATAAAATCTCAAAACTTTATTGAATTCACCATCAAGTCTTCTGAAAAACTGAACCTCCATATCTCCTTTTTATGCATCTACAAGTCTAAACATGCACTATGTATCAACCTAATTTCATTCAAATACAAATTCAAATGACAAAATTAGAGTTAAGTATTCGTTTTTGGATATCAAGACTATTTTAAGGTTCTTGTAACCACAAGTGTGAGTAGCAAGTCTCTTTGCAAACCCTAGACAATAATCAAACTTAGACTCTCAAGTTCCTTGTTACTTGGAAGGTTAGTAAAATGATTTGACCATGAAGATCATATGGTTGATTTTAAAATCTGACTGTATTTTGGAAACAGCTAAGTTTATGTACAGATTTGATCAAACCTTTAAAAACCATAAAAACAAAGGGAAAATGATTGTTACTAATACAGTAGAGTTTAACTTAGAATCCAGGTATATAAAAGTAACCTGGCAAAGTAAACAACCACATATTCATATTATGTTTCTCTCTACTATTACAAACTGGATAACATGAAAAAGCACAAAAAAATGCCTGTTAAAAGCTTCAGATCACACGAAGCTCTGTGAGAAAAGCAGCACATAGATCCAAGAACAGAAACTGAGGACCATTAATTCTCTGGATATCCAGCAAGTACTTCTCTTCTCGGGCTTTGTATAGCTGTTTCAAAATCAAAATATGAACTCAGAAAAGTGTAATATGTTGTAGTGACCAATCTTCTTCCAACATACATTGAGTTCTTGAAGAGCTTTCAAAACTTCATTCATAATTTCACGAGGATGCGCATGTGACTGTTCAAAATACCATGATAACAGATATGTGACTGTGTGTTACATTCTCACGGGGTTAGGGTGAGGAAAAAAATAAAGATTCAGCAAACAAACCTGAAGTCCAAGAGCCCATTTTCGTTCAACTGGGACTTGCGATCTTGCTCCCAACCCGTAGTGATCCACATGTGCAGGAACCCAGTTGCCTCTAGGTGAAGCAGCCGCTTCAGGTGTGCGCAAAGGATTGGAACTAGTGCCCTATATGAGTAAAAAAGAAAAGGTGAAAATGTCTGTAGAAAACCAAAGGGAGACCTTGAGTTTGACCAGCTCACTCTATCATGGCATAAAAGAAAAACACATACCGTTGTCTCCTGAAACTCGGATTCAAGATAGCCACTTGGAACACGGAACCGGTTATCCAACAACAGGTAATATGTAACAGTAGCCTGTAAAAAGTAACAAGTGACATTTCAATCACTATTGAAACTAGCTTAGGGGATAAAAAGTATTACAGATAGAAACTACAACATTTCAATCACTATTGAAACTAGCTTAGGGGATAAAAAGTATTACAGATAGAAACTACATACATCGTTTTGTATTCTGTTGCGAAGAGATTCCATAACCTGGCTTCTGTCAAATCCTATGTTAACCACTTCTTGAATGGTCTCCTCATTGATCTGGATAATATACGAGAAGTTATTACTATCATACCGCAAGTGAACATTAATTTTCAAATAGCACTTGAAACCAACCTTTTTAGCTTGCTCTACTGTATCAGGTGGGGAAACAGCAAGATAACGAGGAAGATGAGTCTGGAACCAACGGTGTTGACGGATCTCAGGAATTGTGATTCGTTTCACTGGGTCAACAATAAGCATCCTTGGGATCAAGTCTCTAGCATCAGCTGATAAATGACTTGGAAGAGTGTAAATCCCACCCTGAAAAGGACAAAATAAAACTTGGTTAGTTACTTTACATACATATGAACCCAATTGAGAAGAGTCTCTGAGATGAATCAAAGTATAATATACATTACCTTTATTTTCTTGAAAAGGTTGGGAATGTTTTCATCATCAAATGGAAGAGTACCACATAACAGAGCATACAATATCACTCCGCAACTCCATACATCTACTTCTGGTCCAGCATATAATTTACCTGATATAACCTACAACAAGTAGCAAGAGGTGATGATCCGTTGAACTTTAATGTTTCACACTGATAATCATAATCAAATAAAAGCAAAACAAGACATAGGTATAAGAAAATCAGTAACTTTAGTGAATACCTCAGGAGCAGCGTAGTTGGGGCTTCCACAGCTCGTCTTTAGAAAATGACCATCTCTCATGACATTACTCAGCCCAAAATCTGCAATCTTAATGTTGCACCTCGAATCCAACAGTAAATTCTCAGGCTTCAGATCTCTGTGGACAACCATATTTCGGTGGCAATACTCAACACCAGATATTATCTGTTACGATATAAGTCAAACGCTAACAACACTATAACTCAAAAAAACGAAATGATAAGCTACAAACACGCAGGTCGTGGTAAGAGAAAATAAACCTGCTGGAAAAAGTTACGCCCCTCATCCTCTTGTAATCTACCTTTCTCTACAATATAATCAAAGAGCTCTCCGGACTTGACATACTCCATGACAACATAAATGTCACTTGGAGTCTCAATTATCTCATATTGCCGAATTATATGAGGATGCATAAACAATCTGAGAATCTTGATCTCCCTTCTAACTGTACATAAAAAATGCTCATACATTGAGATAAAAAGGAACAGAAAGACGACAGAGCTAACATACTGACAAAACCAATAGCATA
Organism: Physaria fendleri; assembly: GCA_036630335.1. Lineage (NCBI taxonomy): Eukaryota > Viridiplantae > Streptophyta > Magnoliopsida > Brassicales > Brassicaceae > Physaria > Physaria fendleri. The sequence continues at coordinate 25,140,104 of CM071716.1, read as the reverse complement.
CTGACATCAACATGACATAGCTAATTCCTCAAACTAGTTACTGATAAGTAAATCCAAGGCACATATACATAATCATGCACAAGATTTTGCGGCGAAAGATATTTAAACTACAGAGATCAATAAGCAGAAACATTTGATTGTCAAAGCCAATCCATTGTTGATCTATAAACTTCTCAAGCAAGAACCTTACAACGCATAAGTATGTACCTTTTTCTTCCATTTCCATGTTCTTTATCTTACGGCGATTAAGGATTTTGATAGCCTTACGGCGATTAAGGATTTTGATAGCAACTTTGTGCCCTGTGACAAGATGCTCAGCTATTTTCACCTTCCCAAAAGATCCAATTCCAAGAGTTTTACCAAGCTTGTAATTAGGTAAAATCGATTCCACTCCATTATTGCCAAATCTATTTGCTGAATGATCCATTTCCTGTCACAAACCAACATAAAAGACCATCAACAAGCCATCTTAGCAACTTCTCTAAACAAGCACATCAGGTAAAATCAAATTGCTTCGAATCAAAACCATTGTTCAACTCAATTTCATTCTCATCCAATGTGGAATTGGTTTGAATCTGAAAAATACACCGACATAAATACTTTGTAATGATGGTTTTACTCCTAAAACCAAAGCCATTGAAGTAGTAATCAATCGCACACAAATCACAGACTTACAAGAACAACACAACTCAAAGGAAAAAATCTCAGATTTTTCCAAAATTAACAAAAACATTGAGTTTCTAAGACGAAACCTACAAACTTGACAAGAAGAAAAAGTCAATTTACCGGAAAATAAATCCCTTATGTCAATCCGTCTTCAAAAGCAGATCCCAAAATCAAAAACCCAAATGGAATTGTTTAAATCAAAGAGCGAAGAAGCAATAGAGAAACAAGGAGAATCTAATTGAGAGAGAGGAATCGTGGAGCTCTATGTAAAAAAAACAAAGGTAACGTACGGTGTAATCTGAAGAAATTATTGGGAACTCAGATTCCAACTAGTTTTGTGACGTAGAGCTGAGTCAGGTCCTGAAAGTCTTCATTCTGATCTGAGAGTTAAATTTTGTAATGACGAATCAAGCAAACCACAAATTAGGGCCTTTTCTGGGTTTTTTTTTTTCTGTTCTTTTCAAAACTAGTTTTGTAGGTTTCTAAATTTTTAATAATAATCATCCTGCAATATTAAATTCAATTGTCGTACATAAAAATTATTTTAAACGAACATATCCTCATACTAATCTCATCATAAGTCTTGATTTTTATTCGAATGAGTTAACTAAACTCAAAAAATAAAAGAAGAGAGAATAAATTATAAACGAATAAATTGAAATTCTTTACAGAATACACATAAAGTTGACACACATGTTTATTAAATGAATCGACAATAAATTGGATTTGCCAAATTATTCCAAGACTTTTGCTAGTGTTTGTAAAAGAATCTCATGTCAATCAAAAAATAGTTTTAACTGAAAAATTGAAAGTCTGGCTTAATTTAACTTCATCTGGTGTAACTCTTCCTCTTTGGTTGATCCCTTTAGTGGAAACCGATATACCTATCTAAGGCTTGTAGAAGCCATTATGGCTCAAAACATATCTTCAGTTGAATGGATGATTCAGTGACGGAAGAAAAAAAAAAAATTAAACTTCATCTGGCATATTGCAACCAAATCTGTTGTTAGCTCAGTTAAGAGCTCACAAAAGAAATTGGAATCAAACAACGATTTCTGTACAAAAGTAGGCAAACCGAAAAATTCGGATATGGTTTGGTTCCGAACAGAGATCGGTAAGAAGTAAGAACTCAACTAGATGAGATTCTTCTACACAGTATATTACAAAAACAGCTAAAGTCTGTTACTTTCTAGACAGTTCTCTAAAACTTTTCTATGCACAACACTCCTTACTGTTGTAGTGACCAATCTTCTTCCAACATACATTGAGTTCTTGAAGAGCTTTCAAAACTTCATTCATGATTTCACGAGGATGCGCATGGGACTGTTCAAAATACCATGATAACAGATATGTGACTGTGTATTGCATTCAGACGGGTTTAGGGTGAGGAAAAAAATAAAGATTCCGCAAACAAACCTGAAGTCCAAGAGCCCATTTTCGTTCAACTGGGACTTGTGATCTTGCTCCCAACCCGTAGTGATCCACATGTGCAGGAACCCAGTTGCCTCTAGGTGAAGCAGCCGCTTCAGGTGTGCGCAAAGCATTGGAACTAGTGCCCTATATGAGTAAAAATGAAAAGGGAGACCTTGAGTTTGACCAGCTCACTCTATCATGGCATAAAAGAAAAACACATACCGTTGTCTCCTGAAACTCGGATTCAAGATAGCCACTTGGAACACGGAACCGGTTATCCAACAACAGATAGTATGTAACAGTAGCCTGTAACAAGTAGCAAGTGTCATTTAAGTGATTATTGGGACTAGTTTAGGGGATTAAAAGTACTACAGATAGAAACTACATACATCGTTTTGTATTCTGTTGCGAAGAGATTCCATAACCTGGGTTCTGTCAAATCCTATGTTAACCACTTCTTGAATCGTCTCCTCATTGATCTGGAAAATATAAGAGAAGTTGTTACTATCACCAGAAGTGAATCTTGATTTCCAAATGGCACTTAAGACCAACCTTTTTAGCCTGTTCTACTGTATCAGGTGGAGAAACAGCAAGATAACGAGGAAGATGAGTCTGGAACCAACGGTGTTGACGGATCTCAGGAATCGTGATTCGTTTCACTGGGTCAACAATAAGCATCCTTGGGATCAAGTCTCTAGCATCAGCTGATAAATGACTTGGAAGAGTGTAAATCCCGCCCTAAAAGGAGAAAATAAAACCTTGATTAGTTACTTTACCAATTGAGAAGAGTCTTTGAGCTGAATCAAAGTATAATTTACAGTACCTTTATTTTCTTGAAAAGGTTGGGAATGTTTTCATCATCAAATGGAAGAGTACCACATAAAAGAGCATACAATATCACTCCGCAACTCCATACATCTACTTCTGGCCCAGCATATAACTTACCTGATATAACCTACAACAAGTAGCAAGAGGTGGCGAATCATTGAAATTTAATGTTTTTCATACCGATACTCATAATCAAATGAAAGTCAAAATGAGACGTAGGTAATAAGAAATTCAGTATCTTTATTAAACCGAATACCTCGGGAGCAGCGTAGTTGGGGCTTCCACAGCTCGTCTTTAGAAAATGACCATCCCGCATGACATTGCTCAGACCAAAGTCTGCTATCTTAATGTTGCACCTCGAATCCAATAGTAAATTCTCAGGCTTCAGATCTCTGTGGACAACCATATTTCGGTGGCAATACTGAACACCAGATATTATCTGCTCCGATATAAGTCAAACACTGACAACACTCAAACTCAATGATAAGCTACAAACACACAGGTTGTGGTAAAAGAAAACAAACCTGCTGGAAAAAGTTACGAGCTTCATCTTCTTGTAATCTACCTTTCTCTACAATATAATCAAAGAGCTCTCCGGATTTTACATACTCCATAACAACATAAATGTCACTTGGGGTCTCTATTATCTCATATTGCCGAATGATATGAGGATGCATAAACAGTCTGAGAATCTTGATCTCCCTTCTCACTGTACGGAAGAAATATTCATATATTGAGATAAAAAAGGAACATATATGAATGTGAAGTTAACTAAACCAATTGCATACTGTTATTAACATGACAAAGCTAATTCCTCAAACTAGTAACTGAAAAATAAATCCAAGGCACATATACATAACCTTGCACAAGATTTTGCGGTGAAAGATATATAAACTACAGAGATCAATAAGCAAAGAAATATTAGATTATCAAAGCCAGGTTATCAAGCAAGAACCTTACAACGCATATGTATGTACCTTTTTCTTCCATTTCCATGTTCTTTATCTTACGGCGATTAAGGATTTTGATAGCCTTACGGCGATTAAGGATTTTGATAGCAACTTTGTGCCCTGTGACAAGATGCTCAGCTATTTTAACCTTCCCAAAAGATCCAATTCCAAGAGTTTTACCAAGCTTGTAATTAGGTAAAATCGATTCCACCCCATTATTGCCAAATCTATTTGCTGAATGATCCATTTCCTATCACAATCCAACATAAAAGACCATCAACAAGCCATCTTAGCAACTTCTCTAAACAAGCACATCAGGTTCGAATCAAAACCATTGTTCAACTCAATTTCATTCTCATCCAATGTGGAATTGGTTTGAATCTGAAAAAATACACCGACATAACTACTTTGTAGTGATGGTTTTACTCTGAAACAAAACCCATGAAAGTAGCAATCAACACCGACATAACTACTTTGTAGTGATGGTTTTACTCTGAAACAAAACCCATGAAAGTAGCAATCAATCGAAAAAATTCAGACCTACAAGGAAAACACAAATCAAAGGAAAAGTTCTCGGATTTTCCTAAATTAACAAACACATTTGAGTTTATAAGACGAAACCTACAAACTTGACAAGAAGAAAAAGTCAATTTACCGGGAAAAAAATCCCTTTTTCAATCCGTCTTCGAACAAGCAGATCCCAGAATCAAAAACCCAAATGAAATTGTTTAAACCAAAGAGCGAAGAAGCAATAGAGAAACAAGGAGAATCTGATTGAGAGAGAGGAATCGTGGAGCTCTATGTAAAAAAAAAAAAAGGTAACGTACGGTGTAATCTGAAGAAATTATTGGGAACTCAGATTCCAACTAGTTTGTGACGTAGAGCTGAGTCAGGTCCTGAAAGTCTTCATTCTGATCTCAGAGTTAAATTTTGTAATGACGAATCAAGCAAACCAGAAATTAGGGCCTTTTTCTGGGTTTTTTTATTTTTGTTCTTTTCAAAACTAGTTTGTAGGTTTCTAAATTTTTTAATAATAATCATCCTGCAATATTAAATTCAATTGTCGTACATAAAAATTATTTTAAACGAACATATCCTCAAATATGTTCCTACTAACCTCATCATAAGTCTTGATTTTTATTCGAATGAGAATGAGTTTTTTTTTTTTGGTAGAAATGAGAATGAGTTAACTAAACTCAAAAAATAAAAGAAGAGCGAATAAATTATAAACGAATAAATTGAAAATTTTTACAGAATACACATAAAGTTGACACACATGTTTATTAAATGAACGACAATAAATTGGGTTTGCCAAATTATTCCAAGACTTTTGCTAGTGTTTGTAAAAGAATCTCATGTCAATCAAAAAATAGTTCTAACTGAAAAATTGAAAGTCTGGCTTAATTAAACTTCATCTGGTGTAACTCTTCCTCTTTGGTTGATCCCTTTAGTGGCCTCAGATATACCTATCTGAGGCTTGTAGAAGCCATTATGGCTCAAAACATATCTTCAGTTGAATGGATGATTCAGTGACAGAAAAAAAAAAAAAATTAAACTTCATGTGGCATATTGCAACCAAATCTGTTGTTAGCTCAGTTAAGAGCTCACAAAAGAAAATGGAATCAAACAACGATTTCTGTACAAAAGTAGGCAAACCGAAAATTTCGGATATGGTTTGGTTCCGAACAGAGATCGGTAAGAAGTAAGAACTCAACTAGATGAGATTCTTCTACACAGTATATTACAAAACAGCTAAAGTCTGTTACTTTCTAGACAGTTCTCTAAAACTTTTCTATGCACAACACTCCTTACAACAAAGTGACCATAATGTCGATAGACAAAGAACAGATGCTGTGTCTGATTTAACTAACTCAATTTCAATGTCAAACAACAGATTCTAGAGGACTTTTTAAAATCAAACATCATGCCATGTTATCAGAACAGCAACATGGAAGAACTCAGAAGCATAAATGATTAAAAGGAACATAATTTCAAGAGTCAAAAGACTATATGTGTCAGTTGATCCAAGCATCCAACTAACTCAATCTCCACATACATTACAGATTATACAACGGCTTTCTAATCAGAATCATGCTTTATAGATAATTTCAATAGACAAAGAATATAAGCTGTGTCTACTTGATCCAAAAAAGAACATAATTGCAAGAGAGAATTCAAAACACTATATGTGTCTTGTTGATCCAACTCACTCAATTCCACATTAAACAATAGAATACAAAGGCTTTCAAATCAAACATCATGCATTAAGTATCAAACAAAGAAAAGATGATTTCAATAGACAAAGAATACAAGCTGTGTCTACTTGATCGAATCACTCACTTTCCATATTAAACAACAGGTTCCACAAGGGTTTCAAATCAAACATCATGCACTCAGAACAGAACAGAACAGCATCTGAAGAATCTCTAAAGCATAAAATGGCAAATTAGAGAACACATTTTTGTTTGAGAAAAATAGAGAACACAATTTCAACAAACAAAGAACACGAGTAACTCAAGAAGCGAAACAAAAAGTAGACAAAGAATTTCTAACTCTTACCAGGGAGAAAAGTAAGGATCCCAAGAACAAGAAGAGCATAACAAAGTGACCATAATGTCGATAGACAAAGAACAGATGCTGTGTCTGATTTAACTAACTCAATTTCCATGTCAAACAACAGATTCTAGAGGACTTTTTAAAATCAAACATCATGCCATGTTATCAGAACAGCAACATGGAAGAACTCAGAAGCATAAATGATTAAAAGGAACATAATTTCATGAGTCAAAATACTATATGTGTCAGTTGATCCAAGCATCCAACTAACTCAATCTCCACATAAATTACAGATTATACAACGGCTTTCTAATCAGAATCATGCTTTATAGATAATTTCAACAGACAAAGAATATAAGCTGTGTCTACTTGATCCAAAAAAGAATATAATTGCAAGAGAGAATTCAAAACACTATATGTGTCTTGTTGATCCAACTCACTCAATTCCACATTAAACAATAGAATACAAAGGCTTTCAAATCAAACATCATGCATTAAGTATCAAACAAAGAAAAGATGATTTCAATAGACAAAGAATACAAGCTGTGTCTACTTGATCGAATCACTCACTTTCCATATTAAACAACAGGTTCCACAAGGGTTTCAAATCAAACATCATGCACTCAGAACGGAACAGAACAGCATCTGAAGAATCTCTAAAGCATAAAATGGCTAAACAGAGAACACAAATTCTTTTTTTTTCAAAAAATAGAGAACACAGTTTCAACAAACAAAGAACATATCTGTGTCTCTGGCTGTTGCAGCTCACTCAAATCTCCAAATAAAGAAAAACAGATTACACAAGGGCTTTAGATCAAACATTATGCGTTAAGTATATTAAAAAAAAAACACGAGTAACTCAAGAAGCGAAACAAAAAATAGTCAAAGGATTTCTAACTCTTACCAGGGAGAAAAGTAAGGATCCCAAGAACAATAAGAGCATAACCTTGAGAGCTATCTCCTTCCATGTGACCAGTGAAGATGGCATAACCTTGAGAGCTATCTCCTTCCATGTGACCAGTGAAGATGAAAAACGATAAAAGAAGAAGCAAACAACCAAGGAACAGAAGAAACAAAGCTAGTGCTATAGATTTCCATGGTACTCTATCAAACGTTTTCGGTGTATAATCGAAACGAGGATCAAAATCTCTTCTTTGAGTAACATTATTTGCATCATCTTCATCTCCTGGAAGCTGAGTATAGCTTACATATCTCCTTGACGCCATTACTAATCAAAAACCATTACTAATCAAAAATAAAACCAAAAGACCTCCATTATCACAACACATATTATCATTAAGCATTCAAAAAGACCACAAAGCTTAAGCTGAACACAAACACCATAAGGTAACTGTATCTAAGATCCTAAACAAATCAAATTCTAACCAAGATCAATCAAGAATAAGTAAGACCTGATCTATAACAAAATTCTCACGCAAAAATCAACCAATTGAACCAAATTAGCCGCCACCACGACCGAGAAGTTTAACGACTTAGAAATTAGTATAACTAGGGAAAAAAGAGACACGTTTTGCCGTGAAACTCACCGGAAATTGTTAGATTTCTGATCTCACTATGATTCAAAATAGATCTTGAGATTGTTCTTGCTTGAGACTTGATCAATTGAGATGAATTATAAATGCAGGAAAGTAAAACGAACAAGACTTGATCACCCAGTTCACATCAATGACGATGCTACATCTGGGGGGAGATCCAATCTCCCAATCCACTAATAATCATGATCCAAGAAGTCTCCAAGGTGATTACATCCAGTTAATAAATATGTAAGCACCCACCTTACTCACATAGATACCTTGAGATTACAATTGAAAGAGATTAAAGAAGCAACCTCTAAATCTCTATCTTCTCCTCTGTAAATCTCTCTATGTTCTTGGAATCGCCACAGGTGCTCTAACGGAGAAGACGATCTCGTCGCCGAAGAAGATTCACACGTCACTCTCCCTTTAACAGAATAAGTCATTCTGTTTTTATAAGCTGCCCTTTAATTCTAAGTGGGCCTTTAGAATTGTTCCCAAGCCCAATAAGATAAGTGATCCAAACTCAAAACGACATCACAAAAGTGGGCCTTTAGAATTGTTCCCAAGCCCAATAAGATAAGTGATCCAAACTCAAAACGACATCACAATCTCCTCCTCGTTTTGAAAAAGATCACGATACCCTTATGACTTTAGCCGCAAAACCTGACTGTCTTGATTTCTCTTTCCCTGTCTGAAACCTTGTCGCCGAGAAATCAACCACGAAGCACCTTTATTTATCGCTTTTCCCACTGCGCTCCTCCTTACTTCGTCTTCTCTGAATCAAGATGAACCGGCAAGATGTAGAAGCTATCACGACCTGAAAACCTGAAATTTCCTGATGCTACCACAACAAAACTGCTGCAATTTCTTTCTAAGATCAAAAGCTTCTTCTTCACCTCGCAAAACCAGACCCAAGTCTTTCCTAGGATTCTCCATGACACTGGTATGTTTCTTCTTGGCTCCTCCTTGCTGTAGCTATTAAAGCTTTCTCCAGAAGAACAGATCTAAGGCTTGAACTAACTCCCAGCTTCGTCATTTACTTTTGATGCCTTTCAGCTTCTCCTCGTTGTAGAAACACAGACCCTATCCGGAACAAGATCGTGAGTCTTCAAGTCACACCTGAGCTGATTCTCCTTTTTACCATTCACCCAACTCCATGAGCGACCACCATGACTTATCTTACTCATCACAAGTTTCAGATAAGTAACCTTATCGCTTTACCATGTCTTATTTCTTCAAACATACACTCTTCTTCTCTAAAGCCTTCATTCTCACTTGAATCTTCTAATTCTTTACTCTTCTTTCAGTTTGAACTCCAAAAAAAACTTCAATTTTTTCTTTGAACTGTACAGGAACCAGACTTTGTGATCCTTCCCTAACGTATTGAAATCCATATGCCTTTTGTAAAGATAAGTGTCTTCCTTTGACCCTTCTGATTACTCCCTTTGTAACAAGCACAAATGTAATTTTCAGAAATTAATTCTGACCTTTTCCTCTGAGATTAATCAAGTCTTCTTGAAGAAAAATAAGAATGTCATCCTTGGTGAACAGTCTTTGAAAATACTATGACTGAGAGCTCCTCCTAAATTAGAGATAAGTCTTCACTTCTCATTATGACTCTCCCTTTTACACTTAGTTTCTGACCAAATTCTGATCCCTTCTGGTTTTAAACTTTCTTTCCTGCAGGTCTTAACTGAAATATAACACTTTGCCATGCTACAATCTCCAAGGACTCCTTCTTGCCACAGGTACGACTTCTCAACCACTCTTGTTGAGAATTAAACCTGAGAGACAAAACACAAAACACCCAAAGACGAAAATTGAGAATTAAACCTGAGAGACAAAACACAAAACACCCAAAGACGAAAACACATACACTTTTCCTTAAAGGAATAAGTGGTCAGAATATTAAACCATGCTCAAATAAATTCTAGATTTCTGACCCATCTAAGAATCTTTTAAAATTATCTTTTCCTTTAAAAAATAGAAAATATCTTATGCATCAGAAAATTTTCTATTAATTAAGATAGAAACAAATACCTGAGCATGACCTTCTCAAAAACAGCTTATTCTGAGATGTGTTAACCATACCTCAAACTATTGTCCGAGTATCACCCTAGTCTATAACTCTACTTGTGTTTTTCCTTTGTGAGTCCATTCTCTAATGCTCACTGATTTCATCTACACATAAAGCACATAGCAAACTTGCTTAAATCTGCATGAACAAACCCTTCAACATTGACTTAAAACTCCTCTTAAGTAATTATGAAAGTCTTAAAAAAACTCCCTTTAAGTAATGTATGAACCACTTCATGCCATGTCATTGCATCTTACTTGATTTTGCTTCAACTTCTCGATACTAGCAACTCCATCTAACTTGCTAAACCCTACAAAAATTTTCATCTGTTGCTCCTCTTTAAACTGTTCCACCTCTGTTATAAGATTTTCATGCTAGTCTCTAGGAATTTCTTCATGTGCACTAAGAACAAAACCCCTTTTAAAAACCCTTGAATCTTCATAACAAAAACCTTAACAAACACCCTGGAACTCCTCCTTCTTCACTTGTGTTGTTAAACATAACAAACAAGCAACTCATGAGCTGCAACTCCTCCTACAACCAATCCTCTGTCTAATGACCCTCCATTAGATGTAGAACCAATCCAAAGCAGTATTTCGGAGAACCACCAAGACCATGGTGATAGCATCACAAACACTTTGAGTTTTTTCCATGAACACCTCTAGTGTCATTAGAGAACTCCTAACTCCAAATCTCTCTAGAGCATCTTGAGACAACTTCTCTTATCTCTTCTTGTAATGTTAGAATCTGCAAGTACACTTTACTTGCTCCACCGAAACAATGCCATTGTTTGACCATGCACCCTTAATTAGCTGAACTTCTATAACCCTGCAATTGCTTTTTTCTTTAGAAGCTCTTCCTCAGCTTAACCCTTCGATGCAAAACCTTTGAACCACCACTGTACAACGAATCAATCTGCATACCAATGAATTATACTTCCTTTGAAATCCAAGTTTCAAACGCTTAAGTTTTAAACACTGAAGCTTCATCCCGTTTGAAAGACCAAACTACACCGCCGCTTTTACAAACAGAACCTGCTGCTTAGATCCACCTGTCTGAAAAGACTTACGCCGCTTAGATCCACCTGTCTAAGAAGACTTTCGATGCATACTTACTTTTATGCCTAGCTCCAAAACATTAAGCAAAACCTCTCTGCTACCAACAAACGTTTCAGCCTTGACTAGCAATCCAAACTGAAAAATTGCCTTCTTTTGCAGACTTGAAACTACTAGACTCAGAGAACTTCATTAACGCCTCAGCTTGAAACTACTAGACTCAGAGAACTTCATTAACGCCTCAGTTGTTAACTTCACACTGAATTCTCATGCTAATGCATACTATTCAGTTTCAGCTTTCCAACAACTTTGATGATCCTTCAAACCTTTTACTGACTGCTCTTTAGTTCAATTATTTCAGAAAACTTCACTTGTCTTCCTCTTAGATCCCAATCCTCAAACTCTTGAAAAAAAAACCTCCGAAAACTTCAGAACCAACAGCTTTCTCTGAACAAACATGCTGCTAGGCACTTCTTGTTATCAACCTGCAAAATTTTCCTTTTGCCAAACCAACTTGATGATTAAACAACTTCCAACTCATTACTCCATCTACTTACTAAGGCGTCCCCTAGTTTATGAACTTTAACGAGAATCCTGAACTATTCTTTACTCATCTTGAACATAAATTGGTAACCCAAAAAAACTATCTCATTGCCATAACCACAAAATAATACTAGTCCCAGTACCAAAACATGATTGTAACAATGCATAGTGAACATACAAACTTTCCTTCAATAACTTTGGCTCTCAATGATGCAAACCAGAAAACAAGATGCCAAATTGAACTCAAACTCCTTCACTTTTCAACAATTGAATGAGAAAACCTGATCAAGATTAAAACCTTGTGAACAAAGCTTCAACATCAGTAAGGTTCCTTCTTGGTGTTCTTTATAACCTTAAACCAAGAACACCGACTATCTTCTTCTTCATGTGCAGATTTTCACCGCCTTTGCAGTCTTCCGTTTCTGCGACGTTTCCGACTTTTGAGAATCAAACATGATCCTCTTCCCTACGGTAAGTTCCTCCTCCTATGAATCATAGTGCCTATGCTCTGATACCACTTGTTAGACTTTTGATCTCACAATGATTCACTTTAATCTCTCATTCATGATTAATCTTGATGATTCTTTGATGAAATTGAATATGAACTATGCATGAAACAGACATCGAAAAATGTTTACCCAGTTCACGTCCAAGACGCTACATTTGAGGGAGATCCTATCTCCCAATTCACTAGCAATCATGATCCAAAAAGTCTCCAAAGTGATTACAACCAATTAATAAATATGTAATCACTCACCTTACTCTCAAAGATACCCTGAGATTACTATTGAAAGAAATTAATGAATCGACCTATCAATCTCTAGCTTCTCCTCTGTAAATCTTTCTATGTTCTTGGAAACGCCGCAGATGCGTTCACGGAGAAGACGATCTCGTCATCAAAGAAGATGCACACGTTACTTTTTCTTCTCTGCATAAGAGAATCACCTCCTTTTATTTGTTATAACCCATGGCTCAAATTAATACCCATTGGAAATGGGCCTTTAACATGTCTTCATCCCAATTGGTTTAATCGATCCATTAGCCGTTTACTTACAGTTATCATAGTTTAAGATTTGATAACTTCCTCTTTTTTCTATACACTTGTATTTGTTCATTTCAAAGGGACAAGCATGGACTGTGAGACCATGGCATTACGCATTACCTCTTATTCGATTAAAAAATGTTTAGATTGGTAAACCGTGATTTAGTCTTCAATCAAGCATAGTGGGTGACCATTACAGATAAAGTCGGTAGTCTTTGTTTCTTTTTGTTATCTGATCTTCAGTTGAGGTAGATCACCTTCTAAGTTAACTGTCTTGTATTAACCTAATATTATAATTACAAAATATGGTCTTCTATTATGTTGTGTGTTTGGTTCATCTAATTGTATTAAGTCTTCTCTTTCGGCAGAACAGATGAGCTTGTCTTTTTTTTCTAGGCATGTTTCCTGTTTTGGTTTTGTGAGATCAGATTTTTTGAGTTTTGCCTTTTATCAATGGTTGTGATCAGTGTGAAAATAATGGCTTGTTTGGTATATTCTCAGTAGTATTCTGCCTTCAAATTTCTTTTAGCAGCTGAGGATATATTCTGCTACAAATATGCAAAGACTCCATTTTGAGAGGTTTTAAATTTGCACTGAAACCAAACCAATGGTGGGTTAGTGGTAGCACTTGTTGAAAAAGAGCAGAAGAAGATGGAGAAGCCACAAATGCCTCTACCCCAAGAAGAGAAGATACTAGTTCTGGTGAGATTGAGGCCTTTAAAAAAGAGATTGCTGCTAAGGAAGCTGCGGATTGGGAATGTATCAATGATACCACCATATTGTACAGAAACACGTTGCGCGAAGGCTCAAACTTTCCTTCTACATATTCATTTGGTAAGAACCCCAGTAGTGCTCTAATAATTTTCTTATTTGAAATTCAAAAAATGGTTAACCTTCTGAGTCTGAAAATATTCCACTTTTCATCAAAGAACTAACGAAATTTATGGTCAATGTTTAAGAAGATAGACAAAATTCCACCTGGCCTTGCCCCTTAGGATATTCTAAACTTGAAAAGTTATCACCTTTCATGCGTAGGTGTCTTTGATTCCCTTTTTCCTGTTTGGTGACAGATAGAGTTTACCGAGGTGAATGTCCCACAAGACAAGTTTACGAGGATGGAACAAAAGAAATAGCTCTGTCAGTTGTCAAAGGAATCAATTGTAAGTTTCCTTTCCCGTTGGTTTTGTTGATGCTCGCATTGATGAAACGATATGCTAAGTTCTTCAATGATTCTAATGATTGACACAGGTTGTATTTTCGCATATGGCCAGACGAGTAGCGGAAAGACATACACCATTACTGGTATTACTGAGTTTGCTGTGGTTGACATATTTGACTATATATTTCAGGTACAGTCCTCCTCGTTGCATAAGAATTTTTTAAGTTCCAAAGTTGGTATTTATTCTTCCTGTGCACTACTAATTGGGTCTGTATCCTGCAGCACGAAGAAAGGACATTTTCCGTGAAATTTTCAGCTATAGAGATCTATAATGAGGCCGTACGAGGGTAAAATGAAAGATAGGAGCATCGGTTAGCTAAAAACGCGGTTCGGGTGATTTTTTGGCGAAAAGAAAAAAAGGAATCTTCTTAGGGTTTGCTGCTTCTTCTCGTCGGATTCTATGGAGTCTCCGGTAGAGGAACATCTTCAGGAACGCGGAGGTCGATTGGTGGTGGTGTTCATCGTCAAGGTTTGAGTCGCTCTCCGTTACAACGAAGCGACGATCAACATGAAGGGGACGTCCAACGTCTTCGAGTCGCAGGCTTTTCTCCTCACCGCGCAGGCAAGGCTCGCGGGTGGTTCATAGGCGATCAACTTCGCCATTGAAAAACTATGATCAGAGTTTTCCTACGTTAAGGGAAGCTCAATATCAGAAGAATAAAAATAAAGGGTCTTCAATTGGTGTGAACCGTGACGACGATATTTCATCAATGCGTGGAGATCAAGAAGGAGAAGTTAATGGTCTCCCGGCTTCGGGGTCTTCAATTGGTGTGAACCGTGACGACGATATTTCATCAATGCGTGGAGATCAAGAAGGAGAAGTTAATGGTCTCCCGGCTTCGAACCCTAAGTTGCCTCTTGTGAATTCAAATAAGAATTCTCAGGGGGCCAAAGATAAGCCCCTATATTCCTCTATAGTGGATAAATCTCTTGCTTTAAAGTCCTACAATGTTGACTTTTCTCTTGATTCAGGTGTTGCTAGTGCAGACATACCAAAGGAGTTGCTTACGGCGGAACCGCTTTCGAAGGATTTATTGGTTGGTCACTTCCCTAACGAGCGACCGCATATAGCAAAGATACACGTTATTGTCAAACAAATTTGGATGCATAAGGGTAAGCAAGTTAAGATTGAAGCTTATGAGATCAACGACAGGATGGTCAAGTTTATGATACGACATGAATCGGTTAGACAAAAGGTTTTGCAACGAGGGATGTGGAACATTGCAGGGCAGCCAATGT
>CM071716.1:25101500-25121694 GCA_036630335.1 Physaria fendleri | reverse complement strand
GTGGTTCCATCTCTGAATTTGCTTAATCGCAAGTGGTAAAGATCCTGCTCGTGAAGATGGATCCATCGAGAGACATGATTAGCTTACAAAAGATTCCTGTTCTTGATGAAGCAAGTTATGCGATCTGGAAAATGAGTTGTTTCTTCGTTCTTCAGTAAAGTTAGTCTTTGTTCTTCGATTGTGGATTCATCTGCGGTTTCACTAACGTGTTTGTACAAGAACCCTTCAGACGTAGCTTAGTTCACTAGTTAAAAATTAATAATAGAACAAGATCTTGACTAGAATATCTCATTCTAAATTAGCAAAAATGATAACTCTAAGTTAGTTACATTTTCTAGTTCCTCATGGTCTAGTTTCAAAGCATGTGTTAAGTGTGCCAACAGCTTATAAAAAATCTTATAACTATAATTAACATTATATTTAGTAGATCGTTATTTAAAGTTATGTTGCCAAAAAACGTGCATGAGTTAGAGTTCATGCTATATATAGTTTATCGGGTCGACGAGCTATATACACACGAAATTTGTCATATCACGACAAATACAGGTTTGACTTTTTAACGATACACACGAATCGTTAGTTAAATCTTTAGAATAATTAAAAAAAAAATCCTTAGAATCACACATCGTAAGTTAATACCTAGAACTACACAGTGACGGCTTACTATTGATTGGTTCTAAACCGTCACTGTATGGTTTTAGATATTTAACTTACAATCTGTGATTTTACAGATTTAACTTACAATCCGTGTGTTTCGGTAAAGAGAGTCAAACTTTGTATGTATTTATCGTGATATGGCAAATTTCGTATATAAATAACTGGTCAACCCTAATTTATCTGATTTTTAGAACATACAAGTAAGAGTTCATTTCGTTCAAACACAAGAGGTTGAACTAACAAATTGTCATGAGACTTTTAAATAATCATGATACCAGCTCCAGTATCTATTTACAATATAGCGATTGAAAGAGTCACTTTCATCTGTTTAATTATCCCACAACAGAAAAAATTAGTGAATATCAAATTGTAAAGTATATTATATCTACAAAAACCACACAAAACCGATCTAAATATATTAGGGGTCTCAAGCGAAACGAAAATGTAAAATCTTAATATAAAAAAATTGTGTTTGGTTGAAATTAAATTCAAATATTTTAACTAAAACTAAAATACCTTAAACACTAAATTAAAAATATTGTTAATGTCATATGTACAATATCCAAAATACCATATAATAATACTTAAAATTTCAAAATTTAGAGTCTTAAAAATTCGAGACTCTAAACGAAGGTTTGAGTGGCTACGGACCGAACTGAAAACACAACAAACATATTGTAAGGAATATTCATAAACCATCTTCAGAAGCTATGTATGTGAATGTGATGAAGACCATATGAATAAATAAGAAGTGGATACAGATAGACTTCTGTTCCATGCGTTTAACCTTTAAGGGGACCAGAACACCTTTTTGTCAAATGATCTCAACCTAACACGCGTCCGAATCGAAATATCTTTCAGCTTTAGCGTTGTGTTAACGTCACTGTAAGTCACAGAGCGTGAGTACCACTCTCTTCGTGTCTCAAATCGTCGATGATATGGGTCCGGCCATATATTAGTGACCGTTCACCCGATTCTTTGTGGGACAGACATATTCACCTGTCACCATCTTCTTCCGTAAGACATTAACACCATCAATTCTGTCTTTATATTCCAGAATAAATATCAGAAAAATATCTAGATTTGCTTAACCTTAACCTAAAACAAAACATGATTCGATTAATTAAGGAGCATCTAATCAATCTGCAGAACATCAGAATATTAGTGGGTTGGCCTGACGTATTAAAGTTGATTCTACATAAAGTTTTTTTTCCCTTGTTTAGGAGATAAATATTTTAGTAATTGTTGGTTTTGTTTTTTTTTTTTGTTAAACAATTGTTGGTTTTGTTTTATAAAGTATCGACGTATCATGTTACGGACGTATGGGCCACATAATGCACTCGAAAGTTAACTTCAAGTTTTGCTAATAACTATCCAGTTTTATTTGAGTTATGGATACAGACGAACTATTTTTTTCGTTGTATCGTTGATCAATGAGAATTCTATATAATTAGAGTCAACACTTTCGATCAACTTAAACCGAGAGCCTATGGGTCAACACTTGAGCAATACTACAGACCATGGACTCAGAGAGCACAAGACAATACAAATTCATTTATCAGTTATGATACTTTATCAGGCTGGTAGACTAGCAAGATCTAAGTTGCACAATGAGAGTTAATATGAACAGGAACAATATAATCATTTATAGTTCTAATGTGCCAACAACACCTTGCAATCCGATTGGTCAGGTCTATTTTCATCCTTTTTTTCATTTTTGAGATTTTCCCTCAAATCTAGGATAATTTTGTTTTGCAATCCTAGATGAATAATTTCGTTTTGCTCAAATCTAGGATACCTATAATTGTCTTTTTTGGTAAAAATAACCTAAAATCTATTTAAGTTTGTTAAAAATATTACAGCCATAAGCTAAAATTTTTAAAACCTTTAAAAAAACACCTAATAAAATAAACATATAATACTCTAAAAAAAAAGTTGTAATCCATTCAAGATTTAAACATTAAAACATGACTCCCTCATCGTTCAAATCTTTTTCTTTAATTGTTTCTCTTACGACCATCTTTGCAGTCTCATTGAAGCCATGTTCTTGTCATAATAAAACCCATTGGAACACCGCGGGTATCACGTGGTATGGTGACCGAGAAGGTCCAGGCAGCACAGGAGGAGCTTGTGGATATACTGATGCCGTGGCAAAGCCACCGTACAACTGTATGGTTTCAGCGGGAGGACCTTCTTTGTACCAAGATGGAAAGGGTTGTGGAACATGTTATAGGGTATTTATAAGACATAACAATTAATTTGGGATATTATATTGTAATGTCATTGATAATCATGTTTATTATAGCTGAAGTGCCACCATCCATTGTGCACGGGAAGGCCGATAAAAGTGATGATATCGGATGAGTGTCCCGGGTGTGGATCGAAGAATCCTGTCCATTTTGATCTTAGCGGTAAGGCTTTTGGTGCATTAGCCAAACCTGGAATGTGCGATCAATTACGTAACCTTGGTGAATTAAAAGTTACTTACAAACGGTACGTTTTCTCGTAATAACCCAGTTACGTATCTAACTTTCTAATTTTTATTTTTACTTTAACAAAATAAATAATAGTTATCATATTTATGATGGTTTTCTTTCTAAAGAAAATATGAATCAAAAAATAAAAAATTGTTCAAATTTCAATTTTAAATTTTAATTTGTTTATATAAAAATATGTTATATATAGGTACTCAAATTTTTCATAGGTATAACATAAATCTTGTGGCTAAATTAAAAACTTAAAATTTATGGTTATAATTTGTATAACCATGAAATTTTTCTGAGTAATTCGTGACTATAAAAAATAGTTTTGAATTTTTCAATTCATTTTTCCATAAAGAAAAATAAAAATAAAAGGGAATTGCAAAAGTTACAACTAAAACTTTTTGTACACTCACAAAAAAAAAGGTCGTTATATAAATTATAGCTATATGATTTTGGTATTCATTTGTTCATTACTATTGTTAGCTTTGGTATACATCTTTTGAGTTTACCTCTTACAATGATAACCATTTCTATAGTAATATTTATGTTAAGATATCATTCAATTGTTTACTCGATTCTGATGAATATGATACAAATACATTTGCAGTGCATGTTGCAAACACCCAAAGTCTATGATCGCAATCCACATGGACCCTGGTTCAAATCCTTACTACTTATCATTCAACGTTAAGTATGTAAACGGTGATGGAAACTTCGCCTGTATCGAAGTCCAACCAGCCGGAGGACAATACATAAAAATGGAAAAAATGAGATCCGCCGTTTGGAAACTAAACTCTGGTGCTCCTTTGAAAGGTCCCTTCAACGTCAGACTTACCTCTGCCGTGTCTGGTCAGAAAATCGTTGCGAACTGTGTTATACCTGAAAAATGGAGTCCTGGTTCTATTTACCATTCCAAAGTTAACTTCCCTGTTCCTCTTAAGAAGCACCATCCTCACAAAAAACCCCATCCAGTTCATAAAAGGCCCCATCATGTCCATAAGAAGCCACATCCATTTCACAAGAAGCCCCATCCAGTTCATAAGAAACCCCATCCCATTCACAAGAAGCCCCATCCCATGCACAAGAAGCACAAATGATTGTAACCTTTAAAGGCAAAAGGGGTTACATTAACTTGTAATAGACATAGTATATAGTCTTGAGTCTTGACAGAAGAAAAATAAAGACATAGTAGATGGTAATTAGTTATGATGTTCATATGGGCTAGATTGCAATAGCCCAAAGGCCCATGATTTTGTCAATGATAGCCGGTTTGGTTTACCTTTCAATAACCGGATCGGTTCGTTTTGCTAGATGTTTTTTTTTTTTTTTTTTTTTTATGTTTTTTATGTTTTTTTTTTTTTTTTTTTTTGATGTGTATAAAGTTGTACAAAGCATTTAGTAGAAGACTTGTTAGTTCACTCATAAAGTCTCTTAATTTTTGGTAAATAAAAGACTTATTAGTTCACTCATAAAGTCTCTTAATTTTGTGTTAAACCACCTAACTATGTAAAAAAAACATTTGAAAACGCGTTTTGGTTTTTAAAACTTGTAATATATGGTCAAATCACATTTAATTTAACATTTATTTTCTTCTTTCTATTGTGGGATTTTGTTCTAAACTAAGGTTTTAAAGTTACTTTGATTGTTGAAAATAATTTAATAACAACCGTTGTTGTTGGGCAAGGACGTGGTGTCACATAGTGTGAAACTCACAGCTAAGGGATGTTAACATTCTCACCTCATATTTTTGGACAACGTTTTGTTTTGCTGGTTCGTCGTTACAACAAAACAAAGACTTTCGTACAAACAGCAAACATTTAAATCCCGAAATTACCCTTTAATCTTTTAAAAGGTAGTTTATTTTTGGGTAAAACTTAAAAGACTCATCTTAAGAAAATAGTTGCATCTGCTATTTTAGGGTGTAAGAGGAAAAAAAAAAAACAGAAAATTTCGTAACTATTTTTTAGAAAAACAAAAACATTAATAGAGGGGTAAATCGGGGAATTCATAAAAAGAGAGAAGTTTGTAAGGAGTTAGCAGAAACGGGCAAGTCTCGCATGTTACATTGTCGCTTATTCAACTTCATGCATACGCTTTTATTAGATTTGTTTACTTTCCGTTTTCCAGATCAAAATTAAATTTAGGTTTTTTTTTTTTTTCTTGTTAACACAGTAACATAAAGAGAGATAAACAAAGTTTTTTTTTTAATCTTCTTGAGTACAAATATTAAGTTCATTGGTGGAAACGAATGCTTCCAGATTCCACTTCTATTTACCTTTTTCTCTTCTTCTTCTTCTTCTTCGTTCTCTCTAAAAGATGGAGAATTACAAGTGCAGGTATTGCTTTAAGAGCTTTGTTAATGGAAGTGCTTTAGGTGGTCATATGAGATCTCATATGCCGAGTCTTGATGAAGAAAGGCTGAGTCAACTCAGTTATGAAACTGAGTCTGATGATCCGAAGTTAGATTTTACAAGCTCTGTTCTTGTTGAAGACGGTGAAAGCGAGACAGAATCTTCTAGGAATGTTACTAATCTGACTCGGAAACGATCTAAGCGAACTCGTAAACTCGATTCTTTCGTAACCAAGAAGATGAAATCGAAGCTTGAGTCTGATCCTGATCATGAGCCTCCTCATAGCTCAGCTTCTGATACAACAACGGAGGAAGATCTTGCGTTTTGTCTAATCATGCTCTCGAGAGATAAATGGAAGAGTAAAGAAGTAGTAGAAGAGATCGAGAGAGAAGAAGAAGAAGAAGAAGAGTCAGAAGAAGGTTATAACAGATTAAGCAAGATGAATCGAATTATAACAAAAGGGAGATACAAGTGGAAGAGTCAGAAGAAGGTTATAACAGATTAAGCAAGATGAATCGAATTATAACAAAAGGGAGATACAAGTGTGAGACTTGTGGGAAAGTGTTCAAATCTTATCAAGCATTAGGTGGACATAGAGCAAGTCATAAGAAGAACAGAGTTAGTAACAAAACAGAGCATGATAATGTTGTTGTTGTTGTTGCTGAGAAGAGAATTCATAAATGTCCGATTTGTTTCAAAATTTTCGCATCTGGACAAGCACTTGGAGGTCATAAAAGATCTCACGGAATTGGGAATTCGTCTGTGAATAATCATCATCATCATCATCAAGTTCATCAAATGGAGTCTGCGAAACAGGGGATGATAGATCTTAATCTTCCAGCACCAACAGAGGAAGAAGAAGTCTCTATGGTGTTTCAATGAATGCTAAAAAAAGGTAACAGACTTTGCGTGATTCGGGTCGTCCAAATTTTCATAAAGTTTGAATCTTTTACCATTTTTATTTTTGGGTTTTTATTAATGTTTTATTTTAAATGCAAAGGAGGCTACTTTTACATGTTCTAACGCCGATTCTTTTTTCATATTGGCCTCACGTCTTGTTTGTCAAAAAAAACAATCCAAATAAGTTTCTACTTAGCTTATAGTCTTATTAATGTTGTTTATCGTTATAAAGTATACAACTTTTTAATATTCGGATCTTCTTTGCTTCTAAGCCCCCTACTTGACTTATCTCATTCCTCTTGAGTTAGTCAAGGCCTTTAAGAATCAAGAATCGCTTTCAAAGTCTAAAAAGATATTTAAGTCTAGAAGTAAAGAAGACGTTTCGGTTGTTAAGTCCTAATTCCAACTTAATTTTGCAATTGTGTTAAATGATTAGGTTATTCCAAACCTTAACCTCACAAATTTCACTCGTCTTAAGTAGATATGTGTTTGGTACTTTGGTATAACCACAAATGAAAGAATTATTCTTTGAGTATACTTTATTCTTTACTTATGACTTGAAGCAAAAACCCCACTAACTAACTTTCACCGCCCCAATAGAATCCTACAAATCGTGACTTAAGAGTGGTTGTGTCTTAAGTATAATTGCAAGCTTGACTAATCTCTCATTTATTAATTTTGGTGAGACTAATTACTTGGAATTTGGTGAGATTAGTTTCATTAAATCATCATTTTCATAAATAAAAAAATCATCATTTTCAGTCTGCTATTAATTTTTGTTTCCAAATTTTGTTGCGAGTGACAAAAAAGAAACGGAAAGTTAAATTTTAAATAAAAATCTCATTTTATTAAATGCATATTCGCTGTCTAAATTTGTGAGCTTATTTGATGACAGCCGTTAGTACAAAGATCCTGAGTCTGACGCTTAAGTTGAACTAGTTTGGTCTACTCGACTTGTAACTTACTTCACAATTATGTTGTTTTTGGTTGGTCAAGTACTCATGCTTTATGAAAGACTTAAACCGGATTAAACCAACTGAAATACCGTATTTTATTTGTAAATAGAAAACCAAAAATTACAAGATGAATTATATTTATGAAAGCGAACTCGTTTGTTAGAAAATTATCCGTAATGAGAACTATCTCGATTAAAAGGAACAAAATTAGTGACTTCCACGTAACACACGGGAGCTTAATGGGTCAACGGATTCATAAAGTAACTTTCAATAATATTAACCGCTTTTAATTACAATTTTAATTGTTACTTACCAAATTGATTAATGGATAACGTGTCATTAATACTTGGACCAGTTATATCTTAATGGATGTAACTGGAGTTTTCTAGTGAAAATGAAGAAAATAAGTGATAATAAAACATACATCCACTAAAAGGATATGGTCAACAAATTATCAATCAAAACCATTTATAATAAATAAAAAATGGGTTACTTACCTAGAACCAAGTCATGAACTACATCAGATATCTCTCTAATATTTTACTTTCACCTGTGTTATTTGTCTAACCACTAAACTGTTTCCCTGACCTAAAAAAAAAAAAAAAAAGTCTAAACCTTAAACTCTTGGTACTTCAAGCCCAATAAATTGTTTAAAAAGTCTGTATTGGGCTCACAAAAGAAGATGGGCCGAGTTTCGCGGTATAACCATAACCATAGAGAATGGAAGCTTTTTGTTGTTTTTGTGCCGGACATGATTATCTTTGTATCCAAACACGTCATACATCCAAGATATTTTTTCTTCTTCCCGGAGGAGGAGACGTTAAGAAAAATAGACGAAGGTTTTGTAGGGATCTTACCATTCTGCTATTCGCCGGTGAGTTATTTTGATTTCTCTGATCTCTATGCCGACTACTTCATCTTCTTCCTTTTGTTTGCTTACCCTTTAATTCGATTTCCTCATATGTTTTCGTGTTTCCTTTCCCGAGAAAATTTATCGGTAATGTATAATCGACTTCATCCTTTTGTGAGAATGAAAAGTTTGTGTCTTAATCTAGTTCGAAGAAACCAAGGTTCATATTTGTTAATTGAAGTCTGTGAGTGATACATGTTTCATTTTACAAGTTTTTGATTTGATTTTTGATTCTGACCATCCGATCTTCTTGGTCCTGATAATTTTGAAATGTCCTGTTTGTTTTGTTTATGTCAACACAGAAATTGAAGCTTTAGAGATTTCAATGGTGAGCCAAGGAATGGTATCTCTCACTAAGTCTCTATGCAGTATGACTCCAAGGGTTCGTCTCAAGAATCCAAATATGATGCAGAACCTAAATACCTTCGGATCTTGTCATTTTCGTTTCAGAAATCTCCGTGTCTTATGCGCAACGAAACTTTCTCAGTGGGAACCATCACGTTTTATCCCTGCTTCCGCGGAAGAAGCTGCTAGTATAGTATCTGACAAAACCACAGATGTTTTCGGATCCATTATATCCGAGTCTGCTGAGGAAGAAGAGAAAGTAAGTTCAGCACAACAGTTAACTAATGCTCAAGTTCAGGTACTTAAGTGGCCAATATGGCTTTTGGGTCCATCTGTTCTCCTCACTAGCGGTATGGCTCCCACTTTATGGCTTCCATTGTCTTCGGTTTTCCTCGGTTCCAACGTGGTCAGTCTGCTTTCCTTGATCGGTCTAGATTGCATTTTCAACCTCGGAGCAACACTTTTCCTCTTAATGGCTGATTCTTGTGCACGTCCTAAAGATCCATCACAGTCTTGCAACAGCAAACCACCATTTAGCTACAAGTTCTGGAACATATTTTCACTCATAACCGGGTTTCTCGTCCCAACACTACTTCTCTTCGGATCCCAATCTGGCCTACTCGCTTCCCTGCAGCCCGAGATTCCTTTCCTCTCATCCGCTGTTATCTTCTTCCCATACTTCATTCTCCTCGCTGTTCAGACATTAACAGAGATCCTCACATGGTACTGGCAATCACCGGTCTGGCTTGTTACTCCAGTTGTCTATGAGTCTTACCGGATCCTGCAATTGATGAGAGGTTTGAAGCTCAGTGCAGAGGTGAGCGCACCGGTTTGGATTGTTCATATGCTTCGTGGGCTTGTCTCTTGGTGGGTATTGATCTTGGGAATGCAACTCATGAGAGTTGCTTGGTTTGCTGGTTTTGCATCTAGAACCACTAGTAGAGAGCAACCAGAGTACGTTGATTCTAAGTAAAGACAGATACATGTTTCTTCTTTTAGTTTTTAAAGTCACTCATGTCAGACTAAATATATGTAATGGTTACTTCATTGTATAGCTTTATTCTTTCTGATCGATCACAGATTCTCTATATTCCACTCTATCCCGAAGTTAGGTATTGGTTGTTAATTTATTTAATGCGTCTTCGACTAAAGCGCGTTTGCGTTTTCATTACTTATAAGCAAAAAGACAATACTACCCTTTGGAATATGAACAAGACAAATAGCGATGTCCCCACTTACGCTCTCGATCTCGGTTTCTCGATCGACGACTGTTCTCTCTTTGTGAACCGGAATACGAGCGAATCTAATCGACGGGAATTTTTGTTCTTGTCGATTTGCGGAAATTCGAATTGAATCTCCGGCGATCTGATCGGGATGAATAACAGCGAGCTTCTCACCGTCGAGCCTCTCGACCTTCAATTCCCATGTAAGTTTTTTTTTTGGATTTTTTTCGTATGTTTTGCATGTTTTCTCATTCCAGATCTGGGCTTTTTCTGAGTTAAGAATTTCGTAATTTTCTTCTCATTATAGTTGAATTGAAGAAGCAGATCTCTTGTTCTCTCTATCTGACGAACAAGACCGATAATAATGTGGCCTTTAAGGTGATTATTCCTTTATTTAGACTTTTGAAAATTCGTATTCTGGAATCGAGAAATTGTTATGGCTATCTCGTGTTTCTCTGAGGCTTCTCTTGATTATGTGATTTAGGTTAAGACTACGAATCCGAAAAAATATTGCGTTAGGCCTAACACTGGAGTTGTTCTTCCGAGGTCAACTTGTGAAGTTGTTGGTCCGTTTTCTGATCCACCTTCTCTCGGGATGGATTTCTGCTCTTGTTAGATTTTAATTTTCCAAGTTTGTTCTTGGATTAGGAATTTGATGAATTCTTTGTCTGGTTTTGATCTAGTGACCATGCAAGCTCAAAAGGAAGCTCCTTCCGATATGCAGTGCAAGGATAAGTTTCTGCTTCAAGGTGTAATTGCTAGTCCTGGTATCACTGCCAAGGAAGTTACTCCTGAGATGGTACTAGCTTACATCCCATTGTTGATTTGATATGGGATTATTTACAGTTTGGTTTTGGTTTCTTAAAGCAGTTAATGTTTCTTTCTTACTTGTAATGAAACTTTTGCAGTTTAGCAAAGAAGCTGGTCATGTAGTTGAGGAGACCAAGCTGAGAGTTATTTATGTTGCTCCACCACAACCACCATCACCAGTTCGTGAGGGATCAGAAGAGGGTTCTTCACCAAGGGCTTCTATCTCAGATAATGGCCATGGTTCTGAGTTTTCGGTTAGTAATTTTTAACTTATCGTTAGATTTGAGACTGGTAGACATTTGGTTTTTTTGTAGATTCTCATGTATTTTTGTGTTTAATTTGAGTTTCAGAGATTTGGCGTGGACAAAGCTGAACCTCAAGAAAACACATCTGAGGTATTATCACAATTCTTCTAAGCTTGTAACCGTCAGAACTCAAAACAATGTGAAGAATATTGTCTTTTTTGCTTTTGCTCTGTTTAAAAGAGATTAGTTTCAACTTTGGAGGTAACTTAATTGGCAAGTAGCCTTTTAGGCTAAATTTATTAGGTTCAGAATCTATCTTTCCTCGTGTTTATTACTTGAGTTTCGTCACATTTTTAGAAACTAGTTCAGTGCTCCGTCCATTACTCAGGAAAATCTGGTCATTTTACAATAATTGTATTATAGCTGAATTTTAAGTGATTTCAGGCAAGGGCTCTCATCACAAAGCTAACCGAGGAAAAACAGTCTGCCATTCAACTGAACCAAAAACTTCAAAGAGAACTGGTAAAAGAACTTCCACTTCAATCCTTTTCATCTCTTTGCTGTTGTTTTTTTGAAACATAGCATCTACGAGCAAGCGTTTATAGTGCTTTTACATGTTTTTGACCATAGATGCTTGAGCTTGTCATTTACATTTGCCAGCCTTGAATTTTATCAAATCTTTTCTCCCCATCTTTTAACATCAAAATTGTTCCGTGTATCTTACTTGTAGAGTTAAATCCCCATCAAAATGATTGATTTATCTTTTTAACCATACCATTTAATCAAAAACAGTCTCACAGGCTTAGTTTAGAATCTTGTGATAGTTTTCTGACAAAGATTTGGGTTTGATGTGTAGGATCTGTTAAGACGTGAAAGCAAGAAGAGCCAAAGTGGTGGTATCCCTTTGATGTACGTTCTTCTGGTTGGACTCATCGGTCTAATTTTGGGATACATTATGAAGAAAACATAAACTATCCCACTCGAATTTGATTCCTCCCCGCCATTGAAGTAAGGAAAAAAAACAAAGACTTTTAACTCTTTCAGTCGAACATTTATATATTCTCTTCTGAATTTGCCAATTTCGCCTTAAAAAGGTGCTCCAGAAGATTTGTGGTTCATAACTAAGTTTGATTTGCTTTCCAATTTTGTAATCAATTGATTTTGCGTGGGTTCTCTCTGTCCACTAAATGAAGTAGTGTTACTATGTCCACCATCACTGCACCTATCAGTATCTCCAACGTACAAAATTTATTAGCTTCGATTAGATTCACCGAATAATTATCATCCTAAAAAGCTGAAACTCTCCTATGGTGAATTTCTTTATAGTTAGTAATGATTCGTCATTTATACCTCTTCAGGTTTTCTTACTTATTTCTTATCCTACAAAATTAGCCTCCGGTTTGTTATATGATTTGAACCGGTATGCAATTGATTTGATTAAATATTTTTTTCTTTTAAAAAAACGCTTCGCTCGCTTTATGTTTTGGCTCGTATTCTGTTATAGCGGTTAACATTTATTTTGGAAATTACGAATTTAGAATTTTTTGACTAACAAAAGTGGGTCAAGTAACTGTTGGGCTTTATCTAGACACAAGGAACGATTGTGGGCCGGCCGACTTAGAGGTAAAAGACAAATCACATGGGGAAGAGCCACGTGTCAAAGTTAGCGGCAATGGCGGCTTGGGGTTGCGGTTAGGGCACGACCTTCATGAACAACATAAAAACAGAGCGGTGATGGTCCACGCACAATTGTCTCCTGTTTCTTGACCCCACCCCTTCCTTTAGGTCCCACACGTTCTTCACTCATCTTCCATATTGTTATGTGTTCTTCTCCCACGTCTCGTCAAATACTACTTTATGTCTCTACTCTATTATCTTCTTTACAATAATTGAATTCACAAAATGCCAAAATATCTATTGCTTTTGGTACGCTCTTGATCATAAAGTAACAAAATCGGAAAATCATATCATGTGTATATATTTGTGTCATGTATCTATATAAGTTGAATACTATAGAGAAAATTATGCACAATGTTATTTTTTCATAGAATCTTATGAAAACTATTATTTCCGGCTAAGTCCCGGTGGACTAACCGGTTCACGCTAAGTGGTTCGGATACTGGATTACCAAAAAACTATTGTTTCCGTCTATGATGAACAGTAACACCATAAACAGACAGCATATACTGTCCACCAATATCATTACTGTCCTTTGTGCCATAGATAATGTGTATATTACACGATATGTAATATTCTTTATCTCTTCATAGACAAACTTGGGATTTGCGATCCCAGGTAAGATCATGACTATTCTAACATAGTAGGTATTCAAGAATCCGTACATGAAATTTCATGAAGATCATGACTATTCTAACATAGTAGGTATTCAAGAATCCGTACATGAAATTTAATGAATTTGAACCGGCAGAGAATACAGACGGATCCGTTTTATCTAAATTCAATCGTAATTATTGTCAAACACAGAGACACACTAATTATGAATGGACAGGGATACGCGGGTAAATTCTCATCTATGGTATTTTTAAATGACGAATACAATAATAGTATTTCAACTAGTTGACTTAATGATAATGACAATTTGACCAATACTCTCAATTATGTATGTGTTTGTAAGATTTAGTAGTATTGTCACACATTTCAGATATTTTTTTCACTAATGAACCACAAGATTGTAGGGCGTTTCTGAAACGACTTAGAGAAGGCTAATGTAAATTCACTATCTTTTTTGCATATTTTCGAACTTAATAACTTCAATTTCCTATTGAAACAGTCAACTAGATATGTAATACAAAATTTGTTATTGACTTTTGAGTGGTTAGCAGACAGTACCAGTGTCCACTTGTTGATAATAGCAAACTATGTCTCTTGGTGATTAGAAGCGTGGAAAAAAATAGTACTACTTTATTATGCTTATGCATAAATGCGATAAGTCTATCACAATGCAAACGAAATAGCTAGTTAGTTGTAACGTCATTGTGTTCACGTTTATATGAACAGGTATCATGTGCGAAATTATCTGAATATATATATCTCTCAATCTGATTATTACATCTAACTACATAACTAAATCACAGACAAGACTCTTGCATTTCAACTAATATAATATAATATATTGTACTTCTTTGAATAATGTGTTAGTTTATGAATAGATTAAGCCTAACATACTTGTATTAAACCTAGTTTATTTGAAATACCTTGTTAATGTTACATAAAATACATAAGAAAGACTTAATTTGGACCTGTCAGAAATAGAACAGTATCCGTTTTGAAGAATGTTTGGTCGAAAAAAGTCTGCTTTCTTTTTGTTATCGCCCTTAGAAAATATCTAATGTTATGCATCTCAAGAAACACACACATGTAAATAAGAAAAAGAGGAGACAAAAGTTAGAAAGGTAGCGTAAAAACATGCAAATTGTTTAAAGACTTCAACGTAAAGACAAAAAGAAGTAAAGAGATTTTTCTTGGGATAAACAAAGAAGCATATGCATCAAAAACCCTAATTCTCCCTTTTCCTCGTTTCAATGACTTAGCTAGATATTCGTTCCATTATTAATACATATACTTTAAAATCAGTAAGTGGGTCAATCTGAGATTGCTATAACTACGAGAGAGAAGACACAAAGTTTGGTCTTTTCTCTTTCGTTTGGTTTTTCTCTGGTTTGGGTCGGTGGATTCCTCAGACAGTAAAGGGGGCCACACCAAACAACACCATATCTGACCTTCACTGCTCTTTTTCTTCTTCTCACCCATACATTTGCATGTTCTCTTCTTCTTCCTCTACTATATCTGCATTTATTACACACAATCTCTCTTCCTTAAGCATTTATAACATTCACCATACCTTTAAACCGCCATCTCTGTCTCTCTTTATATATATATCTCTACATATTGGTTTGTTTGGGTTATAATCTAAGTCATCACTTTGATCAATAGTACTCGTATGAATATGCTGAAGAGTGGCTGCTTCTATTTACTTTTAATAGCTCTTTTCATCCTTTCTCGATCTCCTTTTTGCGATTCTCGCCATCTTGGACACTTGGAGAAGAAGCTTAGTGTGAATCCTGATCATCTAAATAAGGTAGGCTACTTTGATTTGTGATGTTAATTATATTATGATTCTTAATTATTTCAATGATGTTATAGATTTTTAGGAAAAAAACTGGTTCATCTGTATATAGTTTTCTTTTCGAAATCAATAAATACAGTTTTTCTTTTCAAAATCATATATTAATATCTAGTTTTTTCCTCAAAATCTCGAATTATTAATTTGTAATTATTCTGAATGCATGTATCTGTATATAAACAGTAGCTAGAGTGTATAATTAAGAGGTTAGGGACTAATCTATGATTGAGTAGTGTAGCTAGTAGCTAGCTAGTTTAACTGATTTTTCCTTTAAAACTCCCATGTTATTGGGTTTCTATACTTTAGTGCAATAGTCAATACAATATATAAAAAAAAATAACAAAGTATTAAGTAACTAAACAAAAATTTAATTAAGATTTGAATACCAACTGTTATTCCATGTCACAGGAAAAAGAAGAGATTACAAAATTAGAAGCTAAATCAAGAAACAAGACAAACACCATATCGAGTCAAGCGCATGTCGTTGTCAATCATGGTGATACTAATGGTCAGACCAAGAGGAAGAGAAAGATGAATGATCATAGCGTAAAACGAACTTCCGACAAGTCGTCTAAAAGAGGATCAAGAACTTGGAAAATTCCTAAATATTCAAAGAAACAGCCAAGATCAGATCAAGAACATCCCGGTTTTAATCTCGATTATATGCAGCCCACAACACACCCGCCTCATCATAATTAAGACTTAATGATCTTGTAATAACATAAAAAAAAATTTCATATCGTGCTTCGTTATATATCATAATCTGAAGTCACCAATTTTACTCGTTTTTGGTATATTTATGATGTATGGTCATAAACGACGTTGACCTACTTTAAAGCTTTAAAATTATAATAATACATAGATTAGAAACGATTATCCATATTATTCAATTTTTACTCCGTAGGGTTTCATGAATTTGTTACTATATTACATCGTGATGTGTAAGTATGAGTCTTGATGCATATCTTGAATTTGTTACTATACTTATATCACTATGTAATTTTGTTGTTCATGATATTTTTTTATCAATGTTAAAAATATGCGATAGAAAAAGAATAAATTATCAACTCTACCACCCAAATTTAAACACCTTGTGAAAATTAGTTGACACAGTTGACAGCGATTTTACACCCACGAAATTTCAATATCAGAATTTATACACACATAAAATTAGTCTCTGCGAAAATCCACACAGATCTGAAATTGAGAGCATCCGTACACACAGATCTGAAATTGAAAGCTACCCACAAATCTGAAATTGAAAGCATCCGTACCCACAAATCTGAAATTAAAAGCTTGATCACACAGGTCTTTAAGTTTATTGTATACCGATCGGTGGGTATGGATGCTTTCAAGTTTAGATCTGTGTGTACGGATGCTCTCAATTTCAGATCTGTGTGGATTTTCGTAGAGACTAATTTTCTGTGTGTATAAATTCTGATGTGAAAATTCGTGGGTGTAAAATCGCTGTCAATTCATAATTACCAGAGCAATCGTGAATCTAAAATCATTGACCCAAATATAAAACAAAAAATCATGGTAAACATAACAATTATCAAGAATAATCGTTGACTTGCTATTTTTTATAAGGGTAAAATAGTTTTCTCACCATCTAAAAATCCACTAAGCTATTTTTAATGAGATTTCAAGTTAAAGTGGTATTTCACCCTTTTACCATTTAAGTGAATAAACTGCATTCACAAATTTTCTTTATTTAATATTTTTTTTTTTTTCGTCAACCTTTAATATCGTTTTCCTTAATTTAGGAAATGATTAGTTGACTTTATAACCACAAAATCTAAAGCAATAGACTTTCTTTTTACATAACTTTTTACATACATTCACTTTTAAATTTTAATATTTTTAATTATAGGAAAAAAACAAATCTACAAACAAAATCATACAGTTTACAACCAATCATTTAATATATATACATGGAAATAGAACTTGGTGGACCTTAGGAAATAGTGTAATGCTTGCAAAGTTGCAATCGTAAATCGGATTAAAGAATAGTATTAGTTCCACTAGTCAAATGTACTATTTATATTTGTATATATAGACGAGTCCGCGTGCAGAGTCACTGTTAACGATGTCCAAAAACACGAAGATCTCGCGTTTGTTTCCAATGCAATCTATCAGGTGTTCCCCAAACCGCGTTTCTAGTGTAAACTTCACTTTGTATTATAAAAACTTATGTTTATTGAAGCAAGCTCTGAGCTTAGGGCGATTTTAAGTGTTTCAGACGTTTATAATATGTATCTATAATTTTATTGTATGACAATGAAAAAAAAAAGTGCAATAGTTCAATATCACAATTGTGCTAATTATTGGTCGGAACACTTTATTACTAAATAAAGATTATTAAATTATTGACGTAACTAATAAGACGTTTTAAAAACAAGAAACAATTATAAAGACTGTCATTTTTGTCTATGAACCTTATAAGATTGTCATTGTCTTTAAAAACTGTCATAGACGACGATAATATCGCGTGCCAATGTCCGCAGAAAAGATCTGCGTGTCCCTGTAAAACGGGACATAACCCTATAAAACAGTCCATTTAGATTGTTCGTAGACATGACGGACAGTTTTACAGTGACATACTAGTCTTTTCTACATGCAGTGGCACGTGATATTGTCTATGACAGTTTTTAAAGACAAGGTTTTTAAGTCAATCCTATAAAAAGACAGTGATAAAATGACAAAATAGACATTATTCACTAAAAACAATCGCCATGCAGTTTAGTAAGAGCATCTCCAACAACAACTTCAAATCTTCAAATTTGAAGTTTTATGTAAGAGCATCTCCAACAACAACTTCAAATCTTCAAATTTGAAGTTTTTATGTAAGAGCATCTCCAACAACAACTTCAAATCTTCAAATTTGAAGTTTTATTCTCTCCAACAGCAACTTTAAAACTTCAATTTTTGAAGTTCTCTAAATTGAACTTCATATTTGAAGTTGGCTTCAAACTTTGAAGTCTTTATTTTTTTAGTCCCTATAATTATTTATTTATTACAAATACATCTTAATCATCTTCATTCATCAGCTAAAGTATCTTTTTATCCGAGAAACATGAAAAAAAAGAGATAAGTGATATAATAAAAAGTAGACTACAAATACGTATGATATATATCTTGACTTTATTTATTTCTTGTGATGTGGAGGAGAAAAGAAAGATACAATTTTGGAATTTTTTGAATGAAAATATTATGAAAACAAAAACACAATATCCAACGAATAGCTTACAATCTTCATGTTAGTTATCCTAGTAATAGTTTAAATTTTGTAGATATTACTTTTAAAGATAAGTTAGTTTTTTTTTTTCAAAATGAAATATCTGAATTTTTCAAAAATATATATGGTTTGTTGAATATTTTCTTTAATTTATAGTATACTTAATTGTTATAAAAATAATGTAATAAACTTCATAACGATAATATTATATTAAAAACATTATAAAATAAAATGATATAAATAAACATAAGATAAAATAATATTAAATATTATAATAATATAATATTCTGGTAAATCTGATCATGACCTCTTAGATCACCAAAATATTATCCATAGAAATTTGGTGTGATCGGATGTTCTTGTTGTAGTTGTTGGTTTTAAATTCTCTTTTTTCTGTACGATTCTTACTTGTTCGAATCGAATCGAATAAATTCACGAGTAAAAAATAAAGAAATACATTTTGCATTTTGAAATGCTTTGATTGATCATATATGGGATAATTATGGAAATACGTTTGTTGAATAATTTATTTTTATAGTTAATTTATGTAATTTAGTTTTTAATCTTATATTAAAATATTTTATGAATTAATATTGGTTATAATACATATAATTTATTTTTTTTTGATAAATTTAACATATTGTAAATAATATTAATGACTATTTTGCAAAATATAAAATATTTGAAGTTTTAGTTTGAAGTTGAACCATTGGAAAATTTTCATTAAAACTTCAAATTTGAAGGAAAATTTTCATTAAAACTTCAAATTTGAAGTTAGACAAACTTCAAATTTGAAGTCTCCCTTGGAGATGCTCTAAATAAAAAACAACCCATAAAAGTCAACCAAAAAGATAAAACTGTTGAGCAAAAATTTATTGGGCCAGAATAAACAGATTCATTTAGTCACTTGCATAAGTGTCATTCCACCCAATTATCGGAAAAGTTGATAGAGGATCCCTCAATTCTCTCTCGATCAAACCCGACTTCTTTTGTAACCAGTATTAGTAATCAACCAAAATATGGGTTTTCTAGAGCAAAATTCTCGCATCCTTATGTTTTTCAACTTTTTTTTTTGATATATTTTTAGTAACGATTGGTTTTTAAGATTTATGCAAAGAAAATCTTTAGACTGCAGGAGGAATAAGAGATTTGGTTTTAAGATTTACGGATGTGAGATTTAAGGACGGTAAAAAAATAATCTTATCAATAAGTTTGTTATTTTATTTTCGCCAAAATTTCATATTCTTATGTTCCACATATCGTAATTTAAATTTAACAAGGGAAAAACTCAAATTTGTGGAAGAAAAAGATGTGAATCTAAGAATGTAAATAGTGCAAAAGGAGAAAAGTTATTAATATACTAAAGCCCATTTAGATAAAATAGGGTCATAAAGTCCATAACATGTCTCGGCTCAAGTTCTTGTATTGTTCTGCCACCAGAATTTATAGTGTGGACAGATGGTTTTAGGAAGTTTTTCATATTTGCACAAAACTAGAAAAACTCGGTTTCCGTTATTTCATGTAATATTTTAAAAAGCCTTTTTTATTTATTTCTGTAATAAAATATGGTTCAAGTTCCAGTGTATAATTGGCTATGGCCTGTCTCATTCAAAACCTTTAAAGTAGAAAACTCGGTTTCCGTTTTAATACAATTTTATTTTTGGGATTAATTTTTTTTTATAATAAGATTAAGAAATGAAATGTTAATCTCCAATCATTATTTAAAACAATATTTTCCAAAATATAAAATTTAAGTGTTAGACCATGTACAATGGTTTCCACTTTCAACACCCTACTTTTCTATCTTATCTCTTCCACATCATCATCTAACACCAATTTTATTTTAATTCACTCCAATGGTTTCAACACCTGATATACCAATATTTTACCCAGTTTTTCGGTGTTTTTCTGCTTTGTTTTTGTTTCTTTTTC
>CM071716.1:25089747-25100955 GCA_036630335.1 Physaria fendleri | reverse complement strand
GGAGAACCATAGACAGATGATCCACCACTACATTATTTAAACAGAGTGTTATTCTGGGTACGCATCAAAGGAATCCATGTCCGGTATGTATATGATGAAACAATCAAGAGGATAGCGGATACCTTAGGCCATGTGGAGCACATTCAGCTACATGCTAAGAATGCAAATTCTGTGGAATATGTAAGAGCTAGAGTATGGATTCAAGCAGATGCACCATTAGTATTTAAGAGAGCTGCCATGTTGTCAGGCAAATCAATGGAGCTGGAATATGAGTATGAAAAATTGCCTAGATGTTGCTACAGATGTAAGAAGCTGACACACGACCAATATCATTGTGATCTTCCGGGCATGATCCAGCAAGGAATAAAACAACGGGCAACTAAACAGGCAAACTCTCAACAGAATAAAGAGACAGTACCTGCTTCATCCAGAAAACCTAAAAATCCGAAGAGGAAGGCTGCAATAAAAGACAACCAAGAAGGGCTGCACCAAAAGGGAAATGCAAAGGAAGCTGGATCAAGTTCTCAGGTTGGATACATGGACAAAGGCAAAAGAGTAATTCAGCAGGTATGGAGGGTCAAGGATACTAATGAACCTACTACTGATGCTAATATCTCCAGTAGCACCTCCCAGGAAGCTATACTTTCAAAAGAGAAGATTCTAAAGTCTGGAAAAGCTGTTACCCCTAACCCTTCAGGGGAAATTACAACTAAGGTACTGTCATCAGGAAAAGCTATAACGCAAAGGATCTAACCCTTCAGGGGAAATTACAACTAAGGTACTGTCATCAGGAAAAGCTATAACGCAAAGGATATCTCCAGGACAGAAGATCCTATCATCTGGGAAGATAGTGAGCCCATCCGTAGAAAACGAGAACACCCTAGTTAGAGATCCTCTGCAGAATTCTTTGGCAATTAAAACCCTATCCTCCGGAATACAGGTGGAATCCAATGGACCTAGTGGTTCTGTTGACTTGAAGAGAAGAAGAAAGAACAGTGGAGACAGACCTACAGCTAGAAAAAGAGCAAGAAGGAACCAAGATTCGGACCAACTTTCATAATCAATCACAGTCACAATCAAGCATACTCCAACTGAAAAAGGTTAGTGGTAATCCAGAAACCACCAAAATCAATATGAGAACACTAAGTTGGAACTGTTAGGGTGTGGGGAACGCACTGACAGTTCGACACCTACAGGATGTATGTAGTCTATATAAGCCTGAGGTAGTGTTCCTCATAGAGACTAAACAAAAAAGAATATTTATGGAGAAACTGTGCGAAGATCTTGGTTTTTACAATTTATGCACAATCGACCCGATAGGTCTACGAGGAGGGTTGGCTCTTTTGTGGACAGAGGAAGTTTCTGTCAAAATTTTTACGAGGAGGGTTGGCTCTTTTGTGGACAGAGGAAGTTTCTGTCAAAATTTTGTCGGCTAATAGCAGAATAATAGATAGTTTGGTAGTATGGAGAGGCCAGGAAATATTCCTATCTGGGGTATATGGAGACCCAATTCCCTCAGCTAGACACCATGTTTGGGAATAGTTAAGTAGAATTGGAATACAGAGAAAAGAAGAATGGCTGTTAATGGGGGATTTTAATGAACTATTATGCCAAGAGGACAAGGTAGGGGGTCCTTCAAGAACAGAGACATCCTTTCATCAATTTAAGGGTATGATGGAGATTCCAAGAGGACAAGGTAGGGGGTCCTTCAAGAACAGAGACATCCTTTCATCAATTTAAGGGTATGATGGAGATTTGTGGTCTGTTGAAGGTACCTTATTTAGGTAATGGACTATCCTGGTTTGGAATCAGAAATGGGTATCAGGTACATTGTAAGCTGGATAGAGTTATGGGTAATGTCAACCTATTCAACCAATATCCAGAAGCCAAGGCATTGTATCTACAAAGAGTCGGTTCGGACCATAGCCCCATCTTTGCTTCTTTGGATGGGGAGGGGCCAAGACAGACGGGTACTTTTAGATACAATGCTAATTGGTGTAATAATGAGGGATTTAAAGAAGCGGTATGCAATGGATGGGCTACGAGTTTCTGTGCAGGGACAAGGCTTACAATGGTTGACAGAATGCTACGAGTTTCTGTGCAGGGACAAGGCTTACAATGGTTGACAGAATTAGAAGTTGCAGAAGAGAGATATCCATGTAGAAACGAAGATCAAAGCCAAATGCTCTTAAAGAGATAGAAGCCCTCAAGCAGAAGATAGATACCATTACTCATCAACCTTCCTTCTCTGTTGAGGAATACAATTTCCTAAAAAAAAGATCTTTTTCAGAAATATAAGGAGGAAGAAGCATATTGGAGGGTGAAAAGCAAAGCATCATGGTTAAAATGTGGTGATCGGAATACCAAGTACTTTCATGCCTCCACAAAGATGAGAAGAGCCAAGAACAGGATACAAATGCTGGTAGATGATGCCACGGGACAAGTATACTATGCAGAAGACAAGAAAGGAGATCTCGCAACTAGGTACTTCTCCAATCTTTTCACTTCAGAGCAGGTTCACTCAGAAAGAATCAGTTGCTCCTTACTTTTCCAACATAACTCTCCCAAGGTATCAGTGCATCAAAATAACTATCTCATACAAGATGTTACTATGGAAGAAGTGAGGAAAGCGGTCTTCAGTTTAAGTGCGGAAAAATCCCAAAATCCCTATCTCATACAAGATGTTACTATGGAAGAAGTGAGGAAAGCGGTCTTCAGTTTAAGTGCGGAAAAATCCCCGAGCCCAAATGGATTCAATGGAGCTTTCTTTCAGCAACATTGGGAACTCATAGGACAAGACATCTTGGAAATGATTCAGAGTTTCTTCTCTGAAGGAGAACTCGATAACCGTCTAAATGCCACACTTATATGTTTACTTCCCAAGAAAAGACCAGCAACAAGGCTCAGTGAATATAGACCGATCAACTTATCAAATTTTGGCTTCAAGATCCTTAGTGCAGAGATTTTAGCAGGAGCCTTAAAAGAAGCTGAAAGACAACAAGCAATACATGGGATACAAGTCACTAATAAGGCGCCTATGATCTCTCACTTGCTGTTTACCGACGATAGCATCTTCTATTGTAGAGCTGACCAGAATGAAATAAGGAATCTACAAGGTATTCTCCAAGAATATTCATATATATCTGGACAACTCATCAATTTGGCAAAATCCAGCATAACCTTTGGTGTGGGTGTACCCCAGCAACTTAGACAGAGCATTAAAAGGTTAACAGGAATTGATGCAGATGGAGGCACTGGCTTGTATTTGGGATTACCAGAGGCTTTCATAGGATCTAAAGCTGCAACACTTAAATACCTTGAGGATAAAGTTGCAAGGACAGTCTCCTCATGGAAAGCCTCCTTTTTATCTCAAGGTGGAAAAGAAATACTAATCAAAGCAGTGGCTTTAGCACTACCAACCTACACCATGAACTGTTTCCTTCTTCCAAAAGGATTTTCAAAGACAATTATCAGAATTC
This sequence comes from Physaria fendleri, assembly GCA_036630335.1. Lineage (NCBI taxonomy): Eukaryota > Viridiplantae > Streptophyta > Magnoliopsida > Brassicales > Brassicaceae > Physaria > Physaria fendleri. Next base: position 25,097,476 of record CM071716.1, on the reverse strand, counting down.
TTAATAATTTCTGGTGAAAAAATGCAGATACGGGTAGAGGGATACATTGGAAAGGCTGGAATAAACTTTGCAGACCTAAAGATGAAGGGGGAATTGGATTCAAGGACATGTATGGTTTCAATCTGGCTTTGCTCGGGAAACAGATATGGAGAATAGCTACAAAACCTGATTCACTTCTAGCCAGATTCTACAAAGCAAGATACTTCCCCAAACGATCTGTTTTGGATGCGAGAATAGGAAACATGCCTTCTTTCGCATGGAAAAGCATACATGAAGCACAAACATTGATGAGATTGGGGATGAGAAAGGAAGTCGGAAATGGAGCAGATTTAAATATCACTAAAGACCAGAAAGGAAGTCGGAAATGGAGCAGATTTAAATATCACTAAAGACCCATGGATTTCAGACACATACCCAAGAGCTCCAAGATGGAAGGATTCTATAGACTTGACAGGTATGAGCATTGACCATCTAAAAGAACCGGACTCAGATGAATAGAGAATATCATTGCTGAATCAGATATGTGAGCCGGAAGAAGTAAAACTGATAACGCAGATTAAACCAGGCAAGGCGAAGGCAGTCAAGGAATACTCATGGACGTTTAACCATAATGGTAGCTACACGGTCAAGTCTGGATATTGGCTATGGAATAATAGAATCCAGAAAACAGATGACACGAACGAAGGGCCTACTCTTAATGGTCTTTTTGCCCAGATTTGGAAAACAGAGACTCAACCGAAAATAAAACATTTTCTTTGGAAGGTAATAAGTAACTGCTTATCAGTGGGGGCAAATATGAGGAAGAAGAGACTTACCAAGCAACCTGATTGCCCTAGATGTGAAGGAGAAGTAGAAACAATAAATCATATGCTCTTCACATGTCCATATGCCAGAGTAATATGGGCAATGTCAGCGATGGCCAGATTGTTTTATCCACACCCAGGTGAGTCTCTATACGCCAATGTAGCTGCCTGTTGTTTTAACGAGATGAATCTGGAACCACAACATGTAGTGCTCTGGCCTTGGCTGTTATGGTTACTATGGAAATCAAGGAATGAACTCATATACTCTAATGTAGTAACTGACCCTCGCAACCTCCTAGCTAAGGCAACAGAAGAAAAATCAAGGAATGAACTCATATACTCTAATGTAGTAACTGACCCTCGCAACCTCCTAGCTAAGGCAACAGAAGAAGCTCACTTATGGATAGAGATTAACTCACGGCGAGAGGAAAGCCAGGACAAACAGCAGAACACTAGAGCATTACCTGCAAAGTGGAGACCACCACCACAAGGAGTATACAAATGTAATATAGATGCCTCTTGGAAGAAAGATCAGCAAACACAAGGAGTATACAAATGTAATATAGATGCCTCTTGGAAGAAAGATCAGCAAACAAGCGGAGTAAGTTGGATACTAAGAGATCATCAAGGGAATCCCATATGGCTTGGGGCCAAATGCTATTCCCAACTTATATCCCCACTTATAGTAGAGGCTACAGCTCTCAAGTGGTCTGTGAATTGTTTGAAGAATATGGGACTAAAGAACATCATCATCGAGTCTGATTGCCAGCTACTGATCAAAGCCTTGCAAGATCCAACAAGTTGGCCAATTCTACAAACATTCACTTCCGAAGTATTGCATTTGGCCTTAGGTAATAATTTCTCTTTTGTGTATGTACCTAGAACTTGTAATGCATATGCAGATACTATGTGTAAAGTCATCTCCATGTGTCCTCTTTATTTTGCTATTTTGGACAAAACTGTTTCTTCATAGTTACTCCATCTTTTGGAAACCGATAGCCAATAATTGGCTTTATATTAATGAAAGTATGCTTTTGAGTTAAAAAAAAAAAAAGAACTAGCATGTTCGTAACGTTCCTTGTAGCTAGTATTTTCCTAATTCATACTAGAAATTGAGTATACGTATGTTAAATATACATATGTTTTGTTTTTAACTTCCTTGCGTGTCAGATAACAAATCCACTTGCTTTGAGAGGCGTGCCCATATCCTAAAATACGATTTATCGTTTTCGATATTTCCCCAACGATCAAGCAAATCGTTGTCTCCCAATCTGGCCGATGACTATTGTGGTACAAATGATCTTTTTTTTTTTTTTTTTTCACGATAGTTTTTTTTTTTTTTTTTTCACGATAGGAAGCATATTATTAAAGAGATAATTTACAGAGAGTTCAAAAGCAATGTCAAAACAAGATAGACATTGAAATGATCTTCTTCTAACCATATTATACCGTATATTATCACGTTGGGACTCAATGTAAATTAATAAGCATTATGATTTGCTTTTCTTATTTTTGTATTGAGTTCAAAACGTTAAGGTGCGCTCATGTCTTGTCTTATTCTAAAGTCAATTCGAAACTACGTATACCTTCAATGAGCGTTGAAAATTATTTTAGACTAACAAAAGTTTTTGTACGAAATCTAAAATTAATTGTGATAAATGTTAGACATTTATGGAAGAACAATAAGTATAGAATATGATTGCATAACAACTCAAAGAAAATAAATTTAATCAAAATACCGTATATTCATAAAAATTATTTCATTTCTGAACTATAAACTTTTTAATACCATTATGCAACTTGCCCTTTTATCAGTTGAATAAAAACACACAATTTGCTTTCTTATTACAAGCTGTTTTTTTTTTTCTTTTTCTTTTCATAATCTGAACTATATCAAATAAAAGTTTAATTTACTTTGGAAATTAAAAAAAGTCAAATCTTATCCTTGAATTCTTAAATAAGTTGAATTTCTACGTGAATTTCAATCGTATTCGTAGGCTCGTGGCTATCAAGTTTTTAAAACATCATATCACAGACAACGGTTATGATGTTAAGATAAAGAAAGAATTAAAGATTTGAACCAAAATTAAAGATGATAGATATGTAACGAAATATGCCACGACGATAGTGTTCCGACGGTGAATGTAACGACCATCGATGAACTTCATTCTTTACAAAAGAAACGTTCTGCTCCAACCACACCGATCAACCAAGGCGGCGCCACCGTGTCTGAGGAGGAGCGCCAGAAGGTTCAGCTTCAATCTATCAGGTCCTTATAATTTCACTTATTATTATTTACTTATGCTATGTTTCTTCGGAAATTCATATAACATTCTTTTCTTTAAATTGAGGAAGATATTGCAGTTTTCAAGTCCGATCATTTCCATAGAAAAGAAGAACAAAAAAAAATTAGGATTTTGTTCTTGACAAAAATTTTTTTAAGGATTTTGTTTTGTTCTTTTCTTTTCAAAATTGTCTTTTAGCTAAAAAAAGCTTTTAAAAAATAATATTAGCACTTTTTCTAAAATAATACACTAAACTTTTAAAATTATCTAGTTACTAGCTTGACAAAAAAAAAATCAAGGTACTCTTCTCTGATTAATTTTCTAGATTGTCTTTTATATATATATATATAAAATAGCTTTATAGTATATATTTTCATCAAATATATTACTCTCTTTCTTTGATTTTTTTTTTAATTATCATTATATTATAAATTTCAAAAATCAAATTCATATAAATAATTTTTGTTTGTTGCTAATTTTAGAACAAAATCAAATATTATTGAAGTACTATCAAACATCCAAAAAGAGTAGTTAAATTTCATTTCTAAATTTCAGCTTAGTAATTCAAAACAAAAATTAATGCTTTATGGTGACTGTTACGGGAAAATATAATAAATTTAATGTAGATGACACGTGGAAACTATATGATTTTTGGCGTTTTTGATGTGGTGAAACAGTGCATCGTTAGCTTCGTTAACAAGAGACTCAGGACCAAAGGTAGTGAGAGGAGATCCGGCGGAGAAGAAGACAGACGGTTCAACAACTCCTGCATACGCACATGGCCAACATCATTCTATATTTTCTCCGGCAACTGGTGCCGTCAGTGATAGCTCTTTAAAGTTTACACACGTCCTCTATAACCTTTCCCCTGCAGGTGAAACTCAAACCCCAAAATCCCAATTTCAATTCGATCCTGATCAATGTTTCTGCTGTGAATTTGATTTTTTTCCCCCGACTTGTTGTTGTAGAGCTTTACGAGCAAGCTATTAAGTATGAGAAAGGTTCATTTATCACTTCAGCTTTACGAGCAAGCTATTAAGTATGAGAAAGGTTCATTTATCACTTCCAATGGAGCTTTGGCGACCCTTTCTGGTGCTAAGACTGGTCGCGCTCCGAGAGATAAACGTGTCGTTAGAGATGCGACTACTGAAGATGAGCTTTGGTGGGGAAAGTGAGTAATCTGATCCCGAATTTCGAATTTGGTCAATTGAGTTTTGGGATTTATCCTCTGTTTAGTCGTCCCTTTATTGACTTGGGTTTGATTTTTATTTTAGGGGTTCGCCGAATATCGAAATGGATGAACATACCTTCATGGTGAACAGAGAAAGAGCGGTTGATTACTTGAACTCCTTGGAAAAGGTATAATTTTGAAAACTTGATCAATGTAATGAGTGTGGAACTTGGATTAAAGTTAATGAATTTGCTGTTCTTCTTGGGGTTTTAGGTCTTTGTCAACGATCAGTTCTTAAACTGGGATCCTGAGAACAGAATCAAAGTCAGGATTGTCTCAGCTAGAGCAGATCAGTTCTTAAACTGGGATCCTGAGAACAGAATCAAAGTCAGGATTGTCTCAGCTAGAGCATACCCGATCAGTTCTTAAACTGGGATCCTGAGAACAGAATCAAAGTCAGGATTGTCTCAGCTAGAGCATACCATTCACTGTTTATGCACAACATGTAAGTCAAACCTTTCTTTCTTTCTTTCTACCGTTTGCGGAGATAAGACTTCATGAATGTCACTATGCCAATTCATTATTACACTCTCTGGTTTTGGATGAGAATAAACAACAAAATAGCAAACAAAATTGATAACTGGTGAGGGTGGCAGGTGTATCCGACCAACTCAGGAGGAGCTTGAGAGCTTAGCTTGAGAGCTTTGGTACTCCGGACTTCACTATATACAATGCTGGACAGTTTCCGTGTAACCGTTACACTCATTACATGACATCGTCCACTAGCGTAGACCTTAACCTGGCTAGGAGAGAAATGGTTATACTTGGCACTCAGTATGCTGGGGAAATGAAGAAGGGTCTGTTCAGTGTGATGCATTACCTCATGCCTAAGCGTCGGATTCTCTCACTTCATTCTGGATGCAATATGGGAAAAGATGGAGATTACCTCATGCCTAAGCGTCGGATTCTCTCACTTCATTCTGGATGCAATATGGGAAAAGATGGAGATGTTGCTCTCTTCTTTGGACTCTCAGGTATAGTAGAGGCATCACCAGACACCATCTTTGGTGATGATGAATGGAAGATAAGTCAATTGATAGAACACAATTACAATGAACTGATCATAATTCTTGGAAAATGGATGGCCTGTTAGTTGAAATGAACGATTGAACTGAGATTGATAGATGTTTTGGTTTTCTGTAAATGTTGATTTTAGGTACCGGGAAGACGACACTGTCTACTGATCACAACAGGTATCTTATTGGAGATGACGAGCATTGTTGGACTGAGACTGGTGTTTCGAACATTGAGGGTGGATGCTATGCTAAGTGTGTTGATCTGTCAAGGGAGAAGGAGCCTGATATCTGGAACGCCATCAAGTTTGGAACAGGTAAAAAGATTATACATAGGATATTTTTCTTTGAATTAGTGATATAACAATTGGGTTCTGGTCTCGTTGCAGTTTTGGAAAATGTTGTGTTTGATGAGCACACCAGAGAAGTGGATTACAGTGATAAATCTGTTACAGGTGAAAACAATTGTTATGTATTTCATCTTTCTTCTGCCTTACAATTAATAGAATGATCATTGTCGATTCTCCTTGGTTGTAGAGAACACACGTGCTGCATATCCTATTGAGTTCATTCCAAATGCGAAAATACCTTGTGTTGGTCCTCACCCAAAAAATGTGATACTTCTGGATTGAGTTCATTCCAAATGCGAAAATACCTTGTGTTGGTCCTCACCCAAAAAATGTGATACTTCTGGCTTGTGATGCCTTTGGTGTTCTCCCACCTGTGAGCAAGCTGAATCTTGCACAAACCATGTACCACTTCATCAGTGGTTACACTGCTCTGGTATTCCCGAAGAAAAGTTTTTATTTTTCCTTTGGCTCAATCTTCAAAACCTTGACCAAAGATAGGCAACAAATATAGGTCGCTGGCACAGAGGATGGCATCAAGGAGCCAACAGCAACTTTCTCAGCTTGTTTTGGTGCAGCTTTCATAATGTTACATCCCACAAAATATGCAGCTATGTTAGCTGAGAAGATGAAGTCACAAGGTGCTACTGGTTGGCTCGTGAATACTGGTTGGTCTGGTGGCAGGTATGTCCTCATTATGGAAAGTGATACAAGGAAAAAAATGATTTATTATGTGTCTTTGTGGGTTATAAACATGGTCTATAACGTTTTCTTTTGCAGTTATGGTGTTGGAAACAGAATCAAACTGGCATATACTAGAAAGATCATCGATGCAATCCATTCAGGCAGCCTGTTGAAGGCTAACTACAAGAAAACCGAAATCTTTGGATTTGAAATCCCAACTGAGATCGAAGGGATACCTTCAGAGATCTTGGACCCCATCAACGCGGTTAGTGTTTACAACAAAATCTCTAACATTGTTAAATGCCTTCAAGTGATCTAATGTGCCATATTTGTTGAATTGTGGGTTAAATGAAAAAATGACAGTGGTCGGATAAGAAAGCACACAAGGAAACATTGGTGAAACTGGGAGGTTTGTTCAAGAAGAACTTTGAGGTTTTTGCAAACCATAAGATTGGTATGGATGGTAAGCTTACGGAGGAGATTGTCGCTGCTGGTCCTATCTTCTAGATAAACCATATATGATGTTCATGTTCTCGAAAAGAAAGATCTATTACTATGAAGGAATAAAATGTGAATTTGATGACTATATTGTAATTTGTTACCCTTATTATTATTATCTATCTTGAATTATTTTTGTTTGGCTTTTGCCAGCATTTTCATGATACGAATAGTGTGGATTTGGGTCAAATTTGATGTTCAATTTGTTAATGGATAAACTTCAAAATTATATTATTGATATTGTTTCATGTTCTCGAAAAGAAAGATCTATTACTATGAAGGAATAAAATGTGAATTTGATGACTATATTGTAATTTGTTACCCTTATTATTATTATCTATCTTGAATTATTTTTGTTTGGCTTTTGCCAGCATTTTCATGATACGAATAGTGTGGATTTGGGTCAAATTTGATGTTCAATTTGTTAATGGATAAACTTCAAAATTATATTATTGATATTGTAATTCATATGGTCATTGCATGTAATTTATATCTTCATGTTTCATGTAAACATTAAGCAAAATTTAAACCCAATTACAAATAAGAATTGCCTCCTTTTGAATTGCTCTAGTATACTTAAATTTGATCATAATCATTGATTTAACATTTTATTTTTTATTTTATTTTATTTTTTAACTAAAACTTTGTCTTTCTAATTAAGAAGATAAATCTCGATTTAACTCTAAGATAAACCAAAACCCCATTGATGAAGAGATGTATCTTGTGAAAGAACATAAACCCAGATGTGAAAGAACATAAACCCAGATCTCTGTTGTAACAGAAACACGTTGTTATCACAATACAAAATCCAGATTATTATGAAACAGAAACTGAAAACATCTAGCTCATAAGAGATTTATTAAACTTA
>CM071716.1:25068583-25084885 GCA_036630335.1 Physaria fendleri | reverse complement strand
AGTCTCTATTTCAGCCTTTAGAGTCTCATTTTCACCCTTCCTCTTCTTATTTTCATCCACAAGAGCCTCATCCACCCATTTAAAGCAATGAGAATCATTAGACAGCTACAATAACACAAAATCAATCAATTAGACCACAATTTACAGCAAATCAAAAGCAAACAAGTTATCACATTACCTTGTTAGCTAGTGCGAACTCACACCGGTAGAAACGACGACCAGGATTCAGCTCTGTTCTGGAGGTCTTCGGTTTCGTCTTATTCCGGCACCAACACTCCTCTGGAATTCCGAATGGATGTTCTTTCTGATTCACAGACGACGAAGACCCAGATGACATGTTTAATTTTTGTAAGAGAATCGATTTAGGGTTCTAAAATCGATTTGGGGGTGGGTGTTAAAAAAGATGAGTATAACGGTCGAATCCGTCTTTATCCGGCTCCACAAACGGGTCAAAATCGAATTTCGGTTTGCGATTTGGTTTTGGTTTCGTCGTACTCGACCCAAGGTTTAATAACGTAAACCCGATATGGGGAAATAGATAGAGAAGTTCAATTTCGTGGGGATTGTGAAGAGGCAATAGTTTGGTGGGGAAATAGATTGATACGATAGTTCTCCATGGGGAAATAGATTTTTTTCCCTATTATTAACAACAAAGTGTAGTAACAAAGTTAACAACTCCCACTAACTCCAACTCCAATCATCATTTCTTTCAATAATTGGACCAACAAAGACATGTGGCACATTGTTGTTCTTGAATTTCATTTAGATCTTCGTTGAAAAACTTAGTTTGTGAGATCAAAAGTTTAGACAACCATTAATTAGTAAAAGGTTGGTAATTCTCCAATAGAAAGACGCTAGTAAAGGTCAAATAAAGTAACGCGTTATATGTTATCTCATGCAATTATGTAGATGATGACAAAAAAAAAAACACTACAAAGAATTTCGAAGAACTTTCCATTGTCAATTAGATGACGCCAAAAGTCTTCATTGTTTTCCTAAAAGTCCAAGAACAGTGTAGACCAAGGAATTAAACTGTTGATAGCACTGAGAGACTGGTTTTGATTTTTCGTAGTTTACGAGTCCATAAAGAACATGTGATGAAAAAACTAAAAATGGACAAGTGGCCGGGTAAATTAAAATTGATATTAGATATAGATTCGATAATATGATGTTCACTTATGTCAAAAGAAAAAAAAAATTCAAAAGCAACTTCTCTAATGTGTTAAAAGACCCTGAAAAGTGGAATCTTCATTGTTATTACAACATATGATACTACTGTCTGTCAGATTAAATCCCACACCTAACTAACTACACATTCTAGTTATTTCCTCAAAGACTTTTTCATTGAAGAAACTTCACTTACCTCACCTGTTACATCTTCAGTTCTACCTTTTCGTCTCTTCTTACTGTTTGGTGTGCATCTTGTGACAACAGTGTTGATCTTTGACATTTTTAGCGAGACTTTCCTAGTCGGGCTTGAGACAGAACTTGTGTTTGGCTTCTTTGGTGGTGGTGATTCTCGAGGTTTGCCTTTGGTTATTGGAGACTTGGCTCGTTTCCGGGGTAAATGCATCGGTCTTTCCTCATTCTCTCTGTTTTGATTCTTGAGCAACCTAACACTGAAAGGTTGTAGTGCTGTATAACACATTGGTTCGTTTGTGGAGTTCCCTGGTTTTTCTAGATCAACGTCTCCATTGTTCACCTGTGCAAATCATTAATTCGATTGTTGAGTGCTTGTTTGGGCAATCAAGAGATATAAAGTGTTATTTCCCGCGACTTACCAACTGGAGAAGCGCAGAGAAAGACCGAGCTACATCGTGCTTTTCTTGGTCTTTCATGAGATCGGTAAAGGTCTCGATGTTTCCACTTTCTTCAACAGTCAGTTTGTTAATAATCCTTTTGCCATATTCTTGAATGTCAAACGGAGGGTGTAGCTCCTGTTTCATATAATAAACAAAACCAAACAATATAGAACATGAATCAGATCTGACTTCAAGTGAATGGTCACAAAAACTAGGAGAAGGGAATATTACTTGTTCTTCTAGGTTATGCTCAATTTTCTGTTTCCACGTTGAAACTCGAGCAGCCAGATCTGTTTGCTTCTCATTCTTAGCTATGTTAGCGAGAAGATCATCCTTAAACCAGAAATTTGAGCTTCAATAAGAACACAGAGCAAAAACCTAACTCTGTCTATTGAAAGCTGACATATGTAGGTGAAACAAAGAAACAATTGTAGTGTACAAAATGAAACCGATGTAGTTACCAGGTGTGAGCGGCAGAGATCTTCCAAGCTTTCTTGGCAATATGATTTGTCGGTTCCAAATCCATCGTAGTTGGGAAACTCAGCAGCTCCACCATTATTCTGCATCAAGTTCAAATGAGCGGATAAGGGTTTCATATACTTCGACCAAAATATAGCTCAATTAGTAAAGCTACTCACCGTATTGTGAACTTCTTCATCCATGAACGGATGTTCTGGATCATCACCATCATGCTCCCCAAAATCATAGAAGTCATTATTATAGGCTTCATCTTGGTTATCCTTATCGTTGTCCTTGTAACTGCTGTTAGCGTCACAAGGTTGGTTTCCTCCATTCACAAGCATCGCTCGAAGCTGGCATCAAAGCTATCAGCTTTTTTTTAATTGCATTACAATGCTAAATAAAAGATAGAGAACACATACTTTCTCGTAATACGGAATGTCTTGTGATTCTTGCTTGTCTTTACTAGCGGCATCATGCATCATCCAAATTCCAGTAAGCTCTGGACTGATGGGACCCTTGAGTCTAGCGAGAGGAAACATGGCGGTCATATGGTCCTTGGGAATGTTCCACACAACCTTTTTGAAATTTTTTACTGCTCATGAAATAAAGAAAACATGACTAGAAGTAAGACGCAGATCGAAAGATGTACCGACAATATAAACAAAGAAAACAGATTCCCAACCTTTCTTAAAAGGCTTCACTTTTAACGTCCCTGGTTCATATGGATTCAATGGTTTCCACGGATCATCTTCTTCAGCATCTGTATCACTAAAATCCATGTTTCCTCCGTATTCATTATCCATGTCAAAACCGTGATCATTGTCTCTAAAATCAGGAGGCTGAGACTCTTGCTCACAATTCTGAACATTGGGACCACTCCCACATATTGGGGAGAGGTTTGCATTGGCGCCCTGATTCTTTCCCACAGATGACTTACGAGCACTTCCCTCAGGACGTCCCACAGATGAGTGAAAACTTTTTCGTAATGAGCTGCCTCTGTTAGCACTGTTCTTTCCTTTACCAGCATAGTTATCACCTAAAAATTCATTAACCGCTACAGCATCACATGGGTCTAATAGAATAAAATCCCGGTAGAGATGTGTAGTTGCCAACTACAAGACATCAAAGTTAAAACAGAGTTTAAGCCTGAAGATCTTTCTATTTTTCAATACTCTAAGAGATGGAAGAACATGCTATACCAGATAGGATTCCAACTCTCCTCCGTCACCACCAGTATCCAAACAGTCACCTTCAATAACAACTAAATTCGCTGGAGGCTTGACAAAGTGACTTGGACAAGAATCGGCCCCCACTGAAATGTCCAAGCTATTCTTTGGGTCCACTATTTTATCAACAATAGCTGGATTAGAAATCTGCTCACTTAAGTGACACATAGATAAAATAATACAATTCTGAACTTGTTTACCTGGGATGTCATCTACATTCCAGAAGAGATCATGTTCTTCTTCATTAACCTGACGAGAGGAGCTTTCCCCAGCCTCATTTGTTGTATCTTTGGACTGTTCTTGCTCTCTGTTTTAAATAGCAAGAACATGGCAAAAGGAATGAAAATTTCAAAATGAGTAATAAGGTGAAGTTAGCAACACATACAAAATTAATATGAATCTCACAGCTTAGACACAGCACATTTAAAGCAAAATTCATCCATTTTCTAGGAGCAACCATGGTATTAATTCACTTAATGTATGAACACAAAACAAAACACATACACATAGAGAAAGATGAAATCGAACGTAGCCCCTAAACCTAGAGATGCTTGGAGCATCTAACACAAGTACTGGTTTTTTATCCTGTTTGATTAGGTTTAGCAATTAACTTGGGATAAAACAAGGAATTTGAAAAGAAAAAGGACAAACCTTTGCTTCGATAAATACTCTAACGTACGTAGAACCAAATTGTACAAGTATTCAACTTTCTTGCTGTAAACTTGAACCGAACCCTGAACCAGCAAAGCAGCTACAAATCCACAGGAACATAAAAATCGAAACCCAATTCTTAATTACCCTAAAATGGAATAACTTGAAATAAAAGGGGAAAATCTGAAATTCGAAGCAAAATCTACTTACCTTCAGCGAAATTGACGGGAATCTGCCCATCTTCTTCGTTTCCAGTGATTTCTCCGGTACAAATTTTGAGAAGGTACTCTTCTAGCTTTGCCGACAAATCAACTTCCCAATTAGCCACCAAATCTCTTTCAGGCTGTACCGTGTGAATCTTCTCGCCCCGGACACCATCACCACAGTGACTAGTCATTTTCTTGGATTTAAGCTTATGTATGGAGGGATTGGATAATTCATACCCCTAAATCCCAAATCCCCAAAAAAGAAAAGGCAGAAACCCTAAAAACTGTGAATTAGGATTCCAACTAAGAACGAAAAATTTTCATAAGAAGATATCAGATTTGGATGAAATTTGAGAAATTTTGTTGGGAAAGAAGGATCTAACACGAGAATTCAAATGATTGAAGAAGAATATAGAACGAACTATTTGAGTGTAGACCAGAAAAAAAGAACTATCTCAGAAAGAGTTTCAAGTTATTTTGTCTTCGAAATGATTTTCCCGCTTCTCATCAAATGCAAATAGTGTTACTATTGGGCCTAATTCATTAACATTTGGGCCTATTTCATTTTGTGACATCACTATCTGATTCTAAATAAACAATTCAGAAATTGTCACGTAAATATCTTATCAACGTTATTAATTTATTATAAATCGTGTCTTTATTTACAGCCATTGATTTGAAATAAATCAATAATCGTTTAACAGCCTTTAGCAAAACTTTAGGGCTTGAGCCATTACTTTAAAGCCCAATAAAAGTTACTAGCAATCAAAAACCCAATTATGTGTTACATTAATACATTAATTATTAATATTAATACATTGTTATCAGAAATACTTGTTTCTTGACAAGTAAATTTGTTTTTATTTTTATTTTTGTCAACATCTTGACAAGGAAACTTGTAGAAATGAGTTTATCCTTTTTCGTAGAAATGAACATATCTTTAAAATAGTGCAAGAGCTAGAATATTTCTTCTTTTGATAATAACAGTGACGTACACCAGTTTACAACTTAGGGTTTATATAATCATAACCAGGTCAAAATCTGAATGGATAAACAAAAATTTTCGAAATAGACAGAACTTAAGAAGAAGCCATTAGTTTCCTTTTTTTCTTCTGGTCCCTTCGCTGATCACGCCGACCTGAAAAAAAATGCACAACACAGCAAGATCATAAACATCTCTTTAAGTTTCAACATTAGTGAATGCAAGAAATTAATTAGATCAGACTTATAAATATTATTATACCTATCTTCTCTTCCTTTCTTTTCTTCCTCAAGCTCGCTATATCACGCCTCTTTTCTGCGCTCTGACCTTTCATGTTCAGCATCTGAACAAAGCAACAACATTATTCATCAGATATGCATTCAAACTGGGAATACACAGTTCACACTGTCTCAGAGAAGATCAATCATTGAAATAAGATTGCACCATTCAACCGGCGTATTCCCACTGATGGGTCATCAAGGTTTAAGCTGAAAAGGTGATTTAGAATGAAATTGGCGCACTGGGAGAGAGTCGAAAACTAAGTACCTCGTTAGCACCAGTACGAAGGGCTTGAAGAGGTTCGATGCAGTTCTGGTTAATGACAACAAGTTTTCTTCTCTTTTTATCTCCACCAGTTTGCATTTGTGGTTGTTTTTGTTTTGTTAACTCCACAAACTGATTCTGCAAAAGAGTCGACACACCAGCCTGGGACAAAACAAAAATATTGATAAATCATCTGTGCAGCATCACCTTCTGTTTTGCATAGAACTACAATGGCTAAAGCTTATGGAGGCTATGACAGAAAAAGATAAGATGAACAAAATTTACCCCAGCAAAGTAGCGGCCTGAAAATTTCTTGGGTTGCATCGGGTGTGATAAGAGCGAATTAAGTTCCTGTGAAATGAACCAGACGTCAAAATTTAATTGTTTTACAAGTTTCTAAAGGAAACTTAATATTTCATGATCAGGAGATCCTTCTTATGAGTAATGGTTACAAACCTCCTGCAGCTTCGTAAGTTGTGCTGAAGTCGCTTTTCTCTTCCTGACATTGTCGACTCTTTCCTCTTCACTTTCGTCATCATCCAATTCGAGTTCCATCGATTCAGCATGTTTTTCAAGCCAGGTCCTGTCTGCTTTCTCCTGGATAGCAGACACCAAAAAACAGGGTTAATATATTTTCAGACACATCATAAAATTAAACTTAGTAATAGAAACTTGGACTTCCTGCTTTTCTATGTAAATTTTCACACCCTGGTGCTCACAACAAATCCATAGGAAACAAGTACATTCAGTATACTGATGGAAATAATACCCGAGAGCCTTTCCGCTCAATCTGGTCTATTTGACGTGCTAGAGATAATCGCTTCCTCACAGCTGGCATATAAGAGCTATCCAAAGGGAATAATTTTACGCTTTCCTGTCACCACAAACAAAGGAACCTTCAGCATGAAAGTGGCAAAACTAAAGTAAAAATATTTACAATAGCATTACCCAACTCGGTGTTTTTCTCTATGAAAAATTAACTGTTGAGGATATCTAAGATCAGGTTTGGGAGTGTGAATATATGTATATACCTTAGAGAATGACTTGCATAATGTATAAAACTTTGATGTATCAGTTGGCGCTATCAAAGCTATACTGCATCCATCTGCGAATGCTCTAGCAGTCCTCCCACTCCTATGTACATATACCTATACGGATAATAAGAGCTTATAGACATGTTATCAAAGAAAAACTAGAATACTAAGAGTCAGACTGAGCTTACTTCTGCTGAATGTGGAAGTTGGTAGTGAATCACAGTTCGGACATTCTTAATATCAATTCCCCTTGCTGCAACATCTGTTGCTATGAGTATTCCATTTTCACTTGCACGGAAACGGTCGATTGCCTGTGAAAAATAAAGAGTGTGGAAAGGAAACGATGCTAAGTTACATATTAAGTAAAATATGTGTGGTAAACACCCTTGGGCTCAGACTATAACAAAATGACATTTGATTATCATAGCAAAAGAGTCATGCAGACAAATAACTAAGCAAAAGAGAGTTGAACCTTCAACCGAGCTCGCTGCTTCATATCTGAAAAGAGTTTGCAAACATCGAGTCCAAGAATCTTTAAAATTGCACAGATATGCCGCAAAGCTGGCACTGATGTACAGAAAACAATTGTTCGCCCTTGTCCATGGACGCTCAAAATATAATACAAGTAAGCATCTTTTTCCTCCTCTTCACACCTGTCGTTTTTTATAAAATATTAATACTAAGAATACCGAGATAGACCAAAGAATAAGTACCATCGAAGATTTCCTGATGTTTTGCAAGCAAATAATGAATAGAAGCGTGATGTCCTCCAGGTACCAAGCTTACTTATATCAAAAGCTTCAGAGAGGTATAGGCAAAATAGGACTTACTTGATAAAAGATTCTTCGATCTTTGGTGCCAAAATAGATGTAGTCGTCAGATCAATGATAGCAACACTATCTCTCATTCCAGCTCGTTCTGATAAAACCTCAATAGAATTCACTTCACCAGAAGATGGCTGCTTTGACTTCGAGCCACGTTTTAGCTTTTTACGAAAATCTGACGAAAGCGATATGGTGGCTGAGAAAACAAAAGTTTGTCTTTTCTTCTTTGGGGCGTTGGAATCTATGTCACTTCTCAGCACAGTTTGTGTTTTCCCTTCATTTGGTCTATCTGTCACTGGAAGTAAGTCGATTATAGACTGCAGCTCCCGGAAATGACCACTTTCAACCATGCGATCAGCCTCGTCCAACACAAAGAACGACAAGGAATGCAGCTGCCATAGAGAATCAGAAAAAGACAGAACCATTTAGACAGCTTCTAGAGTTCTAGGAACAGCTAAATAATAGTAAACACCATTTTACACAAGCTTAAATTAGCAGACATCACAGATTACTGCATTTAAGCACAAATTCAATAACTACACCAGAATCGGTTAATCTAAAAGCAAGATACCGGACTAAAAGAAGCACAGGATTCTTTACTCTCTGATTATACATTACATACATACCTCTACAAGATGCTTTTCTCCAGCAGACATAAGTTCCCATAACCTTCCTGGAGTTGCAACAACTATCTCTGGTTTCCCTTTTAAAAGTCTTTCTTGCTTTGCTGATGACATCCCACCAACAAGAGGAACGACTTTGACATCGAGATTCTTGGCAGCATTCTTAAGATGATCAGTCACCTGATATAAGGGAAAAGTTGAAACTGTAATTCAGATTTTACTTATGACCCACCCAAAAGTGAAAAAGAAGTATGTCAGGAGTAAAAAAGCAATGTGATGATAGTAGTGGATACCTGAAGAGCAAGTTCTCTAGTTGGAGTGATGATTAGAGCTCGTAAATAGCCATCTGCAGCATATTTTTGTGCTTCTTCTCCCTTCAGTGCATACAATTTACCAACTTTTTCCCTCTCGTCTAAGAGGCGTTGCAGTATAGGCAACCCAAAAGCAAGAGTCTTTCCAGATCCCGTCTCAGCAGCACCAATAATATCCTGTGGTGCCAAATATGAACCAAACGTCAATAAAATATCAGATTACTGATAGAAAATAAAGTTGGTCATCCCACCTTTCCCTGATATGCTGCAACTGAAAAACAAGCCTTCTGGATTTCTGTCGGCTTCTTGAACCCAAGGTCATATATTGACTTCATGAGTAGTGGATGGAGTCTCAACGAGCCCCATGCACTAAATTCCGGAGGAATCTCTTCTTCTTCATCTTGCTCCACTATTTTGTCTACAAATGATGATCTATCATTATTATTTGACTTAAGTTGAGGGAACAAGAATTTGGTGACAGAATAACAAACCTCAAAGATAGCATAAAGTAATGCTTGAGGTAAAAAAAAGATAGTTTGAGACATCTAATAGTTTTCAACTGACGTGAAAATGGTTGAACACAAGAAATTCAAAGATGGGAAGATAAATTTTTGTTTCAGCTGGGTCTAATATGAAGCTAGTTGAATAGCATCAGACGACTATACTTGCCAAGTCTATCCACCACAGATAGCAGTGAAAGCAGTCAACAGACCAAGGTTATACTTGCCAAATCTAAATATCCTAAGAAAAATTGTCATACACAGTAACACAGAAAATAAAAGAGCATATGAAATACTAACCAGCAGAAGCGTCCTGATCCTTTTTGGCCTCTTTAATCTTCTTCTGCTTCTTTTTCTTCTTCTCCTTCTTCTTCTTAGTTTTCTTCTCTTTTATCTTACGACTCTCTGAATTATCCTCATCTTCTCTTCCTTCTCCTTCTCTTTCGTCTCCATCTTCTTGTTCTTGGCCTTCTATTATCTCATCCACATTCTCGTCGTCACCATCATCGCTCTCTCCATCTTGTTTCCTCGAATTCGATCCTGTCTCTGTTATTCCACTTTCAATCGGAGGAAGAGCTAGACTGTAATCAGTTTCATCAATCTCCTCAAGTGAAAGAAAACCTGCCCAAACAAAGCATAAAGTTTCAGACTTCCAATGAACTAACATGGCAAAACAATAAACCTGCCCAAACAAAGCATAAAGTTTCAGACTTCCAATGAACTAACATGGCAAAACAATGATTCCACCCGAGCAATGAATAGCATAAATTTCAATCAAAAGAAGACACCCACAATATTTCACAGAGGAATGAAACACTACAAACTACAAAGTACAAAAATTTTGATTACCTCCGTCAAGCTGGCCTGAGCCTGCAAATAGAGTGGAAAAGGTTTCACCTTCGTCATCTTCACCGATAGGTATAGAAGAACTCCACGGAAGTGAATCAATACGTTCCAAGTCCTCCTCACGCTTTCTCTTATGATTTCTTTTCTTCTTCTTCTTCGCAATCGAGGAAGATTCTATGCCGCCTGAAACCATATTAGCTGTGATGATTTGAGCTCGAATGATACAAAAAGTAAAGTAAAAACCTTTACATAAACCCTAAATCAGAACGAGACAATGTGGTGGTGTAATTGAACAGATTCCGGTTTTTACCTGGTTAAATTGAATTAATATTAACCGAATAATTTGCCTCGTACCAAACCGAGTCACTTGGTGGACCCGAAAATGGAAGCATTAGTAATTTGGGTTTTAATTAGACTTAACTCTCATGACAAAAAAAAAATTAAAAAAAAAATAGACTTAACTCATAGTAGGGTTTTAATTAGACTTAACTCTCATGACAAAAAAAAAATTAAAAAAAAAATAGACTTAACTCATAGTACTAATTTGAGGATTTTCTCGTGAAACCCATTAGCTTTCTATCTTCAAAAACCCAATTTACCTAATTTTTAATCTTTCTTAGTTTAAACGCTTTTTTGGTTATATTCAATAATGTATTTACGGTACATAGTAGTACTTAGGACACCCATCAAGTAGATATATAATTTGGCACGCGTTATATAATTTGGTTATAAGAATTCACGTTTTCAAGATCCATTTGAATTAGTTATTATGACGAAAAAGTACCAAGAATAGACCATAATAGCTTAAACATAATAGAATGAAAAAATATATTCAAAGTTGCATACAAAGAATTTTGTGAATAAAAATGCATTCGTACATCAGCATCAACAAGCTGTACTTTAAAGATTTGATGCATTTGTATGTTTTGGATCGAAGTATTTTGATTATCCAATTTTTAAATGTGTCATTTTCCATGAGTCGTTTAATATGATATAGACAACTAGTGTCTTTTTTTTTTTTTTTTTTTTTTTTTTTTTTTTTTTTTTTTTTTTTGTCAAGAAGACAACTAGTGTCTAAAAAAGCTCTATAAGTGTGCAAATTTTACTGATCTTAAAGTTTCTGGTTCTGCATAAAAAGCTTAAACATTTTCGTTCTACGAAACCTTTATTTGTGACATGGACCGATAATTTAATAAATAAAATAAGAATAATCAGTCTGTAAAAGTACGATAAAGTAAAAAAGATATACATAAAAATTGCAAAAAGCTCATCGTAAGAGTAAAAAACTTTTAACAGAGAATATACGTTTTCAGAGGCTTTCTTTCTTGGGACCTTCTCCATTTTATTTTCTTAAATCATGCTTATGGTTTGATGTATTATTATATCATATACTCGTAGTTAATTTCAAAAATAACTATATGACAATATGGATCAGTTAACATAAATTTACCAAAGTTAAAAAGTTGTAATGTTTTTAAAAATGTTTGGTTTTTTTGCCAACTTACTAACTAGTGGTTGAATACAAATTAAGACAACGATAGATGAAGAAAAGGTGGGACTGATCTTATCCATTTCACGTGGACACGTGTCAGACTGGGGAAAGCTTATTCTTTTTTTGTGTTTTTTTTTCTTTTCATTAAATGACTTTTCATTCATCCATGATTCATTCTTCAATCTCATTATTTAGACTGGGGATTACCTCGTCTAATTGTTTCTTTTGAAATACTATAATAAGATAACTCAGAAGATTCATTTTTTTTCTGTTAGAGAAGATTCAATTGATGTCATCAACTAAAATTATAATGTAAGATATTAGGTATCGATGCACATATGAAATGAGTCGTATGGTACACTTAAAAACGATCGTTAATTTATAAAGAAGATTACATGTCGGCGGTGCTAAACACCTGTTTAAGCTAAGTATACACTGAATTTGGATCATTTCTTAAAATATTTACATCGATGTTGACAAAATTATAAGTTTAAAAATTAGACAATAGTTATTAGAATAGTTACAAGTTTGGCTGTTTTTGTAATCTGATGCAGATCAATTGATTTAGTCAAATTTGTTATCTTATGCTATAAAAAAGGAGAAAAAACTTTTCGAGTAATAGGTGATTGGTGGGTTTCATATGATGTTACTAATAATTCATATCAACCATTTTAAATTATTTATTTGTTTATTTTTAGATGTGCACATGTTATAATTATACCATATAATATAGTAATGAATGTTTCTGTTTTGTAAGAAAATCCGATTTCTTAAAAACCGAAACTTATTAAATACAATTATTTATTTTCGATGAAGTAATTCAATTTATTTCCTTTTGGATTACAAGTTTTTGATAATAAAATGAAGATACTATACATGAGATTAATACAATTT
Organism: Physaria fendleri; assembly: GCA_036630335.1. Classification (NCBI taxonomy): domain Eukaryota; kingdom Viridiplantae; phylum Streptophyta; class Magnoliopsida; order Brassicales; family Brassicaceae; genus Physaria; species Physaria fendleri. Next base: position 25,072,489 of record CM071716.1, on the reverse strand, counting down.
ATTAAATTTCCTTGGATTACAATTTAGTATCCCAAATCATATTCGATCTTAAACGTTTTCCACGAGATGTAACCAAAATTGGTATGTTTAATAATGTATATTATGTTGACTAAATAGTTTTTGTTTTTTTTGAATTTTTGCGATTTACCAAAATCACATTATATTTTCTGAAAAATATTAGTATCACCTTACTCCAAAACAAAATTGTTTTCTTATTGAGCCACCAAAGTAATAGTCATACTTACACACCACTTGGAATTATAATTTACCAATTCAAAGATCATTTGTTAATTTACACGAAAAAGGACATAATTCAAAAAGAACAAATATTCATTGACAAAAAAAATAAAATAAAAAAGAACAGGTATTATATTAAATCATAGCTAGACATATATAGGTAATGATGGGAAAAATGCTTAGGTGTATTTTGGTACCTTAATCATATGCTTGAATGTGCGTCGACGTATTATTTTGTTTTTATTTAATCATATGATTATATCTTTTCCCGTTTAATTTATTACATGTAGGTCCATAATTCACGAACTATTATAAGGGTATTTTAGTAAAATTACCCAACTTCTCTAGGTAAAGAGAGCTCAAAGTAATAAAACTAAAAATATGTCTGTCTTCTTCAACTTGCAAGTCTCATCTCACTTCTCTCTACACAGATCTTTTTAACCCCTAAATTGATATTCACTACTCTCTATCTATCTCCAATTTCTTATTTCTCTCAATTCAACCTAAATCGGAACAGAAATTGGGTTCAATTTCCCAGAATATATTCTTGTGTGTTTTGGTTTTGTGCAAAAGGGATTTTATGAATCCGAGTCAAGGAAGAGGACTCGGATCGGCTGGTGGGACTTGTTCCGGTAGAAATCAAGGAGGTTGTGAGACCGTTGTCGAGATGTTCCCGTCGGGTCTTCGAGTTCTTGTGGTTGACGATGATCCAACATGTCTCATGATCTTAGAGAGGATGCTTAGGACTTGTTTATATGAAGGTTTGAATCAAATAAAAGACAAGATACTTTTTTTTTCCTGGGTTTTTTGGTTTCACGATTGTCTCTCTCTTCCTCCAATGATGGGTTTATTTGTGGTCCATTTTCGAAAATTATGTTAATTTTGGGGAATAATTATGGTTTTGATATTGGTGGTTGACTAACTTTGCTCTACCTTAAATAGAAATAAAATGGAGCAATTTTGTTACTTTTTTAAAGTTTGACATATTAATCTCAAGGGTTCTTGATTAAGATCACACGATATAATCTGGTGAAAGATCACATGTTATCTATATGGATTTAAATCTGAGTCTCTTAACTTTGACTTGAGTTTGGTTAGATGTCAATTCAAGAGATCTTTGTTAGGACTCTCCTGTGGTGTTGAATCTGTGTTTACTTTACAGTTCTGTCTCTCTGTTAACTTTTGGTTGTTCTGATATGCAGTAACAAAATGCAATAGAGCAGAGATGGCACTGTCTCTGCTTCGGAGGAACAAACATGGATTTGATATAGTAATCAGCGATGTTCATATGCCTGACATGGATGGCTTCAAGCTCCTTGAACATGTTGGTCTTGAGATGGACTTACCTGTTATCAGTAAGTTTTCTATTTCCATTAGATCTGAAATCTTTTTGTACATTATGGTTTCAATTTTTGATTTGTTTTTGCAATTATTTTACCAGTGATGTCTGCGGATGATTCAAAGAGTGTTGTTCTAAAGGGAGTAACTCACGGTGCTGTTGATTACCTAATCAAACCAGTGCGTATGGAGGCACTTAAGAACATATGGCAGCATGTGGTTCGGAAGAGGAGGACAGAGTGGAGTGCACCAGAACAATCTGGGAGCATCGAGGAGACCGGCGAGAGACAACAGCAACAACACAGAGGTGGTGGAGCATCTGTTTCTGGTGGCGAGGATACGGTGGATGATAACTTGTCCTCAGTTAATGAGGGGAACAACTGGAGGAGCAGCTCACGAAAGCGGAAAGATGAGGAAGTGGAAGAGCAAGGAGACGATAAGGACGAAGATGCATCAAATTTGAAGAAACCGCGTGTTGTCTGGTCTGTTGAATTGCATCAGCAATTTGTCGCTGCTGTTAATCAGCTCGGTGTTGAAAGTAAGACTTAAAACCTTGTTGCATTTGCATTTTTAATTATGCATAAGATCTAATTGATCTTTGATGGTGCAGAGGCTGTCCCTAAAAAGATTCTGGAGTTGATGAATGTTCCTGGCCTTACCCGTGAAAACGTGGCCAGTCACCTTCAGGTATTAATATTATACCGGATACAAAAAAGAGCGATTAAATTGCATAGATGTTCTTACCATCTATGTTCGGAATTGCAGAAATATCGCATATATCTAAGACGGCTTGGGGGAGTATCTCAGCACCAAGGCAATCTAAACAACTCGTTTATGACTGGTCAAGATCCGAGCTTTGGGCCTCTTTCTACATTGAATGGGTTTGATCTTCAAGCTCTGGCTGTCACAGGTCAGCTGCCTGCTCAGAGCCTTGCGCAGCTTCAAGCTGCTGGGTTAGGCCGGCCTGCAATGGTCTCTAAATCAGGATTGCCGGTTTCCTCCATTGTTGACGAGAGAAGTATCTTCAGCTTTGACAACTCAAAACCAAGATTTTTAGATGGGTTTGGCCATCAACCCCAACAGCAACCTCAGATGAACTTGCTTCATGGCGTCCCAACAGGTTTACAACAACAACTTCCTTTGGGTAATCGAATGAGCATTCAGCAACAGATTGCTGCTGTACGAGCCGGACATAACGTTCAAAACAGTGGAATGATGATGCCTTTTGCAGGTCAGCAGCCATTGCCCCGAGGACCACCACCACTGCTAACATCGCCACAATCATCCATAAGACAGCCAATGTTATCAAACCACATTTCCGAGAGAGGCAGTTTCTCTGGAAGGAACAATATCCCCGAGAGCAGCCGAGTGTTACCGACAGGTTACACCACCAGCCTCAGAACACAACAACACTCATCAAACTCAATGCCCTATAACAACTTCCAAACAGAACTCCCAGTGAACAGTTTCCCGTTAGCAAGTGCACCAGGCTTATCAGTTCCGGTTAGGAAACCCACTTCTTACCAGGAAGAGGTTAACAGCTCTGATGCGGGTTTCACTACCCCTAATTACGACATGTTCACACCAAGACAGAATGATTGGGATCTGCGGAGTATTGGAATAGCTTTTGACTCGCATCAGGACGCAGAATCCGCCAAATTTACCAATTCAGAAGCCTACTCTTCTTCATCCATCTCAAGAAACAACACAACAGTTGCAGCCACCAAGCATAGCCAGAACCAACAACAGCAACCACACCCGGGAATGGACCTCGGTTCAGTGAGGGTAAAACCAGAGAGAGTGGCAGCAGATACAGCACCAATGGCATTTCACGAGCAGTTCAGTAATCAAGAAGATCTTATGAGCGCACTTCTTAAGCAGGTATGATCTAATTTTGATTTGTTTTTGTCAAGTGATTTGTTCTCTTATAATCAGAAACATTGAAGTGGAAACATAATCTTGTGGTTAATAATACAGGAAGGGATTGCACCGGTTGATAGCGAATTCGATTTCGATGGATATAACATTCCAGATTGAAGGGGACTGTCGGGATTTGTCTTGTATTATTTTACACGACGATCCACTTAAAATATGTCTGATATAATATATAGTCTGCATGAAGTTTTAAATGGCAGATTATATAAGAAATTATTGTTTAATGTTAGGTGTTAATTACTGTGGTGATTATATTTTTTTTGCTCATTTTATGTACTAGTAGACTAGTGAAGCTCTTTAGTAGGGCTTTGATTTTTTTGAACTTTGCAGATAATTAAACGTATCTTAGTGTCTTGTAATAATGTATTACTAGATGATTTCCCGCACCATGTGCGA
>CM071716.1:25025024-25038621 GCA_036630335.1 Physaria fendleri | reverse complement strand
ATGATTGCTTTAAGTTCAAGGCTTTAGACAAAAAAGAGGCTTTAGAAAAACCTAAAGCCATAAACAATCACCCCAATAGTTTATAATTATTCTAATAATTAAATCATAATGACATGTTTATATATAACATCTTGAGAGTGTCATGGAAAAAAAATTTACGAGAGTGATTCTCGCGACAACATCTCAACTTTTTTGCTTCTCCAATCTTATTATATAAAGAATGGTTTGAAACATGATAAAATACTGGATTACACCACGTGTCAGCTACTTTCGATTTCAGCCTTTAAATAATGATTTTAACTAAAATGGAAATATAACTACAATTTACAATTTAAAATTGGAAATATGAAAATTTAAAATTGGTAATATTTGTAATATAAGATTTACAGTTAAATCTTATTATATAAAGAAGGGTTTGAAACATGATAACATACCGAATTACACCACGTGTCAGCTACTTTCGATTTCAGCCGTTAAATAATGATTTTAACTAAAAAGGAAATATAACTACAATTTACAATTTAAAATTGGAAATTTGAAAATTTTAAATAGGGAATATTTGTAATATAAGATTTACAGTTAAATCTTATTATATAATGAAGAGTTTGAAACATGATAAAATACCGGATTACGCCACGTGTCAGCTACTTTCGATTTCAGCCGCTAAATAATTATTATAACTAAAATGGAAATATAACTACAATTTACAATTTAAAATTGGAAAAATGAAAATTTAAAATTGGGAATATTTGTAATATAAGATTTACAGTTAAAATTGGAAATATTTGTAATATAAGATTTACAATTATTTGTAATATAAGATTTACAGTTAAAATTGGAAATATTTGTAATATAAGATTTACAATTTAATTGTTTATAAATTGGAATTTATGTAGAATAATATAAGATTTACAATTTAATCGTTTATTCATAAATTGGAAATAGAATATATTTTTCTAAAATCCTATTAACACAATAAACATTGACAATAGACTTTGGAAATTAACCATTTACTTATAATATGACGATGGACTTTAAAAAAATGTACACTTTCTTGATAAAAACAATTGTAATTCAACTATAAGTAGATTAGTTTGCATTCATCTTTTCATTCATCTTTTCCGGTCCAGTCGATTATTGAGATTCATCTTTTCATTCATCTTTCAGGCAATTATTGAGATTCATCTTTTCATTCATATTTCGGTTTTCAAAAAATGAGTTCAGAAATTTGTTTTACTTTGGATTTAATTTTGCAATTTGTTTAGTTATTAGATATATAACGGTTATGAAGCATATGAAAAAGTCAAAGAATGATCTAAAGATGCTACAGCATCACATCAGACAAAGCTCAAGACGTTAGAGAAACCGTAGGACGAGCAATGGACTATGCTAAAGAGAAAGCAACGTACGCATACGAGTTAGAAAGCGAAGCAGCCAGAAGTTTCGAGGATGCAATGGATAAGGTTGGGAAGAGATATGATGCAGCGAAAGGTTCAATGAGAAAGCTTATGATGGTGCTGGAGAGTATAGTGCAATTATGAGAGATAATAATGCTTTGCTTTAGAACCCAAGAAGTTGTATACGATCTAGAATAACCACTAAAATTTAATTTTTAACTAGCTCTTGACGCGATATATGAATAACCATTTAGTTTTAGATCAAGCTTTTGATCCCATGTTTAATTAATTTACCAATTTAGTTGAATCCGTGCAATGCATGGAATTTAAATCTCTAGTAATATATAACAAACAAATTTTATTGCTTAGTAGTGGCTTCATTTCGTGGGTGATCAACTATTACTTAACAAAGGTTATTTCAAATTGAGATTAAGCAAGAAAAAAAAAAAGTATTTCGTTGTTAGACTCACGAACCAATAAATTTTGCAATAGGAATTTCTATGCTGGATATTTAGTCAGTCGTTTGACATGATCAGGCCCGGCCCTTCTCAAAACCAAATGAAACATTGGTACGGGCCCCACTAAAAAGTGGGGCCCATTTTTTTAAAAAAATTATAATTTTTTTATGTAAATACTATATGTGCTAGTAATAAAATACAGGTAAAAAAGTTTCATATATACAAAAAAATATTACGTGCAGATTTATATATTGTTTATTAATATAGTTAAATTAATACAAAAAAATATTACGTGCAGATTTATATATTGTTTATTAATATAGTTAAATTAATAAATTTTATTTTAGTAGAAGAAATTTTTTATAGTATTTATTTTCCATTAACATTAATAATTATTAAAAAATTATATATTTAAAATGAAAGAATTTTTTTGAAAGAGGCCCCTAAACTTTTTTTTGAATAGGGCCTCGAGATTTGCCGGACCGGCCCTGGACATGATTACATTTAAGACTAAACGAATCATTAAAAGAAAAAAAACAGAACCTCTATAATGTAGTAAAAAATAAATAATATCAAATTTCCCTCACAAAAAAAAAAATAAATAAATAAAAAATAAAAAATTTAATCAACTTTAAACTTTTGGAGCCAGTCGGCCCACAAAAGAAATGAAGCAAGATCAGAATCATTTAGATATGAACATAATGGCCATGCACCTAGTGAATGAAGTATTGGTTTGATCTGTTCATCTGAATGTATAGAAAACCCACCAGTGCGACAACAACTAAATCTCATGGTCTCCACCATAACCACCACCATGATCATAAACCATCATCATCATTATATATTCCTTTTAGATTGATACTATAGTTTTCATGTGCAAATGCACCGAAATATCATTCTTTAATAGTTAAAATTTATAACTATTATATGATCCTGGTTGAAAAAGTCCGAACTATTATGATCTCTTGGACGCATAGATTTGTATCGTATGCGGGTCGGGTTCTTTTAGTCAAAACGGTCATTTATGAGATTATTACGTTTTGGCAGATGGCTTACTACTTACCAGCAGATTGTCTACAAATTGGAATCACTTTGTGCAGCTTTTATTTGGTCTGGACCGGAATTGTCTACTGCAAAGGCCAAAGTAGCTTAGTCAACAATGATTTTGTCAAAGGAGGAGGGTGGTTTGGGGTTATCTAGTCTCAAAATTACCAATAAGTGATTTTGTCAAAGGAGGAGGGTGGTTTGGGGTTATCTAGTCTCAAAATTACCAATAAGGTTAGCTGTGAGAGAAGTTGCTAAAAACATGCATAAGATAGAAGTTCGATCAGGTAGAGGTACTTCTTTTTGGTATGATAATTGGTCGGAGCTTGGTTGTTTGATAGACTTGGTGGGGCATAGAGGTTTTATTGATATGGGTATCTCGGTAAGTTTAACGGTTGCGGAGGCTGTTCAACGACGTCGGCGTAGGAGACTGCATCGGACGCCAATTTACCAGGCAATTGAAGATCATTTGACGACGATGGCAGCTCGGGTTAGTCTTCCTTCCAACCTAGCTACTGACGACGTCCATCTTTGGCGAAGAAATGGGGATCAATTTTCCGACACCTTTAGTGCAAAGCACACCAGAACTCTCATCACTAATCGATCTCCTCGAGTAGGTTGGGCCTTCTTTGGTATGGATTAAGTTTGCTCATTCTAAATATGCTTTCTTCTTTTGGCTGATTTGTTCTAATGGTCTCCAAACCATGGACTGTATTGCTTCTTGGAACAGTCGGGTTGATACTAGGTGTTCCCTTTGTCAGATTCATGATGAGACGAAAACGCATTTATTTTTTGAATGCCAATCTCGACTCAAGTCTGACAGGTTCTTATGGAAAGGTTCTTATGTTTCTGCTTTACAAATATGATAGTTTCTAGGCATTTTTAATAATATCAAGTGCTATTCCTGTTTTGGCATTTCTAATTTCCGGAGTTTTATGGGTACTCGATTCGCTGTTAATCTTTCTGATATAGCTGGTTTTATTTATCAAGAGCGGTGTAAGACTAAGCGGTATCTAGTAAATTATGGTCTCCAAGCAGCTTGGTATCTAGTAAATTATGGTCTCCAAGCAGCTTGTTATACAATTTGGTTAGAACCTAATGCAAGAAGACATGGTCAGATTCCACGACCTCCTGAAATTCTGGTTCGAATTATTGACAACCAAATTAGAAATCATTTGGAATCACTAAGGGAAGAAGGTTTGCTTCGGTTTCGAGACGGTTTTTGGTTTGCTTCTCGTAGCTAGGTTTTTGTGTTTTTTTTTGGTGTTTTTAGGTGGGATTACATTTCGGGTGGGTTGTTTGAGTCCACTGTACTCTTTCCTCATTGGGGTTTTTTCTACTCTGGGTTTACCTAATGAGGTTTTAATGAGGTGGTGGCATCAGGTTGCATTCTGATTATATTTGATCCCGACTTGTGGGAACAGTTTTTTGTGAATAAAATTTAACATTCATTCAAAAAAAAATTATAACTTTAATAATTAAAAAAACAAAAGTGGGAGATTAATAATTTTTTATATTTTATGTTTTGACGTATATGATAAATTTATCTTTGATGAGTTAACACTCTTGCAAATATTTTATATCTTAGCTTTGGACAAAAGTTTTAAAATTTAAAGTTTTAAAAGTTAGATTAAGGAGTTATGGAAATTTATTTCAAATTGCGTTAGCAGCAATAATTCGATCATCTATTATATGGTATTTACAATAGAGATAAAACAAATATTGATGCAGTGTTAGAAATTAGAAAACTAATTTTTAATGGTATTTACAATAGAGATAAAACAAATATTGATGCAGTGTTAGAAATTAGAAAACTAATTTTTATTATTTATTTTAATAACTGAAATTAATTAGAAATAAGATAAATATAAGATACATTAGAAATCAGATAAATATAAGATATATTTTTTTATTTAATATTTTATTCATATAATTTGAAATAGAAAAAATATCTGAAATAAGCTCATCTTCCATCAATCATCAACCATGTGATATGTTTTCGTCAAGACGGAGTTCTTGAAAAAAGGATTTTGATCAAAGATAAACTCTAACATGAATTTTTACCTCTTTAATTCGACTCTATCAGATATCTTTAAGATACTCAGAGAACCCCTTCATCTTACTCGGTTATCTACAATAAGAAGAGAAAAACATATTAAGATAAACGAGAATTTCTTTTCGTATAAAGATAAAAATATGAGATCTTAATAACAAACCTCCTCCGCAGTAATCTCATTGTTATTAAATGCAATTACCCAAAAATCTGGTACATTTTTCTCTGCAAAAAAAAGTATTATGTTATTAAATGCAATTACCAAAAATTCTGGTACATTTTTCTCTGCAAAAAGGTTTTATATTGTTTAAAAACAATAACTTCATCATCAGTAAGAAAAAAATAATAACATTAACAAGTTTCGGTGTAAGAACTGATAAACACACCTTAATATATTTTATTTTCTAATTTCACTTTCCTGCTGCACCTTCCGTTGAGAATATGACTTGTGATGCTGTATTTATAACGATGTATTTATATAGTGGTGTGACTTAGGTTTACAATTTTAACCTAAAAAGAAAACGCATCATTTACAATAAGCGTGGCCGAAAAAAGGAAAGTATATTAAACAATAAACAATATAATATATAATGATTATACGTTTTTTGTTTTCTTGGAACCCATGGTGATATGTATTGTCTTTATATTAGACAGTACAATCTTATTATATAAAGAAGGGTTTGAAACATGATAAAATACAGGATTGTGCCACGTGTCAATTAAATTAGATCTCAACCGTTAAATTATAATTTTCTAATTTAAATTATGAAGAACAAAATTTGGAAACTAAATATTTAAATATCTTAATAAAATTGTTAATTGTTCATAAAATTTTTTTTAGAAAAGTAACATTATCCAATATTTAAAAATGTATACTTTCCTAATGAATATTATTGTAATCCGACTATAAATAGAATAATCAGCATTCTCATAATTCATTAATCCATGTTTTCAATAGTACTTTAGGGTGAATTTCCCAAATACTCTCTTTTCTTAAGTTTAATCAGGCATACTCCTCATTTTTATGAAAACCCGAAAATACCCTTCATATTTCGTATAACTATATCATAGCTATACCAAGTTATACCACAATATAGTATAACAAGGTATAATTGGGTATAATTATGTTGTACTTAACACATAGTTATACTAAAGTATACCAAGTTATACCACGATATAGTATAACTAGGTATAATTGGGTCTAATTATGTTGTAGCGAACACATAATTATTTATACCCAGCTATACCAGATTATACCCAGTTAAACGTAAAAAATGGGATTCGAACTTGCGGCGTGCGGATTGAGAACTCACGGAATGCAGATGTAAACCATCTATGTTGTTATGATTTTATCGTTCATACCTATATTTAAAACAATATAATTTTATCACCCCTATTCATTAAGGGCAAACCAGTATTTTTATATATTTAAAACAATATAATTTTATCACCCCTATTCATTAAGGGCAAACCAGTATTTTTACAAGGAAGAAGGAGTATATTTGATTAAAGTTGAAAAGAGGTGAGTATTTCAGAATTTGATCCAGTACTTTACAATTATTTATTATTTATACTTCCATAAAATCTCTTCAGAAGTGAGTTTTTACTAAAGAATCAAAATGTGTATGTAGATGGGAGAGGGGAGGGGGGGAACTCGAGAAGAAAGAGTAATAATATCACAACTATCCCCAAAAATTGCATGATGGATTCGGTTAGTGTATTCGGTGAGGGAGACTTGGCCAACTATCTCATACAAAGAGGTTCTATCTTAATTCATGAAAAATATATATATATATATAATGCAGAGAATTATTTTTATGTCGATATTGGAAAGACTTTTTAGAAGTATAAATAATAATTCATTTATGAATGAAAATATAAATTTCTAATTAATATTACTTAAATATTGAGTTTTAAATATTAGAAAATATTTGATACAAATTTAAATGCTTCGGTAGGTGTATTTCGTGATGAATTAAGATATAATGAGATTTTGGGAATACAACATATTTAAAGAGTTTTATGTTGCATGTAAATTTGAGAAGAGAAATTTTGGTAAGGAACTGTGTGAGTTTGACCTCAAACGTGTTTTTTTTTTTTTTTTTTTGGAACGGTATGAAATTGACCTAAAACATATGTTTTCTCTTTTTTAAAAAAAAAAAAAGTGTGCCGAAACTGATATTTTATTTATTCGTAATTAGTCTTCTATTTTTTTCTCCACGAATACAACATATTTAAAGAGTTTTATGTTGCATGTAAATTTGAGAAGAGAAATTTTGGTAAGGAACTGTGTGAGTTTGACCTCAAACGTGTTTTTTTTTTTTTTTTTTTGGAACTTTTTTTTTTTGGAACGGTATGAAATTGACCTAAAACATATGTTTTCTCTTTTTTAAAAAAAAAAAAAGTGTGCCGAAACTGATATTTTATTTATTCGTAATTAGTCTTCTATTTTTTTCTCCACATAAATCCAAAAATTAATGACCAATTACAAATTATTAACACACTATATGTGCATGTGATTTGACGGATGTTCAAAACAAGAAAGTGAATGATGAATTTAATAAAAGAGACAGAATCTCAAGAGAAGTTTGGAGTGCTTTTTCAAAATCATTTTTGGAGATAATGAAGGAGGAAAAAAAAAATGAGCGGCAAAAATGCAATTGAATACATACATATGAAAGTCATAAGTGAGCATCCTAGAGTCATGACATGCGGGAGTTACGGAAGGAGCATGAAAAAAATGCAATTGAATACATACATATGAAAGTCATAAGTGAGCATCCTAGAGTCATGACATGCGGGAGTTACGGAAGGAGCATGAACCATTATAATTTATAAAATGTCTAAATTATACATAGAATTATGCAAAAAATATGGTCTAGTGGTAGAGATTGCACTCTTATTTTTGAGTGGTAAAAGGTTCAAATCCCACAATACACAATTTTTAATATTTTTTGCACCCCTTTAATGTTTTTCCTGGATCCGCCCTTGAGTATTGCCCTAAGTAAGACAAAGAAAGAAGCTCCTAACACATGATGACTACAAATCAATGGGTTTGAAACATCATAAAATACCGGATTGCACCACATGTCAGCTACTTTCGATTTCAACCGTTAAATTATAATTTTAACTAAATTAAAAATATAATTACAAAGTATTGCCCTAAGTAAGACAAAGAAAGAAGCTCCTAACACATGATGACTACAAATCAATGGGTTTGAAACATCATAAAATACCGGATTGCACCACATGTCAGCTACTTTCGATTTCAACCGTTAAATTATAATTTTAACTAAATTAAAAATATAATTACAATTTACAATTTAAAATTAGAAATATGACAATTTAAAATTGGAAATATTTGTAATACAAGATTTACAATTAATTGTTTATTTATAAATTGGAAATTTTGTAGAATAATATAAGAATTGCAATTTAATCGTTTATTTATAAATTGGAAATTCTGTAGAAATTAGAATATATTTTCCTAAAATTAAAATTGGAAATATTTGTAATACAAGATTTACAATTAATTGTTTATTTATAAATTGGAAATTTTGTAGAATAATATAAGAATTGCAATTTAATCGTTTATTTATAAATTGGAAATTCTGTAGAAATTAGAATATATTTTCCTAAAATATTTAAAATTGGAAATATGAAAAATTTAAAATTGGAAATATTTCTAATATAAGATTTACAATTTGACTGTTTATTTATAAATTGAAAATTTTGTAGAATAATATAAGATTTACAATTTAATCGTTTATTTATAAATTGAAAATTCTGTAGAAATTAGAATATATGTTCCTAAAATTCTATAGGAAATTCTGTATAAATTTATTAGAAAATAGAATAAATTGGAAATTAACCATTTAATTCTATTCGAAAATAGAATATATTTTCCTAAAATCCTGTTAACACAATAAACATTGACAATAGACTTTGGAAATTAACCATTTACTTATATTATAACGATGGACTTTAAAAAAATGTACAATTTTCTTGACAAAAACTATTGTAATTCAACTATAAATAGATTAGTTTGTATTCATCTTTTCATTCATCTTTTACGGTCCTTTGCAGTCGATTATTGAGATTCATTTCTTCGAATTCGGGGTTTTTGCGACGAATGAGCAACAAGCTATCATAATGAAGATTGCTACGAACGCCATAAAATTTATGTTAACTTTAATAGTTATCACAATTTTTAATAACTTTACACAACTCTTCATGACATAAAAAATAATACAACAATAAACATAAATTTTATGGCGTTCGTAGCAATCTTCATTATGATAGCTTGTTGCTCATTCGTCACAAAAAACCCCAGATTCGAAGAAATGAATCTCAATAATCGACTGCAAAGGACCCAAAAGATGAATGAAAAGATGAATACAAACTAATCTATTTATAGTTGAATTACAATAGTTTTTGTCAAGTAGTGTACATTTTTTTAAAGTCCATCGTCATAATATAAGTAAATGGTTAATTTCCAAAGTCTATTGTCAATGTTTATCGTGTTAATAGGATTTTAGGAAAATATATTCTATTTTCCAATAGAATTAAATGGTAAATTTCCAAGTTATTCTATTTTCCAATAAATTTATACAGAATTTCCATAGAATTTTAAGAAAATATATTCTAATTTCTATAGATTTTTCAATTTATAAATAAACGATTAAATTGTAAATCTTATAGTATTCTACAGAATTTTCAATTTATAAATAAACAGTCAAATTGTAAATCTTATATTACAAATATTTCCAACTTTAAATTTTTCATATTTCCAATTTTAAATATTTTAGGAAAATAAATTCTAATTTCTACAGAATTTCTAATTTATAAATAAACGATTAAATTGGAATTCTTATATTATTCTACAGAATTTCCAATTTATAAATAAAAAATAAAGATGAATGAAAAGATGAATACAAACTAATCTATTTATAGTTGAATTACAATAGTTTTTGTCAAGTAGTGTACATTTTTTTAAAGTCCATCGTCATAATATAAGTAAATGGTTAATTTCCAAAGTCTATTGTCAATGTTTATCGTGTTAATAGGATTTTAGGAAAATATATTCTATTTTCCAATAGAATTAAATGGTAAATTTCCAAGTTATTCTATTTTCCAATAAATTTATACAGAATTTCCATAGAATTTTAAGAAAATATATTCTAATTTCTATAGATTTTTCAATTTATAAATAAACGATTAAATTGTAAATCTTATAGTATTCTACAGAATTTTCAATTTATAAATAAACAGTCAAATTGTAAATCTTATATTACAAATATTTCCAACTTTAAATTTTTCATATTTCCAATTTTAAATATTTTAGGAAAATAAATTCTAATTTCTACAGAATTTCTAATTTATAAATAAACGATTAAATTGGAATTCTTATATTATTCTACAGAATTTCCAATTTATAAATAAAAAATAAAAAAATATTTTCCTAAAATTCTATAGGAAATTCTGTATAAATTTATTGGAAAATAGAATAAATTGGAAATTAACCATTTAATTCTATTGGAAAATATAATATATTTTCCTAAAATCCTATTAACACAATAAACATTGACAATAGATTTGGAAATTAACCATTTACTTATATTATGATGATGGACTTTAAAAAAATGTATACTTTCTTGGTAAAAACTATTGTAATTCAACTATAAATATATTAGTTTGTATTCATCTTTTCATTCATCTTTTTCGGTCCTTTGCAGTCGATCATTGAGATTCATTTCTTCGAATTTGGGGTTTTTTGCGATAAATGAGCAACAAGCTGTCATACTGAAGATTGCTACGAACGCCATAAAATTTATGTTTATTGTTGTATTATATTACGTGTTTTTTGAAAACGAAATAATAATTAAATTAAATAATAATTCATGAAAACAGAGTTTTATTAGTTAATTAAAATATGTTACTATATATTAAAGTTTTTATATGTTTATAAATTTTATTTTAGTGTTTAATTATATATATTAAAGTTTTTATATGTTTATAAATTTTATTTTAGTGTTTAATTAATAAAAATTGTGCATCGCATGGGGCGTAATACCTAGTTGAAATAAGAGATTACTCGAGTCTTGTAGAATCTTTGATTGTTTCTTCTGATTTTCATAAATTCTTCTCTTATAAATATGTATATTCAGATCAAACAAAGCCAAAAATTAGATAATTTTTCTTCTTCATGGAAAGTGAGTTTAACTACCGGAATAGTTCGATGATGTATTAAATATTTCAGTATTCTCCACATCGCTTTACATGTAAAAAAAATCAAAAAAGATTAACTTAGTTAAAAATAATATAGGTAAACATTGACTAATGTAAATATAAAAGAATTATAAAAAAACACTCGTCAAATGGTAGTTTAAAACCTCTTTCTCTTGGTGAATTTTTTTTTCTCTTTGTCATTCCAACTTAAAAAATTAGAAACCTCTTCGTATACAAGATTGATTTTTGTAAAATCTTTGATTGTTTCTTATGATTTTCTTGGATTTTCCTCTTAAAAAATTTTATATTAAGATCAAACCAAACCAAATATTAGATAATTTTTCTCATTTAATGGAAAGTAAGTTTAACTGTTGAAGTAGTTTGATGATGTATTAGATATTTCAGTAGCCTCCACATCGCGTCATATGTAAAAATCAAAAAAGATTAACTCAGTTTAAAATAATATATGTAAATATTGACTAATGTAAATACAAATGAATTTTTTTTAAAAAAAAAAAACACCCGTCTAATTGTAATTTTCACCTTGTAACATAAACATTTGAGCTTCACATCCTATAATACAATGATTAACTTTCTCACCAAGAAAAATAAATGAAAAAAATAATGTTATACGCTCTGATATTATCTTTGAAATGTGTTGGGAGTTCTTCATCACTTATAACCAATAACCACAATAGTTATGATAATTATTTTAGTATTGACAAATCACGTAATATAACATGTAACACGAGATTACTTCCGAATGAATAATTCCCAAATACCATCAATCTAGATCCTTATATTGAGGGGTCACAATCTAGATTGTTTGGGATTGAGTTCTAACACCTATTCACAACAATTATAAATAAATGTTGTACGTATAATGTATATATTAGATAATGTACGTAGTAAGTATTGTATAATAGTCATTATATTAAATTTCAAAAAAAAAAATAGTCATTATATTGAGGTAAAATACAGACTAAAATTTTTTTTTCTAAATTATAAATTAATATACAAATATATTAGATATTTTAAAAATATTTACTTAACTAAAATTTTTTTTTCTAAATTATAAATTAATATACAAATATATTAGATATTTTAAAAATATTTACTTATGTTAAAATAGGTTAGGTGGATATGATTTTCCTATAACAGTATTTAATATTTAAACTAATAGATAAAAATATTAACGATTTGTTTAAACTAATTTTTTATAATTTTTTTTAATTTGAAATTTATTGTATAATGGCAATTCATGTAATAACTTAGAAAACAAAAGTCTTCTTTAGATTTTGTATTTCCCAAATATTATATAAGATATGAATTATTGGATTTTCAAAATTCATATTGAAAAACTTAACCGATAAATTTTGTATGCCTCTAAATAGGCAGGGCCGGCCCTCTATTGAAAAAAATTAGGCATTTGCCTAGGGCCCCCAAATTTTAGGGGCCCAAAATTTTTAAAATTTTAGTTCATTTCTATATAAAGATAAATAAATTTGAATGAAAAATAATAGTAAATAATTAACTTAGTGTAGTGGTTAAGTAGTTTACTATGTAAGATAAAGGTCATGAGATCAAATCCCCATTCATACATAACATTTGCTTTATTTTTAGTTGTGCCTAGGGCCCGGAGATAAAGGTCATGAGATCAAATCCCCATTCATACATAACATTTGCTTTATTTTTAGTTGTGCCTAGGGCCCGGAATTTCTGGATTTCCTTTTTCTTACTAAAAATATGTATTACTTTTAATTGTGCCTAGGGCCCCCGAAACTTCCGGACCGGCCCTGTAAATAGGTATAGATTATAAAATAACAATAACAATAAAAAATTTATTTTTCTGAGAATTATCTTTCTAAAATTTCTCTAAAATATTTAAATTTATTTACAAGTGTTTTTTTTGTATTTTAAGAAAAAAAAAAATAAGAGAAACAGTACAGTCGATGGACTAGCTTGACTAAAAAAAAAAAGTCAACATAACAATTTTTTAGGAGAAGAAAAGAAAAACATCGATGTTAAAGTATTGCAACTTTCGTGTTAGGAACTCGATTTCATATTTCAAAACACTTAAAAGTGTGTATGGAAAACTACAGCGAAACAATAAATTTAATGTTATTTAAAAATAATAATAATAAATTTAATGTTTCATCAAATCACTTTAAATAGAAAACTAGTACAGTGAAGAAACCATAAAACTTTTCCAATGGTTGAAAAATCAAATATAAAAAAGAAAAAACGTCATCGAACGTAGAAACAAATAATGTTTAATATAATTAGACAAAAAGAGAAACCTATAGTATATTCTTTTGCCATTATCAAATCATATGTTACCAAATATATGCACTCTATTTACAATGTTTAGTCCACGAGCAACCTCCACACACAAAAAGAAAAAAAAAAAAAAAAAA
>CM071716.1:25002631-25012988 GCA_036630335.1 Physaria fendleri | reverse complement strand
AATAATACATGGACTATGAAAACAAATTATATTAAATAAAGTCTTTCTCGAAACTCGTTGATCTTCCTTACTTGAAAAATCATGATTGTACTTCGTCCGCAAAACCGGTGGTGTTTGCCTTTTCATAGACACCTTGCTTTGGTTGTAACTCTTTTCTTTTTGAGAGATTGAAATCAATTTTACGATTCATAAAAGTTTGTTATGGTATCAGAGCCTACATCGGCTTCGTTGGATTTCTCTTCTCTTCATTGAGTTGTTTCTTTTCTTTAATTTGCTTCCTCTGATTTTCTCTAAAGATCAGCGATGGTGGCTGTTAAAAGAATAACTCGAAAATCCAGCCGTACGGGAGGATCTTCTTACATTCTTCTTACATTCAGCTGATCATCCAGGTTTATCTATCACTTCTCTTAGATTAGATGATGGAAATTATGACGATTGGGAAACTGCGATGAGTATAGCATTGGATGCCAAAAACAAGATTGGGTTTATTGATGGTTCTGTGCCTCGTCCTTTAGAAACTGATCCGAATTTTAGGATTTGGTCAATATGTAATAGCATGGTCAAATCTTGGATCCTCAACTCTGTTTCCCCTCAGATATACAAGAGTATCTTACGGATAAAGGATGCTTCTGCTATATGGAGAGATCTTGCAGAAAGATTCCATAGAAGTAACCTTCCTAGAACGTTTAATCTCACTCAAGAAATTCAGGATTTAAAACAAGGGTCAATGTCTTTATCTGAGTACTACACATCCTTGAAGACTCTTTGGGCAAATCTTGATGCAGCAGAAGATGCAGATGATCCTTGTACTTGTGGGAAGGCAGCTCGTTTTCAACAGAAGGTAGAAAAGGGAAGAATTGTTAAATTCCTTGCTGGTTTGAATGAATCTTATGGAGTTGTGAGGCGTCAGATTATTATGAAGAAAATTCTCCCTTCTCTTTCTGAGGTTTACAATATTTTGGATCAAGATGACAGTCAAAAGAACTTCAATCATCAAAATCCAGCTTCAGCCTTTCAAGTCTCAAAATCAGATCATCAAAATCCATCTTCAACCTATCAAGTCTCAAAATCAGCAACATATCAAGTTTCTAATGAAACCTTGAAGAAAAACAATGAAGAAGCTGTGGACACAAGTGTGTGCTACGTCAGTTCAGGTCCTAATAAGGGTAGAGCTATATGCTCTTATTGCAACAAGATAGGACATACGGCGGATAAGTGCTATAAGAAGCACGGTTTTCCTCCTGGATACGTTTCAAAATGGAAGAATGGAGACAAAACACAGAGGCCTACAGATAATTCTCCTAAACCGACCATTGCTCAGATTGATGTATCCACCAAAAATGAGCAGAAAGACAGAAACATTGAAGGAATGATTGGAAATCTCACTAAAGATCAAATTCAAGACTTTATTGCTCTATTCAGCACACGTTTGAATGATCAGGGAACTTCTTCTGCCACTTCATCTGACTGCCCTGGTATCACCCTTTCTAATTTTTACTCTATTAATACTCTAACAGCAGATAATACTTCTTCTAGACAGATGTGGGTTGTAGACTCAGGGGCTACTCATCATGTTACTTATGATAAGTCTCTTTTTCAGTCTCTCAATGAATCTGCTGTTAGTTCTGTTAATATGCCAACAGGGTTGAGTGTAAAGATAAGTGGGGTAGGAAGTGTCAGGATTAATCAGAATATTACTTTAGAAAATGTCTTGTACATACCCGAATTCAAGTTAAATCTGTTGAGTATCAGTTCTTTGGTGGATAGAACAGGATATAAAGTTACTTTTGATAAGGATTGTTGTATGATTCAGGATCATACCAAGGCGTTGATGATTGGTCAAAGTAACAGGGCTGGAAACCTTTATATTCTGGATACAATCAAAGATGCAGAAGATCCTGTTCAAGTAAATGCAGTTGTGAAAGCTGAAGTTTGGCACAGAAGATTAGGCCATCCTTCTTATTCTCGCTTAGATGTTATTTCAGATGTTTTAGGAACTACTAAACAGAAGAGTAAAGGTCTTATGTACTGTCATGTTTGTCAGTTAGCCAAACAGAGAAAGTTGCCATTTCCTTCTCTTAATAATGTCTGCAATAACATACTTGATTTGCTGCACATTGATATATGGGGCCCCTTTTCTACTGAAACCGTAGATGGTCATAGATACTTCTTGACAATAGTTGATGATCACTCACGGGCCACATGGATCTATTTACTGAAAAACAAGGCAGAGGTCATTACAGTGTTTCCAGGTTTTCTTCAAAAGATTGAGAATCAGTTAGGGGTGAAAGTAAAAGCTGTTAGGTCCGACAATGCTCAAGAATTGAGGTTTAGTCAGTTATTTGAGGAAAAAGGAATCACAGCCTATCACTCTTGTCCAGAAACACCAGAGCAAAATTCTGTAGTTGAAAGAAAGCATCAGCACATCATGAACGTTGCTAGAGCTCTTCTTTTCCAGTCTCAAGTTCCTTTAGTATATTGGGGAGACTGTATAATGACAGCAGTATTTTTGATAAATAGAATTCCAGCTGAGATCTTAGAGAACAAGACCCCTTATGAAGTGTTAATGGGAAAAGCTCCTGATTATGGCTCGTTAAGAAGCTTTGGGTGCCTTTGTTATTCCACCACCTCTCCAAAACAAAGGAATAAGTTCCAACCAAGATCTCGTGCTTGCATCTTCATTGGGTACCCTGCTGGTTACAAGGGTTATAAACTGCTTGATTTAGAAAACAACACCGTGTTCATATCTAGAAATGTAGTCTTCTATGAAGATGTGTTTCCAATGGTGAAGAGACATCAAAAAGACAACATTCCAGACTTCTTTAATGACCACACTCAATCAGGTCCCCCTTACACAATTAATAATAATCAAAACACTGAACATGATATTACTACCAATGATTCTGTGAATTTTCCTGTTTATGTTCCTTCACAGGTTGCTTCAGAATCCACGAGTTCTAACACAAGAAATAGGAGGACTCCAGCGCATTTACAAGATTACTATTGCTATTCTACTTCAAATTCCACAGATTATCCTATTTCTAACTACATTTCTTATACTCATCTTAATGATTCTTATTACTCTTACATCAACAATATTACTAAAATTCCTATTCCAAATGATTTTTCTGAAGCTAAGAATTCTGATAATTGGTGTAAAGCTGTGGATGCAGAGATACAAGCCATGGAAGATACCAACACATGGGAAGTCACTGCATTGCCAAAGGGAAAAAGGGCCGTAGGCAGTAAATGGATTTTCACGTTGAAATTCCATGCAGATGGAAGTCTAGAAAGACATAAGGCCAGGATAGTTGCCAAGGGGTATACCCAAACAGAAGGTCTTGACTTCACAGAGACTTTTGCCCCAGTAGCCAAAATGGTTACAATTAAGCTTCTCTTGAAGGTAGCTGCTTCTAAGAATTGGTGTCTGAGGCAATTAGACATTTCAAATGCATTCTTAAACGGAGAATTAGAAGAGGAAATCTTCATGACAATTCCTGATGGCTACGCCATAAGAAAGGGAATTCAGTTACAAAAGGATGCAGTTTTCAGACTTAAACGTTCAATATATGGACTTAAGCAGGCGTCCAGACAATGGTTCAAGAAATTCTCTGACTGCTTAATGCGATTGGGTTTCACCAAAGGTAATGGTGATCACACTCTATTCACTAACAGGTATGGAAATGATTTTGTTGCTTTACTAGTATATGTAGATGATATTATCATTGCAAGTACTAGTGATAAAATTGCAGATTCTTTAACAATGCAATTACAAAATTGTTTCAAACTAAGAGACCTTGGTCCTCTAAAGTACTTTTTAGGTATAGAAATAGCAAGAGCTTCAACAGGTATCTTTTTGAGTCAAAGAAAATATGCTCTTGAGTTACTAACCTCTACAGGTATGCTAGGATGCAAAATATCATCTGTTCCCATGGTCCCAAATTTGAAAATGATGAAAGATGAAGGTGATCTCCTAGATGATGGTGAAAGCTACCGGCGGATTGTAGGAAAGTTAATGTATCTGACCATAACAAGGCCAGACATTACTTTCACCGTTAACAAACTGTGTCAATATGCTGCAAATCCGAGAAGCTCCCACCTAAATGCTGCTTACAAAGTCTTGCAATACATCAAGGGAACTGTAGGACAAGGATTGTTTTATGCAGCTGATAGTGATTTAACTTTAAAGGGTTTTGCTGATGCGGATTGGGCTGCTTGCCAAGACAGCCGCAGATCTACAACAGGGTTTACAATGTTTTTGGGATCATCTCTTATATCTTGGAAGTCCAAGAAACAACCCACTGTCTCACGATCTTCAGCAGAAGCAGAGTATCGTGCCTTAGCTGTTGCTTCGTGTGAAATGGTTTGGCTCACTACTTTGTTAAGTGATTTGCAGGTCTGTTCAAAGGATACACCAATTCTCTTCTCAGACAGCACCTCAGCTATCCATATCGCCAGTAACCCGGTGTTCCATGAGCGAACGAAGCATATAGAAGTGGATTGCCACACGGTTCGAGAGAGACTAGATAAAGGGCTGTTGAAGATTCTTCATGTTAACACAGAAGATCAAGTTGCAGATATGTTGACCAAACCCTTATTTCCGAGACCTTTTGAACATCTTAAGTCCAAGATGTCCATCTCTAATATATTTGAGTGCACATCTTGAAGAGGCCCTATCAAAGTCTTAACCGGTTATTAGTTTATTTCCTTAAACCGGTTTATTTAAACCAAAGCACAATTTTGTTTTCTTTGTTGAGTTCTTGTTTGTATCGGCTATTTATAGCTTTGGTTGTAACTCTTTTCTTTTTGAGAGATTGAAATCAATTTTACGATTCATAAAAGTTTGTTAGATGTGTCTATCGTCTTCTTCGATATTCCCTAATCCCAATCCTACGAAACTTCCAACATATATTATTTCCTTGGGTGATTTTCACACACTAGCACAAACCCTCCCCTAAATTACAAAAATAGCACAACAAAAAAATCATGTGTAAACAATTTCACACACTAGCACAAACCCTCCCCTAAATTACAAAAATAGCACAACAAAAAAATCATGTGTAAACAAAAAAAAAAACATGTGTAAACAAAAAAAGTTTGTGCTATTGAGTGTAATTTTGGGATATTTGTGCTATTGAGTGTAATTCTTTTTTTTGTTGTGCTACTAGGTGTAGTTTATTCTATTTCCTTTCACTATTTTAGGTCGAGCGAGCTTGCAGACTACTTGTGTTAAAAAAAAAAGGGTCTCTTTCAATTTGGTCAATCATCGTTTTCGCTACTAAACTTTCAAATTAATGACGTTTAGTGATCAAAAATTAATTTTTGTTTTTCTATTAACCTTTCAGCAACATCGAAAAACTTGATTTGAATAACACTTACAACAACTATATGATCCAGATTGAGAAGACTATCGAAATATTTACCATAGCACTGTAATTGTTTTTCTTAAAAATCAAGTTGAATAAAGGCAAGTTGTTTGCTGGCTACACGTTTGATTTTCTTTAAGTTTTTATTTCCCATCTCAACTATTTTCAATTTGAATTCAAACTATTAAAAGAATCAAAGCTTACCCCCAAAAAAAAAAAAGAAAAAAAAAAACCCCCAAAAAAAAAAAAAAAAAAAAAAAAAAGTTGAACAACGTCGATTTCAACAACGGGGTAGCCGAGCTATTCATTTTTTTCTTTTAAGAAAAAAAAAACAAATAAAAATCTCACAAAAATATTTTCTGACAAAAGATGCAAGATGATTATCTTACATTATCGTGTGGGACCTATCATAAATGTTATAGTCATCTTTTTATCAGACCAGCGGTTCTGATGTTAAGAGAGATTTTTTTTTTTTTTTCTTTAAAAAGGGTAAAAAAAGTACTCATACGATAGACCATAACTATGGTTGAACTGTCTTAACCATCAATCCCAGTTAAACATTTAACCATGGTTAAGAAAATCTAACCTTTAAAAAGCCACACATTGGCTTAACTCTTCACAATTCGCATTCTTTTGTATTCAACGTTAAATGATCTTCTCCTCCAGGAGATCATTAAGCTTGTTAGTCTTAATTCCCTCAGTTTTTTTTTGTTGTTCGTGATCTCTCTTCCTCAACGGTGAAAAGATGTCGGCGGGTAACGGAAATGCTAGTAACGGTGACGGAGGATTTAGTTTCCCGAAAGGACCAGTGATGCCGAAGATAACGACTGGAGCAGCAGCAAAGAGAGGTAACGGAATATGTCACGACGACAGTGGTCCGACGGTGAATGCGACCACCATCGATGAGCTTCACTCTTTACAGAAGAAACGCTCTGCTCCCACCACCCCCATCAACCAAAGCGGTGCCTCTGCTTTTTCCCCCGTCTCCGATGAACAGCGCCACAAGATTCAGCTTCAATCTATCAGGTCCCCTCTCCCCTTTTTTACATATATTTTATACCTTCATTTTTAATTGAAATATGTTCTGTTTCTTGGAAACTTTTCATCGAATCAGGGAATATAATTGCGTTTTCGTGTCTCATCTTTTTTCTCATAGAAAAGAAGAAGAAAAAGTCTGTGACGTTTTTGTTTTTTAGCTAGAAAGTTTTTTTTTTTTTTTTTTTTTTTTTTTTTTTTTTTTTTTGAAAAAAAAATTATAGTAAATATCTCGAATTAGTAATTTCTTTTCTGTTTATATATATCTGGCTTAGAAATCAAAAGATATATTAATGACAGTTATGATTATTTGAAACAGTGCTTCGTTGGCTTCGTTAACGCGAGACTCGGGACCAAAGGTGGTGAGAGGAGATCCGGCGGATAAAAAAGCCGACGGTTCAACCACTCCAGCGTACGCCCATGGCCAACATCATTCTATCTTTTCTCCAGCTACTGGTGCTGTTAGTGATAGTTCACTCAAGTTTACACACGTCCTCTACAATCTTTCTCCTGCCGGTGAATAAAACCTTCAAATTCCATTCTGAAATCTGTTTTTTTTTCTTCTTAATCACTGTTTCTGCTTTGAATTTTGGTTAAATTTGGTTTCCGATTTTGTTTTGTAGAGCTTTACGAGCAAGCTATTAAGTATGAAAAAGGTTCGTTTATCACTTCTAATGGGGCTTTGGCGACCCTTTCCGGTGCTAAGACTGGTCGCGCTCCGAGAGATAAGCGTGTTGTTAGAGATGCGACGACTGAGGATGAGCTTTGGTGGGGAAAGTGAGTAATCATCCCATTTTGATTTTGTATTATTTCGATTTCGAATGTGGTCGATTGATATTTGGGTTTATCCTCTGTTATGGTTTATTAACTTTCATATAGAGGCTCACCGAATATCGAAATGGATGAGCATACTTTTATGGTGAACAGAGAAAGAGCTGTTGATTACTTGAACTCCTTGGAAAAGGTATAAAACATTTTATGAGTGTAGAACTTGGATCTAGGTTACAATATCAAGGTTGATATTTTTTGTTTGGGCTTTTTAGGTCTTTGTTAATGATCAATTCTTGAATTGGGATCCGGAGAACAGAATCAAAGTCAGGATTGTCTCGGCTAGAGCATACCATTCATTGTTTATGCACAACATGTAAGTTAAACCTTTGTTGCTTTCTACCATGTTAACACGTCAGGTGTTCTTATATATGAACAATGCCTATCTGTTATTATATTCTTTGTGTTTGAATTTTTGGTGAAAGAAATCAACAAATTTGCAACGAAGTTGATAACTTGTGAGGGTGGCAGGTGTATCCGACCAACTCAGGAGGAGCTTGAGAGCTTAGAGCTTTGGTACTCCGGACTTCACTATATACAATGCTGGACAATTTCCGTGTAACCGTTACACTCATTACATGACTTCGTCGACTAGCGTAGACCTTAATCTGGCTAGGAGGGAAATGGTTATACTCGGCACTCAATATGCCGGGGAAATGAAGAAGGGTCTTTTCAGTGTGATGCATTACCTTATGCCTAAGCGTCGGATTCTCTCCCTTCATTCTGGATGCAATATGGGGAAAGATGGAGATGTTGCTCTCTTCTTTGGCCTTTCAGGTATAGTAGTCTCGTCACCAAACGAGGTGTTCGGTGATGATGAAAAGGAGATAGTAAAATGATATAAGACAATTATCCCTGAACTAATAATGAGTCTTGCAAATCTTAGTTGAACTGAGCGTGTGAAATGAGATTTATTACTGCTGTTTGTTTTCTATGAATGTTGATTTTAGGTACTGGCAAGACCACACTGTCTACTGATCACAACAGGTACCTTATTGGAGATGATGAGCATTGTTGGACCGAGACTGGTGTTTCGAACATTGAGGGTGGATGCTATGCTAAGTGTGTTGATCTTTCGAGAGAGAAGGAGCCTGATATCTGGAACGCCATCAAGTTTGGAACAGGTAAGAAGATGATATATATGATTTTTTTCTCCAAAAAAAAAAAAAAACCAAATCAGTGACATGACAATAGGATTCTGACTTCTGATCTTGTTGCAGTTTTGGAAAATGTTGTGTTTGATGAGCACACCAGAGAAGTGGATTACACTGATAAATCTGTTACAGGTAAAACAGTTGCTATTTCTTTCGTATCTCTTCTTCCTTATATTTAACAGAAGGATTATCGTTGATTTCCCTTGGTTGCAGAGAACACACGTGCTGCGTACCCGATTGAGTTCATTCCAAATGCGAAAATACCTTGTGTTGGTCCACACCCGAAAAATGTGATACTTCTGGCTTGTGATGCCTTTGGTGTTCTCCCACCTGTGAGCAAGTTGAATCATGCACAAACCATGTACCACTTCATCAGTGGTTACACTGCTCTGGTATGCCCGTATAACAAGTCTTTGTTTTTCCTTTGGATCAATCTTCATAAACTTAAAAACCTTAACCAGAGATGTGCAACATATATAGGTTGCTGGCACAGAGGATGGCATCAAGGAGCCAACAGCAACATTCTCAGCTTGCTTTGGTGCAGCTTTCATAATGTTGCATCCCACAAAATATGCAGCTATGTTAGCCGAGAAGATGAAGACACAAGGTGCTACTGGTTGGCTCGTGAACACTGGTTGGTCTGGTGGCAGGTATGTATGTCCTTTATGGAACCGATACAAAACTGCCTTCTTGCGTGTGTTTGTAGGCTATAAACATGATCTGGTTCCTTCTGCAGCTATGGCGTAGGAAACAGAATCAAGCTGGCATACACTAGGAAGATCATTGATGCAATCCATTCGGGTAGCTTGTTGAAGGCAAACTACAAGAAAACCGAAATCTTTGGATTTGAAATCCCAACTGAGATCGAAGGAATACCCTCAGAGATCTTGGACCCCATCAACGCCGTAAGTTTCTCCAAAAACTCAAACACTGTACAAAAGTGATGAGAAACCATTTAATGTTGAATAGAGTTTTATGAAAAATGCAGTGGTCGGATAAGAAGGCACACAAGGAGACATTGTTGAAACTGGGAGGTTTGTTCAAGAAGAACTTCGAGGTTTTTGCTAACCATAAGATTGGTGTGGATGGTAAGCTCACGGAGGAGATTGTTGCAGCTGGTCCTATCTTCTAGAGAAACTATATATATGATGTTGTCAAAAAGAGAGATCTATATATGTTATGAAGAATAAATGAGACTTGTGTTTTTTTGTTGTGTATCTCTTGTCAAGAGAACACAAAATTTGATATGAAATGGTCTACAAAAAAAACCCCTTCCAATCCAAATTGATGGAGTCAAGAGCTCAAATGACTCTAATGATAAAAAAAAAAAACCCCAATAACCTTCATTAAATCTCTATAATCTTCATTTATTTCCTTTTCCAAATTTACCTTTCTAATTATTAATCAAATATTCATTAAACTTATTGTTTTCTTCTTTTCTCTCCTCCCTTTTCTTTCTCCTCTTTGTTCTCTTTCACGTTTCCGGCGAATCATCATCTCCGACAACTTTTCCGGCGAGTTTTCCACCGGATTATTTAGCTCCGGTGAGTCTCTTTTCGGTCTCTTTCACGCTCTTTTCAATATTGTGTTGTTTCAAAAGATTTGAGACTCTTTTGTTTATATATTTTTTTTGAATTGAATCATTTTAGATTTAGATTTTATGTATATAACTTTGATTTTAAGTTTATGATAGGGTTTATCATAGTTATTATGAAATATGTGATTGAATATGCCTATTTTATTTTAGATTTAGATTTTATGTATATAACTTTGATTTTAAGTTTATGATAGGGTTTATCATAGTTATTATGAAATATGTGATTGAATATGCCTAATTTTGGCAAGTGTAGTTGGAATTTCATTGATTTTCATCAACATCCCGAAAAAAAAATTGAGATTCAGATCTCGTAAAACTAGCAATATTTGAAAAACCACAAACATATGTAATACTAGTAATACATGAAAAATCGTGCA
>CM071716.1:24682170-24698180 GCA_036630335.1 Physaria fendleri | reverse complement strand
TTTACAGAAGTTACTTTAGGTGTACACATAAGTATACTCAAGGGTGTAAAGCAACAAAGCAAGTTCAGAAAGTGGATCTTGAATCAAGAATGTTTAGCATCACATACATAGGAAGCCACACGTGTAATAACACCAAAGTAGAAACACCCAAGATTGTGTCTTGTGATCATCATGATGAGATTATAATGGATTCTGATGAACATAAGAGTCCGCCTAGTTTGACTAGCTCCATGAAAGAAGAGGAAGAGAATCATGAACATCATGGTTTGAATACAGATGATGACTTTTCATTGGTGTGGCAAGACAATGTGTTTGAAGAAGATAATCATCATCATCATCAGTGTACTACTTCTATCAATGTTTTGGATTCTCCGGATCATCTTTTGGTGTTTGGAGCTTGTGAGGGTTTAAGATTCAGTGAAAATGAGGAGTTCTCTATCTTTAGTTCATGTTCAAATCTATCTTGAGTTTAAGGCCAAGGCCAGGGCTTGTAAACATATGTTTTTGTCCTCTTCTCCAATGAGTAGAGAGTATTGGATATATAGTAGAATAAATAACACTCTTGATGAAATTAAACATCTTTCCCTTTACTTTAATTCTTAACTCTTAAATTATAAAGTTTTTAGTAGTTGCTGTAAGTGTACAAAATACAACTCGACAAATTGGTCCTTTTTCTGTGCTTTATTTTTGCCATTTTCTTGATATTAATCAGGGAGAGGATAATATTACAAAAGGTACAATACATTAAAGAGTGTCACTATTAACTAGGGATAAGTTTGGTGTTCTGGTCATAAAAACACAATATATTGGGACAGAGGGATATAAAAGCGAATGAGACAACAAGACATGAGACAAGTTGCACAGAAAGAACTGAAACAATCTCTTTTGGTTTTTGGTTGCAACACAACAAAATCATATTCCCCAAGAAGTTTCTCACTCACATGACATTCACATTATGAAGTTTATGATTATTATATATCTACAACATAAATATAAGTAAATATTTATTGTCGTGACCTTTGTTGGAAGAAAAACAAAAAGAAAAGAACAAGGTGTATTAGACAGAATAACAATGGGGTTTTTTATGATGTGTAAATCTTTGTTTATAAATAGTTTTATTGTAATTCTTTGATATATTGATAATTATAAATTTCATCCTCAAATTATAATTGAAACGTGATATTAAGATATGCAGTGAATACTTTTACCGAATAGGAATACTTATATAACTGTTTGAAAAATTAATGGGATATTGGATAACATATGCCACTTGTTATACTTTTAAATTATTTTTAATCATTTTCACTACTATTAAATACATACTATATAGCTAAGTGTTTTTTTTTTTTTTTGGTAAATAATCAGAAATTTTGTAATTAAAGTTTTATGGCTTAACTATTTTGTGGCTAATTACTAGTTAAATAATACAAATTTTTGTTGGTAAGTTATGACTATGGAAAAAATTTAGTAATATATGTTCAATTTTTCATAGCAAATTAATATGTCGTAACTTATGATGATATTTTCTATATAATTTATTTCCAAATCTAAGGCTCAAAATATTCTTATTACAAACATGTAAAGAAAACTAATAATTTTTAACAAAGACAACATGTGGTAAATATCTCTGCGAATTTGAAACCTAAATGTCTCCATCAACATCGTCTCCGGGAACGAGGCAATGAATATGGTGGTTAAAGTAGATTTCACCAAATGGAACAACAGAGCAACATCGTCTCCGGGAACGAGGCAATGAATATGGTGGTTAAAGTAGATTTCACCAAATGGAACAACAGAGTCCATCTTTGCTTCGGCCATGTTAACCGGTACGTTGGTGGAGGTTGTAGTGGTGGCACTGGCAAGTGTTGATAAGATTGGGGAAGTGGTGAAGAAGAAGTGACAAGTGTGTGAATTACGGTAAGTGACTCTGTGAATTACGGTAAGTGACTCGGAACTTATAAGGATCTTCGTCTAGCCTTTGTACTTGCTTCTTCGCCGGACACTTGTATATTTTCTCGTGCGTGCACCTATAGTATGCCCTACATTAAAAAAACAAAATTATAAAAAAATTGTAATCTGTTAACTATATAATAATTTTAAAAATCCATTTGAAAATTTTGAAATCTAATACATACGAATCGAGCCTTTTTTTTTCTCAGAAAAGTCAAATAGTTAGAAATTTAAATATCAACTGAATGAAATTTACTTAGTTTAGTCAAATATAATTATTTTAAAGACTAATTCATTTCAATATATACAAACAACGATTTTAGGTTTATCCAAAAGAAGAAATGTTTAGTTAAAGCCGATTTTTTTTCCTGTTTGCTAAACTAAGGACTTTGCTCAAGACCTCTTTTATATTAATAAGAACACTATTAAAGATAAATTAGAAATGATATATAATTAATTTAATGGCTATAAACGAATGTGCAACTAGTGATGATTAATTAATGTGATTACCGAGTATACTTGGAACCGAGAATTTCTTTCTGGCCGTATTTACGCCAACTGTAATTATCCTCCGGCGGGATCTGCATTCTTCCCACCGCAGCTACAACCACCGTTTCTTCTT
This sequence comes from Physaria fendleri, assembly GCA_036630335.1. Classification (NCBI taxonomy): domain Eukaryota; kingdom Viridiplantae; phylum Streptophyta; class Magnoliopsida; order Brassicales; family Brassicaceae; genus Physaria; species Physaria fendleri. The sequence goes on along the minus strand of CM071716.1, from coordinate 24,695,608 downwards.
CTCCAGTATCCTTCTTCCTATATAAATATATAAACAAGACAAGATAGATGCTAAAACATATCATATAACTATATAACTATATAAATATATAAACAAGACAAGATAGATGCTAAAACATATCATATAAACATATAATTTTCATGGATATAAAATAAATTTTGCATTTACAACTTTGTGATTAATTCTTATCTATATATCATATAATGTGATGTTGCTAACTCGTGGTCATACAAAAACGGTTAGTGGTACTAGAGAAACATGTTCATTATATTTCTATCTATTTTTCTTAAATTGACCAAAAAAAAAACAAAATGTTTGATTATGACTTTTTATATGACTTTAAGCATTGTTTTAAGAATAAAATGGTTTACAATTTTTTCATATATATATTTTATGATTAGATTGACAAAAAAAATTCTTCAAACAATGATTAAAGCTACTATATATATAATTAAAAATTATATATATATATATATATATGTACAAATTACAATTTTTCATTTATATATAATTTTATTAGATTGACAAAAAAAAAAATATTTTTCTTAAAACAATGCTTAAAGCTACTATATATATAATTAAAAGTGTATATATATATATATGTGTGTGTGTATTGACAAAAAAAATTCTTCAAACAATGATTAAAGCTACTATATATATAATTAAAAATTATATATATATATATATATATGTACAAATTACAATTTTTCATTTATATATAATTTTATTAGATTGACAAAAAAAAAAATATTTTTCTTAAAACAATGCTTAAAGCTACTATATATATAATTAAAAGTGTATATATATATATATGTGTGTGTGTGTATGTACAAATTACACATGCACATAACATCAACATTAATAATATTTGTAATTACCTTCTCGGATGCCTTGGTCTCGAGGTATCTTTATTACCTTCCACCGTCTGCATCACAGGGTACCTTAAACAGTTGTCATGCATCAAAGCTGGTTCAGTCTGCATCATCACCATATCGAGCATTGGAATACCTTAAACAGTTGTCATGCATCAAAGCTGGTTCAGTCTGCATCATCACCATATCGAGCATTGGAACCGATTCCGGTTCAAGTACTGGCTGATTTTGTGGGAAAGAGTTCTTCCACGTATGTAACATTGTAAGCCGCTCGTTGGCTTCTCCAAATAAAGTGGAGATCGAGCTGAGATAGTTAGACAAATCTGATTCTTGTAACACTTGTGATGATGATGATGATAAGCTTAACTCAAGTTCCCTGACAAGATTGATTCCGTTGAAAACCATTGAGATTATCTCCTCCATAGTTTTATATATAATTTTATTCATACAAAGATATGTAACACTTATTTTTAGCTTATAAAGTTTAGGGTTTTTGCTTTACCTCTTGATACATGTATATATATACATAGCCACACATCAAAGTTCAAACACAAAACTATATCATAGAGAGTGTCTGAGGTCGTGCTGAAATATATACATAGCCACACATCAAAGTTCAAACACAAAACTATATCATAGAGAGTGTCTGAGGTCGTGCTGAAAAGAATTTAAAAGAATTTATTTGGTTATTTATGTCACTAAAATGCATTTATTTTCTTTGGTCATTTATCCTATAAACACTAAAACCAAGCTTATTTTTGTTGGAGTAGTTAAAAATAGATGATTTTTCGGGAAGTGATTCGCAAAAGTGTTAACAAAATCATGTGGTGATTTGTATCCGAAAAATATATTTAAATCTTCTAAAAGTAATACAACGACTGTTGGATCACGATGAAGCCTATGAGTTTAGAGAAGCTTGGCCCATAAATGGTTGGTGGTCGAGACGTTACAGGAATTAACGCTTCGCCCAATCTTTATTGGGTCTATGTCTGTCATGAGGTCCATGAGCCTCGTCCTGGTCTGACGGTCAATACATTAATTCCATAGATTTTTAAAGACTTGTTTACATATCCTACAAATTAGCATGTAATCTTTCTCAGTGTTATGTCATCACTCACACCGGAAAGGATAAATGCATTTTAGTGACATAAGTGGCCAAATCAACTTTTTTTATAAACTTTCTTCGTATACTATCAAGAAGGATAAATGCATTTTAGTGACATAAGTGGCCAAATCAACTTTTTTTATAAACTTTCTTCGTATACTATCAAGTTTCGAATGCTGGATATTAAAATCACCCTATTAACAGACCGTTACATCTTCGTTGTGCAGACAAGCCGTCACTCTTTATGATGTGAGTTCAGCTAGCTGCATATGCATCTTAGTTCAGCTTTGATACTAACTGTAATGCCATGATTGTCTATAACTTTTATTGAGCTCATTCTTGTCATTTAGGCCTATGGATCCTAATATAGTCCAACGATCGGTGCATCACTTCCAGAAGGTTTTAAAAACTTGTTTATTGACTTTATAAATCACCAATGATATTTCCTATATTTTGTTCTCACTTATACCAGAAAACCAGAAAAGATAAATGCATTTTGGTAACATAGATAACTGTATAAACTTTTTGTAAATCCTCTTCACACAACTTCTAATGTGCGATATTATAGTCGCAGACTTACACATTAAGGGGAAGAAAATAAAGATATTGGATTCTTTTCTTTCAATCTGATTGGGTTCTATGTTGATTCTATTTTGAAAGAATCAAAGATTGAGAAATATTTGAGAATGCGACGTAATAATACAATCACCAATCACATAATTAACTTCCAAAGATTGAGAAATATTTGAGAATGCGACGTAATAATACAATCACCAATCACATAATTAACTTCATCTTTTTCTTCTTCAAAGTGTTGACATATTGGCAAAATATACATAAACTAAACTTTAAATACTCAATAATAAACACGTTAGTTAATTGATTTTCAAGATACTTGATCGAAAAGTCAAAAAAGAAGATAAGGACTAAGTTTTATTTTAACAAAATTGAGAGCAATATAGCATGTTTTAAATCGTTATTATTTTAACAAAATTGAGAGCAATATAGCATGTTTTAAATCGTTAGATCGTATTTTAATTGTTAAATGGTGTATATGTTTTCTATTTTCCGACAATTTATTTAACTTTTTAAGCACACGATATATAAGAAGGAAGAATCGGTCACATTGACTAAGTCATGGTCTTGTTTTCAATATTTTAATTGTTAAATGGTGTATATGTTTTCCTTTTTTCAACGTTAAAAAGGGAGATATTTGTAAGTCTAGATTTGGGATCTTTTCGTATTCTAAAGTTTTAAACAGTGGATAGTGGAATTAAAATTCTGAAATTGTTTGATAATCAGGGATAGAAAAAATGATAGCTATTTAAGAATATTGATATTTAGTTTAGTAAATTTTGGGTTTAGTTTGATATGATTACTTGAAATTAGGATCCAACATATTTTAGTAATGGTTTGCCCATGAATGAAGTCCACATTTCCGATCAAAATTTTTTAACTTTTTTTTGACGCCATAACTTTTTTTTTTTCTTGTAAAGATCATTCTATAGGTAAATAATATTCTCATTCCTATATATAAAAAAATTAGGATCCAATTTAAAACTGAAAAAATGGTTATGCTCAATTCGGTTGATTTGATTACTTGTATTTGTTAGAACAAAAAGATTAACCATAAATATCCAAAACCAGTGGCGGAGGTAGAAATTTTTGTAGAGGAGGTCAAAAACTTTTTTAAGAAAGTCAATAAATGAGATATAATTTTTTGGAAAGAAAAGTAGAGACTAATGGCAAAAAAAAAAAACTAAAAAGAGTATGTTTTACTTCCTAAATTAATTTAACCATAACCAAAAATAGAAACATAATCTTCTAAAAATGTAAATTAACTCTAAATTAACTCTTAACCATAACCAAAAATAGAAACATAATCTTCTAAAAATGTAAATTAACTCAAAAATATTTAGATTGTTAATAGTTGTGAGGAAATAAATATTTATTCTTACTTCTATTTTATGCAAGCATAAGAAATAGAAAGTCATATATTCAATTATCTACATTGAACGGGATCAATTATCTTCACTGAACGGTCATTATAATTATTTGAAACATAATATAACCAAAAAGTTAAAAGTAGTAGGGGTCAATTGACCCCCTACTCAACTGAGTGCCTCCGCCCCTGTCCAAAACTCAATGATCCATCTTCAGAATTAGTCCATCGATCAACCACAATGATCCAGCTGCTAAATGTAAGGAGCTTCATCGAGTATGTGTTGCAATGCGGTCTTCTTGATGATGCAGTACACAGATTATAAATTGATGCAGAACCGTGGAAGTATTCGATGCCTTAAGGGCACCTCCAACGGGGGTTTTAGCCATTTTCTGATAAGATTTCTCACTATTAAAGAAAAAGAAAAATTAATGATAAATCTGTTTTATTCCAGAACCGTTTCTTATTTAGGTATTTTAAGAAATTTTTAAGAACCTTCATGTGTTCAATTTCTAGTCAGTTTCTTTTTCCAAAAAAAAAACAAAAAAGCCGATAAACAATTAGGGATTTGGGGCTTTGTTTGCNNNTCGTTCAATTTCATCTCTTGATTAAGCCTTCTTTCAATTTTGCCTGTGCATAAATTGTGTCTGCCTGATTCTTTTGTTCATTCATGTTAAGCTTTGTATCGCTAATTCTTGAATCTTGGTTACAGAAATATATGGTAATCTTGTTTCCAGAGTTTCATTTAGACCTCCTTACCAAGCGTTGAAAAATCCGGAGGATTAGAAAAGAGATATGTAAATGGCATAGATATTGTTTTAAGGTTTAGGATTGGATTATCAATATTGTTCTAAGGGTATAGACCATGGTGTATGACCTAACTGAACTATGCAGGGAATTTGCACTTAGTTTATTTTTGTTGGTTGATAGTTCTTTTCTGTGCCTATTTATCATTTGAGACTGATGGAGAAAGAGACAAAATCTATTCATTTAGATGCACTGCAAAGTATGATTGTTTTGTGTATTGTATCCAGTGGTGACTCTTCGCTTGAAGCGATCATAGTCGATAAGCGTAATGATCCAGCCTTCAAGGAACTTCACAATAGAGTCGATGATATATCATGTAGTTGCATAACCACGAAAGAGGTCGTTGATCAGCTGGCAAAGCTTATCTGCAATTGTATGGGGTTTGTACTCACAAAATGCTTACTCTCTCAATGAAGTTATGGTTTTACATCTCTATATGATTTCTCACATTGCTTGGTAATAGTTAATCCTCGCGTATTATAATTATTTGAAACATAATATAACCAAAAAGTTAAAAGTAGTAGGGGTCAATTGACCCCCCTACTCAATGAGTGCCTCCGCCCCTGGTGACACGCCCTTTTCAGAGACGACAATGACAATTTTAAAAGACAGGAGCGAAAATAGCAATCTCAAAAGCTATTAGAAGAAAAATGACAAATGAACAAAATTCCCAATTATTTATGTGTGAATACATTTGGTAATTTCTGATTTGATGACGGGATAAATTAGAAAGTATATTATTATATAATAAGGATTATGGTTCTCAAGGCAATCCTAACAACAAATACAAAAACTCTCTGCATTCCATATGGTTTGCTTTGGAAGATTCATTACCACAAAGATCTATTTCTCCATAGATTCATCTGGTACCCGTTCGATTATGTAAATATAAAGAAACGATCAAAGAATGCAAAAAGCTTTAGAGCTAAATTCTACATACACTAAGCCCTTGGTTAAAAGGGCAGAGGCACATGAGAAGCTTGAACACTTTAAATATGTTGTCACGGGGGAATGAGTGCATAACATATGCAAGCAATAAACTAGACTTTCCCCTTGATAGTGAGTCAAATTAGTTAGATCTCTGTTGTAATTTTTGTTTAATGAAAGTGTTCATGCTAATTTCTCTGTCTTCTCATATGCAGACTTGAAGAAAATCTGAGAAATTGATCCTTTAAATTATGAATCTATAAAAGGGATAAGACGTCTTGAACCTTTACAATGTCCACCAAATCAGACAACTTCTGCATTCGACCAATTGAGCAAGGCTCCAACTCAAGAGGCAACCAAGGGACAAGAGAAGCAGCCAGAGAAGTCTGCCAACGTTTCCTCAAGTAAATAGGGTTCTAGAGCAAGACAGAGAAGTCTGCCAACGTTTCCTCAAGTAAATAGGGTTCTAGAGCAAGAAAACTCGAGTAGTTCGGTTGTGAACATCAATGGAAAGAGAAAGAGGAAGATGATGTATGAGTGCGCCAATCCTGATTTCAAAACTTTGAGAATTTGAGAAAAGAGATGCGTTTTGGATGATGTATGAGTGCGCCAATCCTGATTTCAAAACTTTGAGAATTTGAGAAAAGAGATGCGTTTTGAGTCTGCCTAGATGTGGACAGTGTATGATGATGACAAGGGTGGAATGCCTCTATACTATGCCATCATTAGAGAATTCATAAGGGAACCTAGTTTTGAGCTCAAAATACAATGGCTAAAAGCTAAACCAAACGTTGAGAAAGCAATAAATTGGGTTAGCAAAAACTTGCCCATCTTGGTAGGTATTCATCATACCTGGTGAAGAAATGAGTACTAGTGAAACTCCAACGTTTTCTCATACGATTTACTGCAGAATATGACTAATGAAAGATACTTTCATGGTATACCCAAGAAAAAAAGAAACATGGGCTCATGTTAATAATTGGGACATTGGGTAGTCTTCTGGTCGTAAGCGTTCTTCTCATGATTATGAGTATGATTTTGTTGAGATTCTGTCAGAATCTGATGTGGGGGCTGTAATAGAGATTGCGTTCTTGCTTAAAATGAAAAGATTTGCCAGCGTCTTTTGTTGAAGAACATCGTATTGTGGATCAGACACAATGCAGATTCCGCCTCATGAGTTTTTTAGATTCTCCCACCGCATTCCCTCATTCAAATTGACAGGCAAAGAAAGGACTGGCAGCATTCCCTCATTCAAATTGACAGGCAAAGAAAGGACTGGCATCCCTTGTGGTTCTTATGAGCTCGATAGAGCTGCATTAGCATAAGAGATAAAGAAGACTACTGAACAACTCAAAGTTTCGTCTGAGGTAGTTAGATGTAGTTATTCCATTGAATAATTATAATGTTTGTTTCTATTTATATAATATAAATAACCAAAAGTCTCTTTTAATATGTCTCATAGGTTGGAAGAATGAAGATATCTATGCCATAGATTGGTGTATTTTTTTGCAACTCAACCATAGATTGGTGTTATTTTGACTAAAGGTAATTTGAAACTATTATTTGTAAATTTATTTTTGAAATATTTTATTTTTTTGGAAATAAAGATTACTAAATCGTGAATATCTAAAAAAAAAAATTTGTTCTAAATATGTTAACTATTTTACAAACTTAAAAAATATTTCTATATATATATATATATATTAAATAGAAATTGAAATCAATTCTTTTCAATAAAATAAAACATTATTTTAGAATTTTTATAAATAAATTAGATAAATAAATATAATTTTAAAAAATCTTATTAAAATAATTGACCCATAGTATTCCGCTGGTTAAACACTAGTATTATGATATATTTGCATCCAACTCAAAAATGCTCGTGAAGAAATCTTTCAATCTTCAGTGTGGACATTTCATTCTCTATAATAAGTCTCCTCGAAATGTGGGTAAATACATTCCAAGGAAAACAACTCAAACCTATCATCTTAGAAATACCACAACTATAAGTTGTCCACTTATACAGACTAGATAGGTGGGAAACCATTTACCGTGGAAAAACGTATTTTGGGCCAACCTTGCCAAGTCTATAATCCAAGTCTTCCCAACTTATACTATGCAATGTTTTCAATCCCTACCACAATCCTCAGCTTTGATAAGAAAATTTTGGTGGCAAAAAACTCCAAAGATAAGAAACCAATACCCTGGGTGAATGGTCCAAATTAAATGTTCCCAAAAGGTTTTGGATGAATTGGGTTATATTTGTTCTATACTTCTCTTTTTGCCAAACAAGCATGGCGTATAATTTCCGTGCCTTAATCTCTCCTAGCCAAAATAATAAAATCGAAGTACTACCCGAAGACATCTTTCTTCTCATACCGAGATGAATAAACAGGGCCGGTCCTGAGGAGAGCCGACATAGGCGGTCGCCTAGCGCATTGATTTTTTTCTATTTTTTGGACATCAATTTTTTTATGGGTTTTATTTTATAGGGCATCAATATTTAAATTTATTTTAGATTATGGGTTTTATAAATTGTTTGTTGGGTTTAATTATGTTGTTTTTCCAAAAAAAATGATCAACGTTATTAAACACAAAAACCGAATATATGATATATTAATTTCCTTTTTTGTTAGTTGTTAGATGTCTTCTTTTTTTTTAAATGATATTTATAAATGATTATTGACTATTTCCATTTTTTAAAAATTAATTAATGATTATAGACCGATAAATCAAAATAATTTTTGATAAGTAATTTTAAGACTTATTTTACAAGTGTAAATTTTCTGTTTAAGATATAGTTTTGCAGGACATAAAAAAATTCGCCTAGAACATCAAATATCTCAGGACTGACACTATGAACAAATGCTTTTGGCCGAACTCCGTTAACAATTGGTGTGCGTTATCGTTTCCATAATTCTGATTTCTCGGAAATTTTGTGATAATTTCCTAACAGATATTTGGCTAGATCATTGGCTTCCACAAATCATCATATTGGTATTGGTTGGATTTTGAAAAAAGAGCACGAAGAACCTAATTTACACATAGATCGTATCTTCCTACTGCCTCTATTGTAAGAAAAATTTTACGAAGTTTTTTTTTATGGAAAATGTTTTATGAAAAGGTTAATATTTTTTATAGAAAAAAAATTATGAAATATTTTATAAATATTTTAAATTGAAAATCATAATCATATTTACCAAAAAAAACGTTTATTTAATTTCAAAAATTTGTAGTTACAATAATAATTTTAAAATTATAGTCCAAAATTCTGCACCCAAAAGTCCCAAAACTACATTGGAACGAGTCTATTCTTTAAGAAAGATTATAAAATGTTTGATAATTCAACGTTGAATAGTTTGTATTTCAGAATTTTTTTTTTACGCCAAAGATAAACTTCATAGAAAAAACCAAGAGTTCTTTTTTTTTTTTTTTGGTCAACAATAAAATGTTTGATAATTCAACGTTGAATAGTTTGTATTTCAGAATTAAATAACCAATTTCGGAATTACTTCGAGATTTATTTCCCTAGATAGGTTATTTTTAATCGATGGTAAGTACTAAAATATAAATTCATCTTTCTTAAGGTCAAATAAAATATACTCATCTATTTTACATGACCAAATGGTAGGGACATTAATAAACAAACTAGATCATTACCTGTGTTAAACACGGATCAATATTTATATTTTTAAATAATATATTCAAATTTTAAAAATATTTTGGTAGAGATGATTAAAATATTCGATACACGGTATATGATCCAAAATCAAATCAAAATAACAAATCCAATATGAACATATTATTTTTTGTATCCAGTAATCAAATCCAAATACGAACTAAATTTAATGGATAAAAGGTCTGTATCCCCACGGGTTGAAATATAACAGACACATTCTCTCTAGTTTTTGGACCTTGGTCTAAGTCCACAGAAAAATATTTTAATGATTTGTAATTCCCCAATTTTGAAATAAATGGTCTTCGTCCCAATCAAACGTCTGATGTCTAAATAGCGTTTAAATTTTGATTTTACCCAAAAAAAAGTTCGATTTACCTAAACAATTCATAACAATTTATCAAATTTTTTGATTTGCTTTGTAAATCTCTCCGAATCTAAATTCAATGTATAGAAACTGGGTTTTTTAGGGTAAAATCAAAACAAATTTTTAAACGTTATTTCAACCACCAAACATTCGATGAGGACAAGGATCATTAATTTTAAAAATGGGAATTACTAACCATTAAAGGATTTTTGTGTGGAGTCAGACCGAAATATAAAAATCGGGGAGAATGCGCTCGTTATCAGACCGTGGAGATACAAACTTTTCACCCAAATTTAATAAATGTAGACACACGAAAATATCTAAAATATAAATACAGTTATTAGATATTTAAACTAATCTAATTATAAGATATTTGTAAATTATGTTAATCTTAACAAATGACTTAATTTAGATAAGAAAATCAACTGACCAAGTATTTAAATATGTTTAATTTTAAATTCAGATTATTATATTTAAATATTTAAATAATTGTTTTAGTTAGAGATAAATAAATTATTTAATGTATGATAATCAATTCAGGCTTGATCCAAAATTTGTTTTTTCTATACTTGAATAACTAAACCCGGTATTCACATGTACCCGTAATATTCATATTTTTCTTATACTCAAGTTATCAAAACCAAACAAATACACGGTTCTTAAACATTTACAAATGCCAAACCTCGACAAATTTTTATAAATTTAAAAGTTACATTTATTCTCTATTTGAATAATTAAACCCGAAACCCGTGTATACCCGAAAATATTCACATTTTCTCTAATTCTCGAATTATCAAAACCAAACTAATAATGATTTAGTTGACCAAAAAAAACAATAATGATTCTTACACAGTTATTAAATAGGTAATTTATATCGAGTCTTAGAATATTAAAATGATTCTTAAACATTTATAAAAGCCAAACCTCGAAATTTTTTTATAAATATAAAATTACATTTTCTTCTATATTTGAATAATTGAACATTAACCCGTGTATACTCGAAAATATTCAAATTTTCTCTTATTTTCGAATAATTAAGCCCAATTAATAATGATTCTTAACACTTATTAAATAAGTAATTTATATCGAGTCTTAGAATATTAAATGATTCTTAAATATTTATAAAAGCCCAACCTCGACAAACTTTTATAAATATAAAAATTACATTTTCTTCTATATTTGAATAATTAAACCCGCCAACCTCGACAAACTTTTATAAATATAAAAATTACATTTTCTTCTATATTTGAATAATTAAACCCGAAACCCGTGTATATCCGAAAATATTCATATTTTCTCTTATTATCGAATTATTTAACCAAACCAATAATGATTCTTACACACTTATTCAATAAGTAATTTATATCGAGTCTTATAATATTAAAATGATTCTTAAACATTTATAAAAGCCAAACCTCGAAAAACTTTTATAAATATAAAAATTATATTTTCTTCTATATTTGAATAATTAAACTCAAAACTCGTGTATACATGAAAAATATTCTCATTTTCTCTCATTCTCGAATTATTTAACCAAACGAATAATTATTCTTACACACTTATTAAATTGATAATTTATATCGAGTATTAGAATATTAAAATAATTCTTAAACATTTATAAAATCCAAACTTCAAAATTTTCTTATAAATATAAAAATTACATTTTTTCTATATTTGAATAATTGAACCCGAAATCCGTGTATACCGAAAATATTCACATCTTCTCTTATTCTCAAATTATTAAATCAAACCAATAATGATTCTTACACACTTATTAAATAGATAATCTATATCGAGCCTTATAATATTAAAACTGTACTTTCCAAATGTTATGTAAAATATACTATTCTTTTTGGAATATGATACTGAAATTTTAGATAATATAAAAAAATAATATGTTTAAATTTATCAAACATAAAAAAAATAATACAAAAAATTTATAATATCAAAAATATATAATTTTGACATAATATTTTTATATTAAAAATGTATTTTCAATATTATTAATAGATGTCGTAGATTATTAATAGATGTCGTAGAACTTCTTAAATGTTAGTTAAATAATTTTAAAATAGGTTTCAGTTTTAATTTTTTTTTTTATATATTTTTATCCTATTTTCAGTAAACAATTTTTTTTAACAAAATATAAAAAAATAAAGAAAAAATGGCGTTAAAAAAAATATTAGAAAACTCATATTCACGTTAAATTATAAAAATATATGAATTAATTTAAATGTAAACACTCTATTATTAGAACTATGTCTTATATTTTTTAAAAAATTATTAATAAATTTTTATTAATAGAGAAATATTAATAGAATTTTTTTTCCTTTTTTAAATTAAATTTCTTTTTCATAATGGAATCACATTGTAAATATGTTCAAAACTAAGGTTTCTTTCAATTTTCACAATTATATAAGATCGAACAATATATGAAACAAGGGATTTATACTAGTAGAGTGTGACGAGATGGTGCAGGTCTGATCGTACCGCACCTCGCCTCTGACCTAAAGATTAGGGGTCCGAGTCACTCAGGTGGGAAGGAAAAAATGGCAAAAATGAATGTCAGGTTGGGGGCTCGAACCCAACCCCTCCCCCTCTCTTGAAGCTTCAAGCTTCCTTGCAATAGCCACTAGACTACAGACGACAAAAAATTAAAAATAATGATAAAAAAGACTAGTAGAGTGTTTTATTTTATTTTAGGTTATGTAATTTGGGCTAGCATGGGCTTTAGATTAAACCCACTCAATTAACCCATTGGGCAAATGTCATGTATATATTAAGCATTTTTTAGATTAAACCCACTCAATTAACCCATTGGGCAAATGTCATGTATATATTAAGCATTTCAAATTTCCACGGGACTAAAACGGTCAATTATGTTTTCCGCTAATATAACACTAACTAATATTCCGGGAGCGTACTTTGGCTAATCATGCATTTAATACTAACGGCACTATTATTCATGCATTTAATACTAACGGCACTATTATTTGTTACCTAAGTTTTTATCTATTCATTCGGCATTATCCTAATTCACTTTGAGGTTTAGTAGCGATAGAGCATAAAAGGAAAAAAAAAATAGAAAACGTATTGTAATTTTTGTTTAGTAGGGAAAACGAATTCATAGTACATGATTTTATCATCAGATTTATTGAAATAGAAGAACAAAAATCAAAATTTGAAACGAAATCAATTATTTGAATGGAGTTGACAAATAAGATATGTAACGATTCGAGTGTCCCTGCTCATTAGGGAGAACTTTTGTCACCGGTAATACTGGTTTGATAAGTGGTACCACCACCACTTCCTCCTCCGATACCCATACCAAAGCCAATGCCCATTCCAAAACCCACTCCTCCTCCTCTTCCATTACCTGTTCCAGTACCTCCTCCCATTCCATATCCTTCTCCTCTACCACTACCACTACCGCTTCCGCTTCCTCCAACGTTACCTCCACCTCCCCCACCTCCTCCACCACCTCCCCCACCTCCTCCATTACCACTACCAAAACCGGAACCGTAACCACTACCATAGCCAGATCCATTTCCAACACCTTCTCCACCACCACCACCACCACCACCACCACCACCACCTCCACTACTTCCAAAGCCAACTCCAGCACCGAAGCCACTACCGTGACCATATCCTCCACCTGATTTACTACCGCCACTACCACTTTCGCCACCTCCGCCACCACCTCCTCCTCCACCACCTCCACCTCCACCATCACCACCTAAAC
>CM071716.1:24623488-24636363 GCA_036630335.1 Physaria fendleri | reverse complement strand
TGTGGCAAAAGCTGTCGCCTACGTTGGGTGAATCATCTAAGACCAGATTTGAAAAAAGGAGCTTTTTTCAGAAGAGGAAGAACAACTTGTTGTTCAACTTCATGCTTCATATGGTAGCAAATGGGCACTACATCAGAGAATGAAACTGTAACATTAAACAAAGGGCCATGGACACCAGAAGAAGATAAACTGTTGATAGCTTATGTTCAGAAACATGGTGAAGGGAACTGGAACACTGTTCAAAAACACTCAGGCCTTTCTCGTTGTGGCAAAAGCTGTCGCCTACGTTNNNATGGCTCAAAAGGTATGTAATATAACACTGTGTTTATGTTACTTTATGTAGGGCTGGTTCTGAGGGTAGGCGAGTTAGGAGATTGCCTAGGGCATCAAAAAGTTTTAGGGCATTTTGGGCTTCAATTTTTCTAAGACCTTTTATTTTTAACGCATCAATGCTTACGATTAGTTCTAGTTTATGTGACTTTTTATTGTGAAACTGTAAATTTTGTAGATTTATTCCCATATCTCAGGACCGGCACTGACTTTATGATATCACATTTTACATTTTTTTTATCTAATCTTTTTGTCGTTTGTTTTCAGTTGCCTGGTCGAACAGATAATGAGATAAAGAACTTTTGGAACACAAGATTTAAGAGAAGAAAGCGACAAGATTTACCTGTGTATCCTGATGAAGTACTTGAGAAAGTTAAGAATGCAGAAGAACAATCTGGTCAAAACACTGATGTGTTTGGTGTTAATCAAAGGCAAGAAGACTATTCGAAAGCAAACAGAATTGAGAATCCTGTACCGTATTCCAAATTCTTACCACCACCTAAACAAGATCAGGCTTATTACGATTCATTGTTTAGTCGTATTTCATTCAACTTCATGGAACCGATACTATGTTTGCTTAAGTTGAGCCAATTGGAACAAGAACTCGTAAACTATCCTTTGGTTCCCGAACCTCTAGATCCATCTTTTAATCCTCGTGAAGAAGATTGGGGAGTACAAGAATCTAACTTAATGCAAGTTCTTCAGTCAGACAACACTTCTGTCCAGGTATCTTTTACTGAACCACTTTATGATGAAACGTTGGAAGCAATTGTCTACGGATCAGCCGGGGTAAGACAGGAACCTGATATTACTGATTCAGGCTCGCAGTACTCTCAACATGAACCAGCCAGTGCAAATACAACAGATGAAGTTTCCCTTTCTCCTCTTCCTCCATCCTTTGATGATTGGGAATACATAGAAGATGACTCTATGGACTACTACACATCATGAATCTGACAATTCCATTTATGCTAAAGTCCTTGAGTATAGTAATAAGGTTATCATCATCCTATTTTTATTTCTTGCACTGAAAATCATACCATAATTAGGTGTATCTATTGAAGTAAAGGTACAGCTTTGTGGTAATGAGTAGTAACTAAGTAGATTTCAAGATATGTTAATAAGACTTTTTTTTTTTTTAGTTTTTTTTTTTCAATTTTTATGTTTCAGTTTTCAAAAATTAATGGAATCATTCACTTGACTTTTTCTTTTAAATATTTTGTTTAAAAGAAATATTCTACTCTATCTGTTGACAAAAAATAAGTTTAAACTTATCTCAGTTAAAAAAAAAAAAACTTATCTTAGCAGTTATCACTATTTTTAGTGTACATAATTTATCATAGCAAATTACTCAAATATGTTAAACATACTTTCGAAATAGTAATAAGTGACATTTTCTGAAAGTTTTTTTTTGAAATGTTGTGGCATTTTCAATAATAAAGTCTCGATTAATAATGTTATATATATAATAAGTTTTTTCTTTTGAATAATAGATAAAGTTGCCCTTAATAAAACACACCAGTGAACTCATCAAGAATAATCAATGATAAGTAAATTTCTTGGTTTTGTAGCTTATCTTGACAAAGTAACTACTAATTAACAAGTAACTTGCTGAATTGATGATCAACGTAGGTTACATAGTCTGAGTTTATGAACTGACAGATCATACGTGAACAGATAAAAGTGCACAAAGCAATTTGAATTTACAATGTCATATATCATTAACAAGACTACTAAAAACCGGTAATTAAACCCTAGACAGCTGGGATTGTGAATTTGGCTAGATATCAAATGATTGTGATTGGAGAGAGCAAATAAAGAATATGATAGGAGAGAGCGAAGAAAGAATTCTAGCTGAGGAGAAATTTTTTTTTTAATAGGAGAGAGCGAAGAAAGAATTCTAGCTGAGGAGAAATTTTTTTTTTAGACAGGTGGAGATTTTTATAAGAAAATTAAACCAAAAATGATTTCAATTCAAATTTGGGTCATGAAAACATTGATGATTTTTGTTAAACCCGATTTACTTAGTAGAAAATTAAAGGAAATAGTCCGATTATTAATTTGTGAGAATTTAATAATTGGTGTATTAAAATAGAGAGGTATACAATACCGTTGAGATAGAAATACTGAAAAAAATGAATAGTTCAAGGTGAAAAAAATCGTCAAACCCTCTTTTCGGTCAATTTTCGTAACAGAACTCTAGAATAAGGATGTGTAAACTGGAATATTCAATAATGTGAGAAGTTTTTGGAAGCGATTGTCATAACCAAGGTCAAAACACACCGAGAAATCATTTGATGTTATAGAGTCAATAAACAAGTAAGTAAACCCTCTAAAAGTAATACATCAACTGTTGGGCGGAGATCCATGGACCTAGATAGATGTGAGTCGAAGAAGGTGTGTAGTCGGGGCCTTGTAGTTGGTATTAAAATTAAACCCACATGCATGCATGTGGAGCTAGTTGAATTTACACGGTCAACATGAGTAATGATTTAGCTGCGCAAAAAAAAAACATTACAGTTTGTTAGTAAGGATGATTGTGACATTCCCAGGTAGAAATAAAATACATTACAGTTTGTTAGTAAGGATGATTGTGACATTCCCAGGTAGAAATATAGTGGTACATGGGAGAGGTTAAACAAATTCATTTGACCATTTATATTACCAAAATGCATTTATTTTGCTGTCAATCGTGATAGAATTTCAAAATTGAACGTATTTGAACTGAAATAGTCAAAAATGGGTAATCTTCCTATAATTAATAAGCAGAACTATATGAGTAAGAAAACAAACACATAAATATCATATAGTGACATGTGAAATGTAAGATAGGTAAATAAGTTTCTTCTTTTTTGTGTAACTTAACAAGACTCGTTTTAGTATTATACTTGGACTGAACTTGGAAGAAGAGCAGACAAAATGTAGAGCAGACAAAATGTATTGGCAGAAAAAAATTTGGTATAAAGGAGGCATTCCCAAGATGAGCTTCCTTATGTGGAATATTGCTCATCTTCATGTGTTAAATAGGTTGCATGTTGGCAACACCAAGATGAGCTTCCTTATGTGGAATATTGCTCATCTTCATGTGTTAAATAGGTTGCATGTTGGCAACACTTCAATTATGGACAGTTGTTTTCTTTGTCAAAGAACTTCAGAAACATATGATCATGTATTCCTGCACTGTAAGTTTTTAGAAGATATTTGGAATATGATTCTCATGAGAAGATTGGGGCAAACATCCCACATCTTTCATTACTGGCCATCACTTTTGGCTTGGCTCTTAGGCTCCACCCTTCTCTACCTAGCTCGTTTGTTAAAGAAATTGGTGGTCCACTCGCTACCACCCTTCTCTACCTAGCTCGTTTGTTAAAGAAATTGGTGGTCCACTCGCTAGTTTATTACGTTTGGACAGAACACAACCAACGACTTCTGAAGTTCTGTTCCCACGTAGTTTTTCTTTATTGTAGTTACGTTTGTTGTAGTTGATTTTCCTTATATGTTTGAAAAAAATTTAATTGATATCATTGTAACAAAGCTTATTATTCCAGTTTAAATAAAATTTTCAAATTTCCTTAAAAAAATATATAATCATTAGAAATTTTTTGAAAAACACAAAAGTTCGTTTGATTGGCGGTAAAAAGACGTTCGAAATTATATTTAAAAGAACACTATTGTGATTTCTCTCTTTCTCTTTCTCATTCTCATGTGAGTCTCTCGAAATTATATTTAAAAGAACACTATTGTGATTTCTCTCTTTCTCTTTCTCATTCTCATGTGAGTCTCCCGGGCTATAAGAAAGATGATTTGAAAACATTATTTTTGTCTTTTCATATCTTTGTTTTCTAATTTCAGTAGAATGAAAATGTCCCTGAAGGTGGTTGGAGCAAAGTATCACCTGGAAAAGGAAGTAGACAAAAAATGGAAGGCAGAGAGGAATTTCAAATTCCTTTATCTTCTTCCAAGTATGAGATTTTAGCGGAGTCAGTAGAAGAGATGGACATGCTTACATCAAATGAAAGTAATGATCCGATAGAAGAAGAGGAGAGTAGAGAGGAAGAGTATGATTCTCAGGCTGATAAGATGCTAAATGAGAAAGTAAAGAATAAAGCAAAAGAAAAAGAAGGGAAGAACAATGGTAATAGAGGTAGGGGTCGTGGTAGAAAACCAAAGAAACAATAATGTCTCTGTTTTGCTGGAACGTTAGAGGGTTGAATAAGGAAGAAAAACATAAGGTGTTGAATAATTGGTTGAAGAATAATGAGTTTGTATTAGGGTGTTTTTTAGAAACAAAAGTAAAGGAGGAAAAAGTGGAGTTTATAAAGAGAAGAGTTTGTGGGGATTGGTCATTAATGACTAATCATGAACATCATAATCTTGGAAGGATTTGGGGAAAAAGAAGCTGCAGCCAGATGGGAAAGAGTTTCTAATATTGAAGAAGGTTTTTTGAAACAACGAGCAAAGGTTCATTGGTTGAAGAAGGGAGACAAAAATAACACTTTCTTCCATAACTCTATAGCTGCGCGAAGGAATAAAAACTCTATTACAGAGATAATGGATGGAAATGGATTGGTGGTAGAAAGTATAAGTGAGATAAAGGAGGTAGCAGCCACATATTTTCAACAATTTCTGAATTTTTCTCCTGAAACATACAGAGGTTGTGATGAGAGGGACATGGCTGACCTAGTGGATTTTAGATGTTCTCTGTCTGAAGCGGAGGGGCTTTGCAAAGACATAACTACTGAAGAGATAAAAAGAACGTTATTCACAATGCCAAATGATAAAAGTCCTGGACCTGATGGATATACCTCAGAATTTTTTAAAGCAGCTTGGAAGGTTATTGGAGATGATTTTATAGTGGCGGTTAAATCGTTCTTTGTTACAGGGTTTCTGCCAAAAGGGATTAATTCTACCATCTTGGCACTAATTCCTAAAAAGGAGAATGCAGTGACTATGAAGGACTACAGACCCATATCATGTTGCAACACAATATACAAGGTAATATCAAGGATATTAGCAAGAAGATTGAAGGAGATTTTACCAAGAATGATAGCCAAGGTAATATCAAGGATATTAGCAAGAAGATTGAAGGAGATTTTACCAAGAATGATAGCTAAAAACCAAACAGCCTTTGTGAAACAACGGCTTTTAATTGAGAATGTCATGTTGGCATCTGAAATCATTAAGGACTATCATAAGGATAATCTATCTCCTAGATGTATGATGAAGATAGATGTGGCAAAAGCTTTCGACTCGGTCCAATGGCCTTTCTTGCTGAGTTTGCTTCAAGTGATGCGTCTGCCCGAGAAGTTTATTCAATGGATTGGGAAATGTGTTACTACAGCATCTTTCTCAGTTCAAGTAAATGGAGAATTGACGGGGTATTTCGAAAGTTCAAGAGGATTAAGACAGGGATGCTCTCTGGTATTTCGAAAGTTCAAGAGGATTAAGACAGGGATGCTCTCTTTCCCCATTCCTCTTTGTAATTTGCATGAATGCATTATCAAAGATGATGGATAAGGCGGCAGACTCAAACAAAATCAGCTATCATCCTCGATGTGGGGAGATTAAACTAACTCATTTGTGTTTTGCAGATGACTTACTAGTCTTTATTGATGGTAGCAAAAAATCGTTGGAAGGAGTAGTAGAGGTTCTCAGGGAGTTTGAAAGCATATCGGGTCTGCAAGTTAGCATGGAGAAAAGTACTCTTTATGTTGCTGGGATCTCAGGGAGTGAAAAACAGGAGCTTACATCATCTTTCCCATTCGTAGAAGGTAACTTACCAGTAAAATATTTAGGATTGCCTCTACTTACTAGGAGAATGATGAAGGAAGATTATGCCCCTTTAGTGGAGAGAATAAGAACTAGATTTACATCTTGGAATATGAGAACGCTTTCATATGCGGGTAGAATGATGTTGATAGCTTCAGTAATTACAAGTTTAGTAAACTTTTGGCAAGCTATTTTCCCATTACCGTCTGCGTGTTTGAAAGAAGTCCAGAACCTTTGTGCGGCGTTTTTGTGGGATGGGCCAAGTCTAAACCCAAGAAAGGTTAAAATACAGTGGGAAAAACTATGTTATCCCAAAGAGGAGGGTGGTTTGGGTTTTAGATCCTTAAAAGATGCAGGGAAAAGTCACACGCTAAAGTTAATATGGAGGTTGTTGTCTAGTGTTGATTCATTATGGGTAGATTGGTTGAAGGAACATTTGATGAAGGGGGAGTCTTTCTGGGGTTTTGACAGTGAAACTGCTGGGTCCTGGATATTCAAAAAAATTCTTTCTTTCTGGGGTTTTGACAGTGAAACTGCTGGGTCCTGGATATTCAAAAAAATGCTTAAACTCAGACATGTAGCAAAAAGCTTTCATAGAATAAACATTGTCTCAGGAATGCAGACTAGTTTCTGGTTTGATCAATGGAATCCACAGGGACAACTGTATGAAATCTGTGGGAAAAGAGGCACTATGGAGCTGGGAGTTCATAAGAATGCCACGGTTTTTGAAGCATGCTATAGAGTAAGGAAAAGAAGGCATAGAAAATTGGAGTATAGGGAGATTCAGGATACATTACAGAATTTGAAGAATGGTTTGGTCAATGGAGAAGCAGATATTCACCTATGGAAGGAGAATGCAGAAGTTTGGAAAGGAAAGTTCAACACAAAAAACACGTGGAAGATCATTAGACAAATTCGAGAGAAGGTGGAATGGGCAACCAGTGTATGGTTTAAAAGGGCAACTCCAAAATACTCCTTTATACATTGGCTTGCTTGTTTGGACAGATTAGCTACAAAGGACAAAATCAAAAGGTGGAACAGTAACATAAACTCGCTATGTGTTCTTTGTAAATCGGAGGAAGAGACAAGAGATCATCATAAACTCGCTATGTGTTCTTTGTAAATCGGAGGAAGAGACAAGAGATCATATCTTTCTGGATTGCTCGTATGCTGCAAGTGTTTGGAAATCTCTTATGGGGAAATTTATGGGAAGAGACTATTGTACTGATTGGAAAGAGTTAAATACTAAGTGGAAGAGGTATGAACGAGACAAGGTTAAGAAGTTTATATACCAATACACACTACAAGCTGTTATATATAACATCTGGTTAGAACGTAATAGAAGAACCCATGGGAACCAAGAGAAGACTGCAAATGGCCTGGCTTTACTGATAAGAAGAGGAGTTAAAAATAAAATAAGTGCAGACAGAGAAGACGGAGTTAAAATGCATAAGGATACTATGATTACATGGTTAAGTTTTGAGTGAAGAAAAATGAACGAGTAACACTGGAAATGTAGATGAAGATGATGGAAGGAAGCAAAAAGAAGATTGAGTAAATGATGCAGAGAACAAAAGATCTGGAAATACGGAAAGAAGATTGAGTAAAGTTAAAATTTTGAGATTGGAAGTAGATTATAAATTTGAGGTGTAAAACAAACAGTTTTTTGAATAAAATTTTAACCTTCATTCAAAAAAAAAAAAAAAAGTGGTCTGAACACTTTTGTTTTATAATAGTTGGTTGGAGTAATTGATACCTTTTATGGGACCACCCTACATACAAAAATCAAGGGATGAACCAAAAAGCCCTTGTAAAAAACTCATTAACATCCCCAAAATCTTGAAATAATCTTGAAATATAGTAGTGCATTGTAATACTTTAAATTTTTGATTTATCTATATATATATTCACTACAAGAAAAGTTCAAGAATTTGACAAGAGAAATCATCAAAATTTGGTCGAAAAGAGGGTTTTTTGGCCGAATTTCGACCAAAACATGTGGCTGATCCTAGATGGCCAAAAACTGCGGTAATTTGGTCAAAATTTTTCGACCGAATTTTGACGAATTTGGTCAAAATTTTTCGACCGAATTTTGACGAATCAAATTTCGACCAAGTTTTGATAGTTTCATTTGCGACGAAATACTGGCGAATATTATTGGCAAAATTTTGACCAATTATTGGCGAATTTTTTTTGACGAAATTTCAACTGATCAATTTGTGACCATATTTCGACAAAATTGTGCAAAAAAACGAAATCTATATTTGTTTTCGGGAACAAACGAAAAATTTTAAAAATATCGTAAAAATAATCTAATTAAATATAATTTTGGGCATTCGGTTCAAATCGAACAAACCAAATCCGACCGATTTCGGTTTAAGCGGATATAAACTGATTACCGAATTATGGCAAGTTGCCTTAGCTATATATAAAGGCAAGTTGAACTCTCTCAGAGGTTTAAGCGGATATAAACTGATTACCGAATTATGGCAAGTTGCCTTAGCTATATATAAAGGCAAGTTGAACTCTCTCAGACTGTTGAACTCTCTCAGACTCACAACCGATGTGGGACTTTTTTGATTTTTTTGACCAAAAATCCGTGATCCGTCAAATTTTGGTCAAAATTGGAGAGGACAAGGGGTATGGCATAATTTACCATTTTTGGCCATATTTTGGTAAAAAATCTTTAAAAAAACAAAACCTATTTTTTTTTAGAAAAAATTATGACGTTTAATTTTTTTCGAATATTTAATTACTCTCATCGAAATTTGGTCAAAAATTTTGTCATTAAATTTCGACTAGCTGAAATTTCGACCACCAGATCAAAAATTGGTCATAAAAAGGCTATAATTTATTTGGTCATGTTATGGTCGAAAATTTTGGTCAAAAATTTGAAATTTTCTTGCAGTAATCATTACAAAAATACACTTATTTCAGTTAAACATTATAAAAGAACAAATTAAGCATTCTATGATATGTTAACGAAGGCAAAATACATGCAAAAATTACATGATGAATTATATGATCGGTAAATATATATCTATATATATATATATATTTTAAAAAGATTATAGAATTGAAAAATGAGCCGTTGGACTGAGATGAAACCTATAAATTTTAGAAAGAATGTTGGTCGTCTTACATCACAGTCGAAAGGTTATAAAATGAATTTGATTTCTTTACAAAATAGAAAGAAACGGTGGCTACACGTTAGAGACTATACTCAGTTAACTATTCTTATCTTTTGCTTTCACAAAAGATAGATCAAAAAAACGTGACATAAACCGACAGAAAATCAACTTTTAAGATACTTATCAACAATTAAAAAAAGAAGAAGAAACTATTGTATGAAATGTCTTAAATGTTAAAGAAAAACAGTAAAAATACTATTATCGTTATCAAAGCCAAAAAAAAAACATGATAATTAAAATGTAATTTAGAGAATATATATTTTGGCGTCTTAAGAAATTATGAGCATAATTGAAGAATATTATTACATCGCAAAAAAATAAACACACCATCTCTTGTATATACAATTTTCATATACAATATATTTTCAGTTGAACATATCTTTTAAATAATACATATATGTATAATATTAGAAGAAAATAATCCATTTCAGCCCATTACAGAAAATAAATTTTTTTTTTATCTATTAAATCCTTTTTAATTGAGTTCTAACGTTTATTGCCCTTTTCTTATCCTCTAAATAATGCAAGTGCACAGAAAAATTAGTATACTTTTAAAATTTACCATATAAACAAAAATAGCAGAGGAAGCAGACGAAGAACAAACAACTATAATGATAATCACTTATTGACATATATGTACTACATTTGGAGACAACTATAATGATAATCACTTATTGACATATATGTACTACATTTGGAGTTATGCACTTATAAATTTATAATAAGAAATTAAATCCATTAAAAAACATCAATTTGTATATAATAAAACTTAGCCGTCAAAACAAAAAATAACAGTAACAACAAAGTCAAAACAGTTTTATTTTTTTATAGCATGCAATTATAGCCGATGCCAACCTTGTCTGTCGTTTTCTAATTTTCTAAAAAAAATCATATTTCTGTAGTAGAAACTGGACTTGTAAATTGCCATAAGTTAAATGTTTTTAAGTGCATAAAAATATTAAAAAATCACGGTAATGATTTGTATAAGATTGTAATGAAAATACAAAAGACTAGTCGCAGCCTTTCAAATGATTGCGCATTTAAAAAAAATTTCAAGTTGTCAAGAGATTGACATTGACTTTGGTTTCATCTTGGAGAAAGCCATGTTCTTGAGTGTTTAGACTTGCCTCTTTCACGGTCGTGTAGAGAATTAAGTCTATTATTTGAACTCAACGAAGAGGTGTGAAAGATCAAGAGTTATAAAAAAACAAGAAGAAGACAAAAAGAGGATAGATTAATGAAGAGATTCTTGATCAATTCTTGATAAATGAGCTGTAAATTAATCATGCAATTTTGTTTGGACAAAAAAAGTAGTTACGTTTTAGACTCAATGCAATGATCTGTGTTAGCTTATCATTGACAATAATGTAACATATATATAATGCAAGGATTTGCATCGTATAATACTCTTTTAACGCTATAATTTCATCATAATTTTCATTAAGAAATATTAATCACTAGTATATGTATATAATGTTGAGTTGTGAAATTTATTTATTCTCTATGATCTTTCGAATAATCAATCATTAGGATAAAACTGCTGATGATCAATTTGATCGGACATCTAAACGTAAAGGTTGGATTACTATAATATAAAAAATATACTATTGTAATAATATTTTTAAATATTCAAAATCAACATGTGCATGATTTGAGCTAGTTGTTTTCGAAAACTCACAAATAGTTCGAAAAAAAACAAATTAAAATAAAGGACGAATGGAAGATGACAAAACTAAAGTAAGAAAGCATCATTTTGTAGTAAAATGATGATTGCGAAAGTGGGACAAGAAGAGAATTTTCATGATTTGGTTGCAAGAATATATGAAGTTACTTGTTCCAAGTACAAGTAAAGCTTGCTTATATAGAAATATATAATACTATACGAAAGTAGTGAAGAAAGAGGATGTTGAGACATAACTCTCATCAGTTCAATTCCACAATGTGGCTTTTGTTTCCTCGTATTTTCAATTAGTGGTTTAAGTTTTATATTATGATTGTTTAAGTTTTTTTTTTTTTTTATATTATGATTGTTTAAGTTTTTTTTTTTTGCTGATTATTTCACTTGCTGAGTAAAATATTTAAAATAAAAATCTACACCATTGGTGATTTTTTTTGCATGCCATTTTTTTGTTTAAATCCAAAACACATTCATTTATTAAAGAGGAAATGAGGCTTCAAAGTTCGTAAATAATGATCATATGAAGTATATTTAACGAGAGAGTCCGACAATAAATTCTATGTTCGGAATACAAAAGAGAAATAAATCGACTCAAAAGATAACGACAAAATATGAATATCTGAGAGGATACCATGCAGGTCTCGATGACTTGAGTATGGTTCGATAAGGTCAATGCATTCTTTAAAGTCAGTGAAAAATGTAGCAACGAGATCTCTAAATCAATGGCTCGCTATAATGGTCATCCGTTCTCCGATAAAGAAAACAAAAAAGAGAGGCCATACATCTTCAATCCGTGTCTATTATTTGATTATGACTGAAACATTTTAATGAAAAAAGGGAGATATTTAAAACAATAAAAGGAAACAATAACGAAGTTCATTGAGTATTGTAACTGATCAAGAGATCACTCATGAACAAGGTAATATTGTCTTAGGATCCTTGTGTCAGATGTGACAGTGAGATCTTTGTAGTGATAGTGGTGAGATAACATGTAAAAATATGCATTTATGGCGAAAATCTCACATCCTTCTGATACAAGAACGTGAAATCATTTGTCTTCACTACTATCCATTATCCGAATGAGACGAGAAATGAGTATCTACGAATATTGATGAGATTTTTGTTTTTTGTTTGTATCAAGTTTAACTTTAGAAACATCTAGAGAGCTAAAATCCAATAATTTAATAGTCACAATGGGAATCAAAAATAGTTGTTGTAAGAATCAATTAAACTCTAATTGACATGTAGTGAACACCAAAATGGTCCCTCAAATTGAGTTTTATCACAATCACTCTCTTTCGGTAAATCATGCTTATTTAGGACAAAACAATAAGCACGTGTTTTTTTTTTCCCCAAGATTCCAATTAAATATTTGAAACTTTCTAGTAACTTTTGGACTATTGGGTCCAGGTTAACGGAATCCTTAAAAAGATTTTTGGTTTTGAGTATTGTTTAGTGAAAAAACAATTCACGTCAGTAAAATAAGTTTGTTTGTTTTTTTGTCGACCGTAGATTATTAACTTAACAATAACAAACTCATATTAAAGTCTATGAACATGATGCTACATTATAGTGATTTTTTTTTTTCTTTTGTCAATGAAGCTTCATTAGATTAACCGTTTAAATCAAGTATAAACAAGAACTCACTTAACACATGTTTAGCTATAGAATCAACTACATAATTTAGAGAACGAGAAATATGAGTAAAGGATAGCTCTTCAAACAATTGGGAGAATGATTAGATATCGCAAAGGATACCATGGACTTCTCAGTGATTCAGTGTAAAGTGATGGCTTCGACACACTTTTTGGAGTGGAAGAAAATGTACAACTGCATAATCCCCAACAAAGGGGATTGCTTCATAGTCGCTAATATTCCAAGGCATTTGGCTACTAAGAGGATCAGAC